>JAZHFQ010000335.1:2400000-3000000 GCA_038387885.1 Spodoptera picta
TGCTGCAGTAAGCGATGCTGGTGGTGATGTTGTCCCGCGTGGGAGTCTCCCCGGCCGGGTACGTCGTGTGGCACGCCAGGCACACGGTCACGAACAGACGGATACACGCGCCGTTGTTCGCCTGGAACCATTCAACAACTAGTTAATACATTTTGTCAGCCAGTACCTTTAAATAGTAAAATAGATCTGTGAAGAACAAAAAATCTATGTCAGACATCTGTTACTACTGGATCAGGCCAATCATCTAGCTAGGGATACAGAAAGAGACTGGAGAATATGTAACATTACTGTACTACCATTTAGAATTAAATATATGAATGAAGTAATTCAGTACCTAATCCTTTTCCATATGTGAACATCAATACGTACCTAAAAGTATTCACAGTCAAAACATCTATACAGGGTGACTTGTAACTCGACGTATTCCTCTCGGGAGGAGATAATACAACTAATTTCCTACAAAATTAGCCCTTAGGTCTCTGGTTCGAAAGTGGCTAGTTTCTGAGATATGAAATATTTTCGGTTTTGGGAAAAAAATCCCGATCGAACTACAAAAACAACAATAAATAAAAAACTACTGGTTTGATTTAAGTGATTTTAGTTTTTGTCAATACATCAATAAACATTTATTAATACTAATACTGGCAGAAATGTCAAGCGTCTTATTTCTTCAATCACGAACGAGATCAGGAAAACCGGGATTGCGCGTACGAAGTCGCGGGCAAAAGGTAATTATAAATATATACTTCAATGGATTAAAAGTACTAACCGGATAATCAGCATTCGTGGTGGAATGGTTGGTGACAGCGTACGTGTTCTCGCTGGACTGCCGGACGTGGGACCAGAACAGCGCGTCCCGCTGCGAGGCTGGCCAGATCCGCTTGAACGTCTGGTGGAACACCAGCGAGTCTGACGCTATCTCCTCCACTATCGTCATCGTTTCCAAGGTAGCTGGAATGGAATATTGTTATTAGATATTGTTATTTCTTCTTCTGCTCATTGGCCGAGTGGTCGCAAGTGCGACTGCCGGGCAAGGGGTCTCGGGTTCGATTCTCGGGTCGGGCAAAGTACTACTAGGTTTTAAAAAAAATCTCAGTAGTAGCACGGAGTCTGGAAATGTTCGGTATATGGCAGTAGGCTCACCCTCTATTATATGGTACTCATAACATAAATAGTGAAAAGTGGGTGTTACATTGTACTGTGGCATAATGTGCACCTCTGCCTACCCCTTCGGTGGGCGTATATACAGTGGGCGTGATGTTATGTTATGTTAAAAATTCGGACTACTAAAAAAGTTATAAACAGAAAAGAAGACAAATAGCTATAACACTCACTCTCCCACTCGTATCGGTAGCGTGGGTTGAAGAAGTAGTGGCACATCTCGCGCGCAGTGACTCCGCGCACCTTGTGCATCGCCTTCAGCGGGTCCGTCACCATGCCGTCCACCTCCATCTCCCTGGAAGAACATAGCAATGACATTGGAATTTACTATTATTTTTACAGGCACCTTTTACCATGCACCGCCAACTCACAACTTGAAAATGCAAAGCCAACATTCCATTTTACAATTCCCTTTAGAATAGGAGGCAAACGAACAGAGAGATCACCTAATGGTTAGCAATCAGTTCCGCTTATATCAACTCACTACAAAACCAAAGGACGACAAAGAACTAAAAAAGAAACATAGGATAAAATAATAATAGATACCACGGCCTCACAGAAAACCGATGTGAACCAACGCTTGCGTTGTGTATCGTCGGTGTGAGTGAGGTTACCGGAGGCCCAATTACCCCCTCTCCCCTTCCCCAAGAATCCTCAATTTCCTAATCCAAAAGCCCGTAAACGCACTTGCAACGCCTCTGGTGTTCCAGGTGGCCATGGGCGACGCCGATTGTTTACCATCAGGTTTCTCCCTGCTCGTTTCCCTATTTATCCCAAAAAAAAAACAAACTCGTAAGCTACAAGCCAAAACAAATTATATAAAGCTACATATAGATATCCAGTCAAGACATCAGCATAAGTGTGCAAGTCCTAAGCAAAGCGGTACAAATACAAGAAACCACATACCCACTCTGAGTAACAGTTTCCACGTACCTCCTGTACATCCTCATGTCGCCCTCCTCTGCGAACAACTGCCATCCTATCTCACCGCCAACACCTTCGAACGCGGCTTGGATCTGTTCCGTTGATATCCTGTCGATCTGGAAACAAAAATACTGTATTGCTTAATTTTGATCTTATAAATATACCGGGCACAATTCCAGATTCCGTGCTATTTTTAAGATTTTTTTAAACCCTGTAATTCTTTGCCCGGTCCGGGAATCGAACCCGACCCCTTGCCCGGCAGTCGCACTTGCGAGCACTCGGCCAACGAAGCAGTATATGGCAATAGGCTCACCCCCTATTATATGGGACTCATATCATAAATAGTGAAAAGTGGGTGTTACATTGTACAGTGATATTAAGTGCCGTAATGTGCACCTCTGCCTGAGGTAGGCAGAGGTTTAAAACTAGTTTAACCATTTTAAATTGAAAATGTTGTATATAGCCTGAACCGGGACCTCTTCAAATCAAAAATGTGTCTATTCAAAGAGCCACTACAGAAACACAGTCAAAACAATACGTCTAACATTAATTATACCCCAACACCTGTTATGTCATTAGAAAAGATAAACGAACTGTTTCCCCCTATCAGACCATTAACCTAGTATTTGAATACCGCGGTATTTTCATCATAAACGTCTGACCTCTAGTCATTTAGCTGGCATTAAGTTTTTGGGGCATCACCTAAATGGAACAGACTTGGAAAGGCTTGATCCGGATAATACTACAATAATCCCAACACGGTTCATGTAATCCCTAGTAAGCCGATGACTTTCAGTGGTTAAACAAACGATTGGAAGGAACACTAAATACCTACATGAGTCTGTATTTAGCAGAAATACTTTACGGTGTACGGTACGGTTTACGGTGACTTTACAGTGCATATCAGGTGGATTTTAAGGGAATGACTAACTGAAATTCGAAATAACTTAATGGAGTCACGAATAGTCATCGCCATAGAATGAGTCGAACAGGGATTTTTTTAATGCTTGTCACAAAATTCAATCACATATAGCTGATATATCAAACCAAATGTTGTTAACGCTTTGAGAATAAATAACGACAGAAAATATTATATCAGAGATTTTCGAGAACCACGAAGAAGACAGCATGGAGATTCTTGCTCTTACGTTTCCATAAGAATCTCACTAAGGATCAAAACAAATACCTTTACTAAAAGACAAACATATTTTCACTTTTAGTGTCTTTATTACAGTAAATCCTTGTTTTCTACTTTTTCTCACCTCAGGCCACAAAGGATGCACGGTAAGTCTGTTGTCAATAGCCGGCGGTGGCAGCTCCACCTGGTCCCTCGTGTGGACGCTAGGCGGCACCACGCGTGCACACCGCTCCTCCTCCATCTTGTCGAACCCTGTCTCCACTGCATCGTAGAACTCATCGTCTGGCAGTGTGGAGTGAGGACCCTCCTGTGAACAAGGGAAAGAGATTGGTCAGCAAAAAATCAACAAACCAGAACTTAATTGGGCATATGATTTCGACACTGGTATATTTTAAGAACTATAAAAGAAAAGAATGCTGTGTCTGACATGTTCTTGTACCCAATCTTCTCTACATAAATGAAAACTTCATCCTTCGATGATGCATAAGACGTGTATAAAACCTTCCTATACAGTCTTAGACACCGTATCCAACCATTCAAATGAAAAGCGAAGGCTCCATTACAATGGTCAACAAACGTGTTCCCAATACTCTACTCTCTAACTACATTACATCTCTAACTACATTTGCGCAGACAATATTTAGATGTCCAATTACTTCCCAGTTGCAATTACACAAAGTTATTTGAGACTAATGCATGCATTACTGCATCTTATAATTACGAGAGAGCGTGTTCTGTTTCGAATACCTTTACACCGCATCTCAGAGTAGTTTTCTAATTTAAGTCAGATATGATTACACATGTTTTATGATTATAACTTAATTATACCTAACTGCTTAGAGACCATTCAAAAATCTTCTGAAACTTCAAAAACAGAAAACTACTCATAATATAGTCTTTAAATAACATTATTCCACGTCGCACCGACCTACATACGAAAAGACATGAGGACACGTTACTAAATGAAATTTCGTTGATTGCGCGATCCACGTGATGGCTTGCCTCGCATAATTATTAGTTACTACGTCCAACTGTCAAGCCAAGGGTACTCACGAAGCAGGAAAAGTAGTCAATCACGTTATTATCTTAGCTAATAAAGAAAGTGTTTTGTAAAGATAATGTATGTACTTTTATATTTATTTCTATTTGTTATAAGATTGTATTTTATACGTTGTACCAACACTTGATATAGAAGTCTCCTATAAAAGTTTAATTCAAGTCTCTCCCGGTAATTCTGTAACATGAAATCTAGTTCTTTCTCAGTTATCCAACCAACAAAATATAGCCAATCGTTTGGAGAGTAGATACTCTCCAAACGATTGGCTATATTTAGGTGAGATCACCTAGTTTCAACTTGATTGTTCGACCAAATCAACTTTAGTATATCTTCTGGTGTCGCCTATATTCATTTAGACTAGGGCCTGATGATAGGGTCCTATGTTAATAGTTGTGAATAAAGTATAGTAACATACGGAGCTAGATTCCAGCATATATTTTTAAGTTTTTGTATATATTTTGAGTATTAAGACTAACCTAATTTGAAGCACAATAGGACATACAGAACAGGCAGTGCAGCAGAGATATCTCTTGCATTCTGTAGCTAGTTTACTAAACATTTTTGTCATTTTACACATGACAGGATCACATGATTATTTTGGCATTTTTGTATCAGTATGGTCATGCGAACTATCTATTTGTCTGTATATGATATCAGCTACAGCAATCACTGTGCTCAGCAGAGCGGCTAAACACAGAACAGAATGCTCACATCATGAAATCATGCGTGAAGGTCAATCGTGACGAGACTTTTGGTTATATTAGACTGAATCGTATCAATATCACTACAATATACTATTATTATGTTTTTCGGCTAACTCACGGTATTATTTGACGAGGAACTCCGATCGCGGGTCGCGGTATGCTGCACATGAATATGAGCTTCTAGCATGGCTTGAAACTAGTCGAGTTCCTCGTCAAATAATTACGTGAGTAAGCCGAAAAACATAATAAAAAATGAATTTAGTATGTCTCACAAAAGTTATCTACAATATAAATATGATGTTAGTCAAATTATAGTCTTATTTATATTGTCCTGAAACGCATAATCGCTTATCAAAATGTAGTGGAAAATTTTTAATTCGTTAATTTTCATTGCTGCTACTGAGTAAAGCAACCATGCCGAAGTCGGTAAGATATAAATACTATGAAGTTCTCGGTTCAAACGATTACTGTTTAATACACATGGGCTCGTAATACCATCAGATAAACAGTTACGTTCCAATGTAGAGTATCAATAACAAAGAATTGCTTGCAATGTAAGAATTTTTCACTATTTTCAATGTTAAGAAGATTATAAAATCAATTACTTTCAAATATGATAAACAATACATCTTACACACACACACAGACACACACAACTCATATCAACAGCCTATAAGTGGCCACTGCTGACCAAATCCCTCTTCTCACATGGAGAAGGTCTAAGCATTAATCACCACGTTTGCTCAAAGCGGGTTGGCGATTGCCTTATAATAAGAAATTATAAAACCAGAGGCCTCAGGTTTCCTGACGATGTTCTCCTTCACCTTTTGTCAGTGGTGTCTCGGAAAGTCACATTGGTACTTGCCGTCGGACGTCTTAAGCCTCAGTGGCACCACAACGTAAATATGTCACATCTTTCAACATGTTACACCTTCCAAAGCCACGTTATTCAAAGCAAAGCCCGATATTTCTACAATAAAGTTCAATCTCTACATAAACATAATATCCAAAGTAAATGCAGTGTGCGAAATTTATTCTGAAAATCTCGTTCCACGGAGCACACTCAGGATTTTCCCTCGAAATCCCCAACGACAGAACAAACAGCTCTGGCGACATATTTTATCTTTACGAGGCAAAACTTTCAAACAACAATTTTCAGAGATGGCCACGTTGGGCATAACACGCCACCTGTTTGGTGACTCCCTTGACACTTCATTTAGAGTAAGATTTACTTTGTATTCTAAAGTTAGTGGCGTCTATGTTAAATTGGAATGAATAAGTAACTTTAGCAGATGATTAAATACTCCATCGTGCGTATTTGCTCTAAATCTTCACAGTAGCTGACTTTTTACATAACCTAACATCACGCCTTTTATCCTCGAAGGTGTAGGCAGAGGTGCACATTATGCCACTGTACAATGCAACATCCACTTTTCACTATTTATGTTATGAGTCCCATGTAATAGGGGGTTAGCCTATTCCCATATACCGGTCACATTTCCATACTCCGTGCTACTACTGAGATTTTTTTTTAAAACCCGGTTTGATTATTTAGCCAGTCGCACTTACGACCACTCGGCCAACGAGGCAGTCTTTCTAATTCGTATCTAACTAAACCAGGCAGGCTGACTTTTTAACTCTTTCAGTCACACTTTTAACTGGATACGAATTATATTTCATTTAATTATACTGAAATGCTTAAAAACCAATGAAAACTAATTTGAAGCATACTTCAAAAATTGAATTTCTAAGAAAAGGTGGTTAGCTACAGTGACCACCAAGACTGAAAGAGTTAATTCATATCTAACTACAATCTAACTACTGGAATACTTTGAAGTTACTGCTCATACGACCTTACTGTCACCTAGTCCACGGCTATTCTTCTTTTTCCATGTAACTTAGGCAAGGTTAGACTTCCTAACATCTTCATAATGCACTGTTTACCAAATTGTCTTTAAATTGGAACATCTAAACAAAACTACTCTGTAAGATGAAGTAATAAAACGTTACAGTCACTTAACCATAGGTCACTTTGACTGCTAAGAAGCTGGTATAATATCTTTAAGGTATAGCACTTAGCAGGGTGGGTTACTACCCTACATAGGAACAATAGACTGTACCTTTACTGACCCAAATTGGAGTACGACAGCGAAAGGCAATTTGATGGACATCATCATCCATTATTTCGTGCCATTTAGTTTGTAGGGTTTATTATCGTAGGTATTATAGACAGATACATACTTTAACAAATAACATACAACATTATCGGCTCATCTAATAACACGTTGCACTAACAGTTCTGACGTCACAGACGTATAAAAGTACCTAATTGTTGAACATGAAACCCAGCAATTTCTAAAGTTAATCTTTATATTTATTTGCACATTGTAATGTGTGTTTACTGTAAAGAATGAAGGTACTGAAATATGTAAATGATAGCGTTTACAGTGCATAGATAACCAGCGATAACGCTGAAGATAGTCGCATGAAAGGTAACTACATAAAATGAACCATTACAGTATAATGCATAGACATTTGAAGCAATTACATAACATAACATCGCGCCTTTTATCCCCGAAGGGGTAGGCAGAGGTGCCCATTATGCCACTGTATAATGTAACACCCACTTTTCACTATTTATGTTATGAGTCCCATGTAATAGGGGGTGAGCCTATTGCCATATACCGGGCACAATTCCAGACTCCGTGCTATCACTGAGTTTTTTTTGAAAACCCAATAATAGTTTGCCCGACCCGAGAATCGAACCCGAGACACACCCTTGCCCGGCAGTCGCACTTGCGACCACTCGGCCAACGAGGCAGTCGAAGCAATTACTTAAAAAATATTAAGTTATTAAACACTACAGTAATTATTCACTCTTTACAGACCAATTTATTTGAAATAAAGCAACGGCCTGGCTCAATTAAGGTAATTTGAATAACGCATTTGATCGCGTGATATTTTGGTAATACAATAAATTAAATAACATTCGGGTTTAACATACGTGAAATGCGGGATGTTTGGGATTCCCGCTGAAGGGTGGCGGCGCACCCTGGGCAGGCGAGGTCACGGTGACGTCACCACGCCACTCCCTAGTCCCCAGTCCCCATAGAAACAACGTAAATAGATTCCCTTGTCGACTTATGATCGCAAGCATCTATTTTCGGACACGATTCCGGCAATAATGGGTAATGTTTCATAGAAAAATTGCACTATTCACCTAAAAGTGTAAGTTTATGTTTATTTCCTAGGTATAGATACAAGAGATAAATATAGATAGGGATTAATTTTTTAAATTCTGTAGTTAGCCAAGTCAAAAGTAAGGTTTTTGTCTATAGTAGTGAAGCGAAATTGTCTGTCAGTCTGTTAAATCGGTTACCGACGTTAGATCCGTGCTTATTTTGAAAATTAGATTCCTATGAAGCAGAACGATGAAGAGACTGCATGATGTAGGTCAAACAAAGCTTTAAAGACTATAGATAACTCTTATGTACCTTGGAGTAAAGCTGAAGTTTGCTTAAATTCCTATGAAATTGCCGTTTTGTGTGAAAAAATTATTTGTTTTAATCGAAGTAATCAGCCATGCAATCAATGCATGTTTGCAAACGCAGTGGCAATTTATTGATGCCCTTCTTAAAGAAATCAAAACTCTGTCTCCCACAACAAATTCTTCAAAAGCATTTTGTGCTCACTGAGTTTCTGGTATTGAATTTTTGTCCCGCCAAGAATTTATCCAAATTCTGGAAAAAGTAGTCGTCTGTAGATGCAAAGTCTGGTGAGTGGAGGTGACGGAGGGCTTTCAACCCGAACTTTATTAAACTTCTCACCTTCATTATTGGAAATAGGAGACATTTAATCATAGTAAATATTCCATAATCACCGGTCCGGTAAAGGTCATGTGCGTTCCAGTACCCACACACTTTCCATTAGACATTTTAATAACCCGTTCTTAGTTACTGTTATTACAGCGTATTTTGATTTACATTTTTACTAACTTCTACCAGCGCTTCAATCCCTTCAGCCGTTTTGGCGCGAAAGAGTAACAAATAAGTTTGTTTGTACATACAAACGTACTTTACATACATACAAACTTACGCATTTATAATACAATATTAGTAGGATAATCGAAAAGGTTACATAAAAATGAATAGCAAAATATTATTGATATTCAATTAACTATTGTCCTAAGAAACGGAAAGGAAGGGACAGATAAAGACGTGCAATCTGCAAATACATACCAGAATTTTCCTCAATTATTTATAAAATTGGAGCGTAACTATGCAAATTCCTTCAAACAGTTGTAAGATTAGCATTATTTGTTTCATATCAGCACTTGTGACATTCGTTTCTCATATTTCACAGTACAAACTAAACTACCTAATTCAAACGCCAGCACTTTTTGTTTAACACTCCGTGATTCAGATCAATTTTACAAGCGTAACGATTTTATTTAACGATCACATTAGCACGCGAAGAAAGCATAATATATTCACGCCTGTCTCTCATGGGGGTAGGCAGATAATATTTTTCATTAAGGGGCGGAAATGGTCGAATGACGGAGATCTATACATTCTGATAAAGAAAAAATTTAAAGTACACATACACGTCATATAAGAATGAATAATTGTAATTGTAATTGTAATAATTACAAGGTAAGCATTAAAGAATTCTTTATTGTATTTTTCATTCGTGTCATCGCTTCTTTGTTCTCAAACATTACGTATTCAACACAAATAAACAAACTTTGTTAGACAAAATATATATTCCGTCTGCACCAGTATTACTGTTTCACGGAGTTTTCTTTAATACAAATTATCTTTTCAAATGATTTTCCTAAACGATACAACATAATACATGGTTCTACATTTTGAATGGAAACAAAACATAATGTTTAAACGTAACTTTGAAAATTCCGGTCGGGCAGATAATATTGACAGGACACACGTTAACTTAGATATTACCGGACATTAATGATAACAAAACATGTTCCTGTTACCAGAATTAGTTATTTTTCCATAAATATCACTGAATAGCTAAAGAGCTTATCACTCGTTATGATTCAGAGCCAGTGATCCCAATCATATTAAATTTAATTCCCCGAAGGGCAGAAATGCGCATATGTTAATGTGTCATTCAGTTTACGCCAAACTTAATAGAGCATATATTGCTAATGATTAAAAAATTATTGTGGGAATCTGTTCCAAAACCACTTGCTTGACTTTACACTTAAGTTAATAACACTACTGAAGCCACTGAAGGCCACTGTACATCAACAGATGTGTAAATGTCTCCCTCAATAGCACTTAGAAGCGGTTTGTAGCCACAATAGTGCTTTGTTTCCAGATATTCCGAGAGAATTAGCACATCAATAGAGACATGACGTAGCCACCTTACTAAATATCAGTATTATGAAAACAAAACACAGCCAACACCATACATTTTTGTTTTCGTATTTTATGGTAAACTGTGATAACAACTTGTTTAGCAAGAACAAATAATTTGCATTCTTATCACAAGTGTATAGAGGTACAGTTGTAATTGAATTGGCATTTAACACTGGTGGCTGTTTTTCCAATGAAATCTACTTAAGCCGTTGTGAACTCCTTCGTAGCTATATGACATTGTTTCTTTTGCATTTCTATTTTTTGTATAGCATAAGCCGGTAAACGAGCAGACGGATCACCTGATGGTAAGAATCGACGTCGCCCATGGACACACGAAACACTAAGCGTTACAAGTGCGTTACCGGCCTTTTGGGAATTGGGAATTTGAGGATTGTGGAGAATTATAGGGATTCGGGAGACTAGGGAGGGGAATAATTGGGCCTCCGGTAACCTCACTCACACGACGAAACACAACGCAAGCATTATTTCACGTCTGTTTTTTGTGAGGCCGTGGTGTCACTCCGGTCGAGCCGGCCAATTCGTGCCGAAGCATAACTCTCCCACACTTATTGATCAGTAAACTTCTAGAAAAGACATTCTAGGTTGTAGAATAACTATAAAACGTGAGAGGCAGCATATGGCGTTGTATCGCAATGCCCCTACTGTGTTATTAGCACTCATTTTCATAAAATACTTTTTATTATAACAAGAATATAATAGATACTGTAAGGTACCTCCGTTAATGAGCTAACATTGTACCTACATTAATTACTCGAATTTTGATTCGTATGAATGTTAAATTAAATTGCGATAATAACTGTCTTGAAGTCCCGAAGTAACTAGTAACATGTAATTACAGTTTCACTAAGTTAGAATTAATAGGTAGTATAGATTACAAATGGATTATTATAAAATATACACTCAGATAACAAAATCAGAGCTAATTAGGATCTGATAAATTCTTCTTAGAATTTCTAACAAAAATCTTACAATTTATTATATTCTAGATAATAATAATTTAAACCAATCAACTTAAGCTTGGATCTCTCGGAGACAGGTAGACTAAAACCCAGATTAACAACAAATAGGACACATTTTCATTTTTAAAATGACTAAAACCGTTAACAAAACCGTAACTACACCCTGGATAAAATGATGAGACAAAACACCTTTCTAACAAGACAACACATACATACAAACAAACCACAATGTGGATGAAATATCCACAATGCTGAATGACATCATAAACTCCCAAGTTGCGCCATCAGAATAGCTTGTTACGGGAACATGGGAGTGTGACGTCACCACGCCACCGCAGACGTCATGATGAGGGGAACTAAATGTCCATTTTTATAGACGACTCGATATTTACCCGTTGCCCGTTTTACGGTACAGACTACGACAATAATGATGTCAGAATCGGGTACAATAAAGGTTAGCAGATACCTCATCAGTTTGGTAACATAAAATAGGTAAAAGGTTGAAACGATTCCGCTGCCGGGTTCCGGAATAAAAACCGGATTCCCTTTCGCTCAGAGGGCGTTGCTCATCATCGAGTGTACCATCAGGGTACACTTTTCGAAAAACACGCCACATCAACATAAGATTTCTCCTAGAGCTTAGGATCGACTGACTCGCGAGCTATTGTTCACGCGAAACCCTTCTCCACGTCAGTCCTCTAGGGCCTCATTGGAGTATTTGCTACTACCACCAAGATCTGCACCGACGGAGGCTCCAGCCAGGCTCACGCCCAGATATAGCTAGTTTTGCAGTTAGTTCCATTGTACTATTACAATCTATAGAAGACTCCACTAGATATAGAAAAACTACAGACATAATTCCAGATTCTAAGCTAATAATTCCGAAACTTAGTAGAACACTGCAAAACAGAGATCACACCACTCGACCAATAAGTACTACACTTTTAAAATTCATTTTCATAAGTTTTAGAAAAAGTGACATACAAAATGAAGCCATACGCTGTGCTAGTGATACAATAAATGATTACAGATCCCTATCAAACAATGTAAAGGTCGTGTAGGTAATAAATAGAGTAAAATGACTAATGGCTAAACTACCTACATGATAATAAAATTACAATATACTATAAAGTATTGACTCATCACGCTATTGTCGATAGTAATGAGGTTATCAGTAATCCAATAGTATTGTTTATGGTAAATAGTGGTATAAAATAGTGACTTGTTAATAACTTGTTAAAGTAATCGTCTGTCAAGTTTGAAGTGTGGGAGAGCCATGCTGAACGAATGGGCCGCCTCGACTAGAGTGATCTATACAGTCGGACTGTACAGTTAATTCGTAAGGTGTTAAAAACATACAGTTGATCTGTACAGTTTTAACGGAAGGCGTGTAGGCTAGGCTGTACGTAAAGAAATTAAATCCCATTTTTGTCCAAATCTGATGATAATCATGACTAAGAGATGATAAAGAAATTACTTCCAGGTTCAGACTATGCCTTACAGAGAAAAAAAACAAAAGTATACCAAGTATACCACTTAAAAGACTTTTCGGATTTTTGACCTAAGAGACCATACCTGTCATACATATTTGGTAAGACAATATAAAGGATAGGGCTTAACATGGTCACCCAGCTATATACACAAATAAAACGGTACATGTGTAAATTTTCCATATACGACTGAAACCTTTTAAGAGCGGATTGGACATCAATTAATTATGGCCTAGCAAACAAATGGAAGTGCTATCATCAATTATAGTACACATCTAATTATACTACACATCGATTAAGGCTCATTCTGATTGGTTGGCTATTATACGTATTAATATCTACTAATGCCATTAATAAAATTGATAGGATTATTATAGACAAGCTTTCGACTATTAGTGTGTAACTGTTTATGTGTGCTTTCCATCTATATCTGTATTTATCAATATCAAAGTCTGTTCAGCTATTTGGACTTTTAAATGCAATGTCTACCAAGATGGGATTAAAAGCAACTCTATCTTTGCATCTTCATTATTTAGAGGTATTGTCTTGAACTATCTTTACATCTTAAACAGTACAGCTTTTGTGACAAAAACATCACAGTCCATGGTCTAAAACCTTTACAAACAGCAAATCAATATCAATAAAAGAATACAAGATGCATTATTTTGACTTATTAATCTTTTGAAAATATATATCACCAATGTATCTGAAATGATTGCACTATTGCACCACAGTTCGAGTCAGTCTAGTGACTGCAGTCATTTATTCAATAACAACAATTGGATCAAATAGAAAACATCATTTAACTCAATTGACTTGTAAACTTGAACTTTGTATAACTGCTGGAGCCCATTCACGGAGCTCGACAAAGGACTTTGTGCTTTAAATGCATTATTGGATTTGGTTTCTTTTGTAGTAACCATGAATGGTAGAGATTGGTAAAATTATGTAAAAAAGGACTATTGTATTACTTTAACATTCTATATCAGTCAGTTTCTTTTTCTCCTATATTCACAACAGAAAAACATTATACTTTTAGAAAATTAACTTATTATCCTTAAGCTAGAAAATACAAGTACAAAAACCAGGCCATAATTATGATGTTTCATCTCTAAAAATAAGGAAATTATCCACCAAAAGTAAAGGAAAAACAATTATGATACGTGTCTGATAACATTAATAGAATCGACACACAAATATAGACTATATCGTCAAACCAAGTTAATACAAACACAAATCAAAATCCTTTAAAAATAAACTACCTAAACAGATTTATTGACTTTAGCTGAATAACTAAATGACTTAACTGTCGATACATCGCTAATGTTTTGACAGGCAACCGTTATAAATATCGTCTGCCACGCAACACGTTTAGGGTACCTACCAAAAATCGATAGATGTTCAATAACCTTCCACTAATCGGTTTTCATTCAATCGGAAACGATTTTAGAGGATATTCATGGGCAAAATAACCATGGAAGTTATCTAAATGGTCTCAAGGTCGCGGCTACACACGATAATGAACTTTAACGATAAATGTATGCTGAAAAATTAACTTTAAACACTGGTACTTTAGCACAAAAGAACGATTTTTTTTTTTTAAGGGGGGAAAATCATCGAATGACTGCTCCCGCCTGGGTGAGGCGGGAGGGAGTGTCAGACTCTTACTGACTACAAACCACCCCGTTCCTTCTCCTGCACGTCGAGCCGGAGCCCCGGTTACCCGTTAGGTTCTCCGCGACACAAAAGAACGATAAGAGCGATATTTGAACACCAATTGGTGACTCGACAGGTTAAAATATTTGGTGACAGAAGTTTTTATCACCAGGAGTCATATAAGGTGACTCAAAAATTGAGTGTCAACTCAAATTCCCCGAGTAAAATTACACCTTAATAATAATAATAAATTTTCCTTGAATATCCACTGGCAGGGCCGGATTTAGGGGGGGCAACCGGGGCGAAAGCCCCGGGGCCTCCACAAGCAATGGAGACTTCGGAAAAAAAATCTTTCAAATTTGAACAATTAGTAAACTTAGTAAACATCTTTTCCTTTGATATTTTTTTTTCGCTTTTACCTTTACCTACAGCCTAAAGTACTTTATACATACATGATTATTTGATTATATTAATTTTAAATATTAACAGAAACAGAAATCATTGATCTATTTGTTCACTCCAATCAGGCAATCAGTGAAATATCAAAATCTCAAATGGCTCTGATAAGCACTTCCAATTTACTACCCATCTTGAGGGAGTACCCCAATGCACGCTGCAGCAGAGGCATTGGTGAAAGTGTATACGGATGATTTAGAGCCTAGTCTTGGTAATGAGTTGGTTCAATTTGTGACTTTGATTGATTCATACAAAAAGGACTATGGAAAAGATCAATCGCCGGAACTATTTTACTACCGAATTCTCGAAGATCAAAATTTCAGAGCTACATTCCCAAACCTCGAAATTGCATTGAGAATGTATTTGGTTTTGATGGTATCAAATTGCACTGGAGAGCGCTCATTTTCAAAAATGAAAAGTATAAAAAATAGGCTTCGAACCACGATGGGACAAAACCGACTATCAAAGCTTTCTCTCCTGAGCATTGAAAGCGATTTACTCCGAGAACTGGATTTCAGCGAACTCATCAACGATTTTTCGGCAAAAAAAGCTCGAAAGGTTCCGTTCGTTAACACTAAAATTTTATTTCAAATAATTCTTGTTTCCGATTATATTTATATGTGTTTGTTAAATACTAAGAGAATCGACTTGGTTTCACAATAAATTATTTATTGAAAAACTCGACTGAAAAAAACTGTTTATTTTATTTGGAAAATAATTTGGGGCAAGGGGGCCTCCACTCCTTTGTTGCCCCGAGGCCTCTGGACTCCTAAATCCGGCCCTGTCCACTGGAAAATCATGAAAATTATCGAGTACCTTAGTCACCCTTTTCACGTCAATTTTACGCCCACTGTATTTGGGACATCAGTCATAACTATTTTTAGAAACATACTGCTATTGTTTGTTAACTTTATCATGAGTCATAGAACTAGTAGCCAAGTAGGAACATTATTTAATCCAATTAGAATGCAGGCCGGTCATTGTCTTATAATCAGATAATGTTTATAATGACACATTGCGTGCTGGAACCATTTTCCACAAACATAATATGGCTGTCGGAAATAGAACAGGAAAATAGTTTTTATTTATTAGTGCTTAGTGGTCATTTATGTCTGTAGTAAAAGTGACATATGTGAGTGATATGAATAAGAACAAAGTGAGCTTGATTTCAATCTTGAACTAGTATCAATAAGGATCCTATTACAACAAGACCTGGACGATTGTTTTCATCCAATTTATGATTGAAACTATCTTAAATCAGGTGCAAATTAACGAGCAAGCGAAGCAAAAATGAGAATAATTAAAACTTAAAGTAACTGAAGTACATCACTAAAGACATAAGTTCTATAAAGTTAATCCAAATTGGCCTTTACCGCCTTTAATTAAAAATTAACGTGTAAGGTTTGACGGTGACATCCATGCCAAACACCGACCTTTACAAAGCATTTCAAGTATTCGAAGGTTTACATAATTAATTAGGAAAGCTATTAGGGAGCACTATATCTTTACAGAATTACCGATCGCATGCAATCAGTGTTCAACGTCTCTAAAGAATTCTGAGGAATCATGCTGAATACATTTTTGTTTAGATTTATGGGACGGCTGACAGGTGATCCGACAGAGAACTAAAGTTACCGATGTAGCCCAAAGGATTAGCAAGCTGAAATGGCAGTGAGCCGGTCACATTTGTCGAAGAACCGATGACCGCTGGGGCAGACGTGTTCTGGAGTGGAGACCGCGTCCAAGCAAACGTATTGTAGGGCGCCGTCCAGCTAGGTGGAGTGACGATATACGTAAAGTGGCTGGTAGTGGTCGAATGCGTAGAGCTGAAGACCGAGCTCAGTGGCGTGCCATTGGAGAGGCTTATGTCCAGCAGTGGAAGAAAACAGGCTGTTGATGATGATGGGATGGCTATGTTAGTAGCGTCGCAACAAGACTTCAGAAAGCTAATGCTGATGTTTGATCACCATGCCACATAATGTTAATCAGAAAAAGATTTTCAAAATGATAACTTCACCATGGGTCTCGGCATAAGGTTTAATGTAAATATACGTTAATGTGTACTTTTTTTGAAATAACTAGGCGTGGTATCGTGAATAGCAGAATCGAATATCAAATGGCAAAGTTGAATGAAGTCGTGGCATGTCCATACCCACACAACAGAGCACATATACAATTGCAAAACTGAGCCAAATTTTCTAATAAACTAACCAGGGACCCATCCAGTCATCTAAACTTCTATTTTACCAAAATATCCTTGTAATAAAGCATTTACTAAGAATACGTAATTCGGAAGCACTAGTTTAATAACTGTAATTTCTGTTTATATGTTCCTAATTCTTACATACGTATGTGAATTCAATACCTTTCCGTATGAGTCAAACTGTCTAGCTACAAATGCTGATAAGCTAGACGATACATATCAATTTTTGCACGTAACTACGTAAGTACTATGTAAAATTGTATTATGTACATAGGTATTTTATACATAAACTAAGTATATTGTCACATCTCGCACGATTCATTATCTGCAAAATCTCATTACAATCTATTTATCTTTGTTGAAGATCGTCGCATACCGCGAGACAGATATTCTTCATTATCTTTCAAACTTTATCACTACATCACTACATAGTATAAAACAAAGTCTATCCGCCGTCTGTCTGTTCCTAGAGGTATATATGCTTGGATCTTTAAAACTACGCAACGGATTTCGATACGGTTTTTTTAATCGATAGAGTGATTCTTAAGGAAGTTTTATATGTAATACATGTGTAAGGTTACATGTGTGTTGAGAGAGAAATGAAACGTGCGCTGTCTGAGTGCCAACTGTTGTACATTTATTAAATCATTTCATATATAAGCGATAACAATGTACCTATGCATCCCCACAATATTCCCCCCTTTTTAATACATGACATATCTTAAAATAAAATTACAGGTGTTTTATTTTCATTACAATTTTAGCTTATCTCCTTAGTACTATTTCTTATCCTATCGTACAATGTTGCAGTATCAACAACACAATGTACGTGTCGTATTACTAATATGTTAATAGTATACAGTATGATGTTTTATTTCATTGGAACATTAGATAATTCTAAATGCACTTTAATTTAATAATATATAATTCCGTGTTTAATATTTTACCATACATGTGTTTGCTATTGACATACTTATATTATAATTTATACTAGCACTTTTATTGTTGAACACTCTTTGAACTTTTTATACTAATTAATACATCACTATTTAAACGTTACACAGTATGTTGTGGTTGCATCACTTGTTGTGCCATTGGTATATTCATGTTGCTATGCCAAACTGTCATCTCTTTCCGTAATATTTTCTGAGCTCCTTGCTTACATCTTCGTAGCATCCTGTATGTTATATAGATGCCAATAAATATTGCGATGGCAATTATTATGATGCCGAATGTTTCTAACTTCTGCTCAATGTGTGAATTGGAAGCATTATTCGCTCCGTTTTGAGCAATGATTACTTCTTCCGTTTTTTTCTCAACACTATATGTTTTACCCATTTTGTAAAACTTAATAGGCTTTAAACAGAATTTAATGTTTGATTCAAGTTTGCTTCACTGAATTACACGTTATAATGATGCTTTCATAATGTATACATATTACTATGACTTTTAAATTTTTCAGTTGGCTCAGCAAGTGGTGCAATGATTTATTATTACATTATTTCTATATTATCACTAGTGCTATTATAAAGTCTAGTCAACATTTATCATATACTACGTACATTACCAATGTTCACTTATTAATTACACTTTTATATATGAGTGTTCCGTTTTACAAGAATCTTACAGGTTTCTTGCTAATTCTACCACTACGCGTTTCTTTCTTATCTCCATTCGTATGAATAGTTTCTTTTTCCTTTAATAAATAAGCAGGTTTTAACCTATCAATTGAAACAGATAATGTTCTATTTTCTAATTGTATCTTATACACTTTTTCTGATCTTTCTAGTATTTTGTAGGGACCTTCGTATGGACATATTAAAGGTTTTTTTACTTTATCTACTCTTAAAAATACGTGTGTGCATTTTTTGATATCAGGATGAACAAAAAAAGATGTGGAATTGTTAGATTTCATGTCTACAGGTTTACATCGTTGTATGTTATTCCTAATATTCTGGATACTAGTATGAGGGTCTAAGTCATTACTTGTTTCCACAAAAAATTCACCTGGCAGTCTTAAAGAGCGGCCGTATACCATTTGTGCTGCACTGACTCCTGATTCTGATTTAATGGCTGCACGAAGGCCTAACATTACGCAAGGTAATTCGTGTATCCAGTTTTTATTATTATTTAATCGTGCCATTAATGAAGCTTTAACGCACCTATGCCATCTTTCTACGATTCCGTTGCTCTGTGGATGGTATGGTGTTGTTCTTATTTTTTGTACCCCTAGATATGACATTAGTATTGCGAATACTCTGCTTTCGAATTGTCTGCCCTGATCACTTGTGAGTTTTGCAGGGCAACCAAACCTACATATCCACTCTGTATATAATTTATGCGCTACCGTTTCCGCTGATATCTCCTTAAGTGGATAAGCCTCAGGCCAGCTAGTACCTCTGTCTATTATCGTAAGACAATATCTATATTCATCTGATGTGATTGGAAGAGGTCCAATTAAATCAATATGGATATGATCGAATCTGTCAACTGGTGGATACTTACCGTAGTTTGAAATGATATGCCTGTTTACCTTGGACTTTTGGCAGGCTATACATGTCTTTGTCCACTCTCCTATGTCTCGATTCATATTTCGCCAAAAAAATTTTTCTTTAATCATCTGGCGCGAAGTACGCGTACCAGGATGACTAAGATTGTGTATCATATGGAATGCTTGTTTTCTAAAATTTTTCGTTAAATAAGGCCTTGCATTTTCATTTGAAATTTCACAAAAAATTGATTGATTAGTACCAGGAACAATGAATTTTTTAAATTTATGTTTAGCATCTATTAATAAGGTCTTAAGGTCTGTGTCTTGGCTTTGCTCTAAGGCTAATTTTTCGAAGTCGATGAAACTTGATGTACACTTAATACTGTCTATACGTGATAACGCGTCTGCGACAACGTTATCTTGCCCACTCACATGGCGAATATTTGTTGTGAATTCGCTTATAAATAGTAATTGTCTAATGCGCCTTGGGCTCTCTTTATTGTTGTTTTTAGTTAATTTCGAGAATGCAAATGTCAGGGGTTTGTGATCTGTGAAGATTATTAAGTCATGTCCTTCAAATAAATTTCTAAAATGTTCTACGGCTAAAAATATGGCTAGCAATTCCCTGTCATAGGTGCTATATTTCTTTTGTGTTTCGGTTAATTTTCTAGAAAAGTAGCCTAATGGGTGCCATTCCTTATCGATATATTGTTGCAACACGGCTCCCACGCAGTTATTCGATGCGTCGGCAAAAATCGCATACGGCACGTTGGTTACCGGGAATGTCAACGTGACTGCTTTCGTAAGACTATTTTTGCATTGTACAAACGCTTGTTCAGCATCCGGTGTCCACTGTATTATTGTCTTATCGTTTTTTTTAGCCTTATGAATGTATTTATTTAATATGTATCGCATACGGCACGTTGGTTACCGGGAATGTCAACGTGACTGCTTTCGTAAGACTATTTTTGCATTGTACAAACGCTTGTTCAGCATCCGGTGTCCACTGTATTATTGTCTTATCGTTTTTTTTAGCCTTATGAATGTATTTATTTAATATGTCTAAGTATTCTATTGCTCTAGGCAGATGATTTCTATAAAAGTTGATCATGCCTAAAAATTTACGCAGCTGGCTTATGTTTTGCGGTTTTGGGTATTCAATGATTGCCTGTATTTTCGAGTCTAATGGTCTGATGCCAGCAGTAGATACCTTATAGCCTAAGAATTCTATACTGGTAGCATTGAACATACATTTTTCTAAATTGATTGTGATACCATACTCGCTTAACCGTTGAAATATTTGTTCTAATTGTTCGCAATGAAGTTTGCTGTCTACAGAACTCACTAAAATATCATCCGCGTAACAGTATACGAAGTCTAAGCCTGATAAGACTGTGTTAGTCATGAAGCGTTGGAAGGTTTGAGCAGCGTTTCTCAACCCAAAAGTCATGCGTTCAAATTCATATAATCCGAATGGTGTAGTAATGGCGGTCTTACAAATATCGTCCGGATTAATCAATACATTATGATAGGCTTTTTTAATATCAATTTTCGAGAACACTGTTTTTCCTGCTAAGAAATATGTAAAATCTTGTACGCGGGGTATCGGATACCTATCCGGTTTTGTAACTGCATTAAGTGCACGGTAATCTCCACATGGACGGAACTGTCCATCTTTTTTGGGCACTAAGTGTAAGGGACTAGCCCAGGCTGATTTGGACGGTCTGCATATACCTGCTTCTAACATAGTTCTAAATTCTTCCTTAGCTATTCGATATCGCTCGGGAGCTAATGGTCTAGGTTTACAGTGAATAGGAGGACCTGTTGTGTCGATATAATGATAAATAGAGTGCTTCGGAGCCTCTTTAAATGACATAGGTTTGAGAATCTCTGGATATTTAGTTAAAATATTATATATAGGATGATCACTTCGTAATGTCGATATTGCTGACACATAATGGTTTACGATCGTTCCTTTGATTGCCAGATTGGTTGTTTTGTCTAATAAACAACGACCACTGATGTCTACAATTAGCTTGTGATGATTAAGAAAATCTACACCGAGTATAGGTTGTTTGACATTGCATACTACAAATGTCCAGGAGAAAGGTCTGCGCAATTTTAAATCTAATGTTAATGTCTTAGTACCATACGTTTTTATTACTGACCCGTTTGCGGCATATAGCTTATATTCACAATTATAATCTAATTCTATTTTGTTTTTAACTATGTATTTAGGGATTACAGAAATACATGCACCAGAATCTATGAGAAATCTGATATTAGATTTTTGGTCACTTACGATAAGGCGGTGGTCCTTGACTGCACAAC
Source organism: Spodoptera picta (assembly GCA_038387885.1). Classification (NCBI taxonomy): domain Eukaryota; kingdom Metazoa; phylum Arthropoda; class Insecta; order Lepidoptera; family Noctuidae; genus Spodoptera; species Spodoptera picta. Next base: position 2,421,976 of record JAZHFQ010000335.1, read on the forward strand.
CTCCCGCTACCGGTTGTAGTCTTCTCAGTTTTCCGGATTGGTTGGTGCTGTCTTCGTCTTCCAGTTGCAGGGCGCTACGCATTTCGTAGCTCTGCTCCTGAACTTGAAGTGATACGGGCACAACCAGTTTGGACTTTCGGGCGTTCTTCGTGGCCTTGATCGAGAACGCGACTCCACAGAGTTTCTGTATCCGCTCCTGCTTCTATGCCTTCTTCTTCCTCTGTCCATTTCCGCTATCTTTAGGTTTATTTTCGCTATTTCTGCCTTGATTGTGGCTATATCGAAAGCTGTTGAACTTTCTTGGTTGCTGCGGGCTATTTCGCTGACCTGTACAGTTTGGTGGGTCTCCATTACTTTGTCTGCTATGACGGCTAGTTCTTCCAAATCTTTCGCTGACGTCACTGTGAGGACTGCTCTTACAGGTGCAGGCAGGTGTCCTTGCCATAATATTTTTAGTGTGTCTGCTTCTATTTTACCTCTTGCTAGCTCCTTCATTTTTCGTAGCAGTTGACTGGGTTTTTGGTCTCCTAGTTCTATTTCAGATATCAGTTTTTGAATTTGTCTAGTTTCGGATTCTTCGTAAATTTGCAATAGTCGATTTTTGAGGGCTTCAAACTTGTTGCATTCCGGGGGCTCGCAACTATGTCCGCAACTTGCTGGATTACCTCCTTACTGAGTTTTGCCACAACCATGAAGTATTTGTTGGCGTCCGAGGTTTTTTGAGGTGCTAATATGGCTTCGACTTGTAAAAACCATAATCGGGGATTTTCTGGCCAAAATTCCGGAATCTTACTTGCGACAGTTAACGACGAAATTATGGCGGTTGATTCTTCTGTTTTCGGTATTATAGGCGCTGGAGTTGGCTGCTGTGGCGTTTGTCCGAATTGTGTATTCATTTTTCTTGAATTTAGTGCACACGTGGTAGTAGATGAGCGTCGTATATGAGCGTTATGTGTCGCCTACGTTACTGGGAATTATATGTAGTCGGGGTCACCAGTGTAAGGTTACATGTGTGTTGAGAGAGAAATGAAACGTGCGCTGTCTGAGTGCCAACTGTTGTACATTTATTAAATCATTTCATATATAGGCGATAACAATGTACCTATGCATCCCCACACATGCATATTGCACCCGTGCGAAGCCGGGGCGGGCCGCTAGTTTTAAATAAAAAGAGAACATAGTCTTATGTTACCTACCTATCTGACAGATAGAACTATCTCTCGTCTCTGAAACTGTAAAAATGCGAAAGGTAGGCCTTTTACCTTACTATAAGAGAAAATACGTGTATGTTTATAAAAATTCTAAGTACTATGACAACTTTAATGAAAATAATAACTTCGTTCAATCAATGGCAGGCGAGGTTAATGACCTGCACCCTAGTTCATGCATCGTACTTAATAATAACCTTCACAGCGTTCATTTTCATAACTACTAGCAGAAAATGAAAGTAAAGTATATGAATGACGCATCATCAGGGTATCAAATCGATTTAATTCGAAACGGATGTCGGTAGTGTGAAAAATGGTGATGCGATTATTCAATACGGAAATCAAGAGTGAAGAATCGGTGTACGAATTTAACTTTGAGAGTTAAAAGTGCGTTTGGTGCATCTTTGAGTACATTTAAAATATGATACCATACAATCTACCTCTATAATAAAGTTAAATTTTATCATATTTATGTCAATGCATCATGTATCATTCAACTTCAGGTTTCGACACTGGCAGTATAGTCGACAAGATCGTTTTGGAAACTCATTTGCCAAAGAAGTGAAAAAAAAAACTTCAGCTATAATATCGATAGAAATACGATAGCACTTCTTATTTCTTTATACACAGAAATATACATGCAATAAAAACATTAATTTGCATATAACCCAACACGCAACTACGCAACAACATTAAAAATGCATTCCATTCGTTCAATACAATGAATGAACGACGAAAAATGACGAATGAATGACGTTTTCAAACACAGCAACTCTTTTAAACTAGTACAACAACAGTAGCGATCAACTAAAAAAACCATCGATACAATGAAGCTTGATGATGTATCATGAACAAAAATTAATTAGAATATTAAAGAATATAGTGTAAGATTAATGTAAGTGAGCCAGAATACTTAGCGACTCTTGAGAAAATTCTATGTCCAATGTGTTAAAGCAACACCTATCAACACTAGACTGAGCAGAATAAACTGGCAAGTCAAGATACGTATCATTGAAGAAGAAAAAAGCAATAGTTTCCACTTCCCTCCGCAAGTGTAGTTAAGTGTATTTGGCACATTGTCAATGGTTCATTGTCTTATAATAAGTTAGTGGAGCCACGCGGAGTGACGTCTGACCTAGGCGCCGTGCCAGGTGGCTGTACAATCCTAAGGATGAAACTACCACATAATCACACTATATTATTCCCGGAATACGATAGTTTCACAACAAAACAACTCAGAAATGTGTCAATTTCTTAGATAAAGTAACAAATACCTGTATGATTCATAATTAAACCATATTTGTTAACAATCACGAACATTTTCTCTGAAAATCATAACGAATACATTTGGCACTTGGCAGGTATCACAGTAACTCTTAGTAACTGGTGACTGGTGCACTGTATAGTCACATTTCACGGAACCCTTTGTGTCCCTACGAAATCGGATTACGTATGTGTCGAGATCCATTACGTTGGTAGCAGTAACGCATGCTCTACCAACTGACACACGCGGCTTTACTGAGAAATGTCACTTTATAGGCTTATCAATAGACCTTGACAGTCCACTGAGGTATCAGCAGGTATGCTGAGCCATACATCACCTCTAAATAGGTTTTATTTATGGCATATATGGTAAACGAGCAGACGGATCACCTGATGGTAAGCAATCGGCGTCGCCCATGGACACCTGGAACACCAGAGGCGTTACAAGTGCGTTACCGGCTTTTTGTGGATTAGGAGTTTGAGGATCGATGGGGAGTCAGGGATTAGGAAGATTGGTGAAGGGGAGGATAATTGGGCCTCCGCTAACCTCACTCACACGACGAAACACAACGCAAGCGCTGCTTCACGCCGGTTTTCTGTGAGGCCGTGGTATCACTCCGGTCGAGCCGGCCCATTCGTGCCGATCATGGCTCTCCCACACTTAAAAAGTAAGAGAATTTGCCAAAACCTATAAAGCTTAATGGGAATGGCAGTTTAAAAGTATGAAGTTTATCAAAGACTGCTAATGCTCGATCGCTGTCAAAAGTCAGACAATAGTTACAGTTGGTGACCACATAATGTTTATAGGCAAAAGTAAAGCTATAGAAGTTTGAGAGAACTGCAATACTGTTTTTTTAACAACAAAATCTCCTTTATAACACAGCTGGGACAGCCCTAACAAATGTAGAAGTATTATGCGCTAAGCTAACTTGAGATGTAAGCACACATGAGTCTGGATTGCAACGCGGATTAGTCTGGTTGCAGGCGGCGATTAACTGGTATTATACTCTAATACCAGTTAGAACTTATCTTGATAACGAACGATGATCGTCATACCAGATGATATAACCGTATATTATATTTCAACTCGAAATAGCAGACATTTTAGGGACATTTCTTTTCGAATTTTCTCTTTGTGAAATGAAAATGTTGTTAAACTTCCAAAGCAAGACAAAGATTTTGACTGAACAATCCTTTAACTGCGACATTCCAACCTGAGGGCTTAGTCCAATTTTATGTTACGATCGACACGTTCATGACATTCGTGCTCTGATTGGCCTGCTCCAATGAACCAACTAATCAGAGGGCTAACGCGGTAACGTTTCGATCTCATTAAAGTAAAAGAAAGTCATACTAGGCCCTCGGTTCTTATCACAGTACCAACGATTACATAACTAATCAGACTAATCAGCCGTGACAAGATTCTTAGATCACATGTTGCCTAGGTGAACAAGTAAACACTTCAGCATCGGAGACATAATGACGTATACCCACCAGTTTTACGATAAAAAGATCTTATGTGCCGTGTGTGCGCACCTTTAGTGAAACATATCGAATGTACTGACCGCAGTCCAATCACGTTTTACATAAGGACAGTAGTCTAACAAATGTTCTGTGTACTACAAAACTAATGTCCTATACTTAGAGACTGTCCACGCATTATAGGACGATTGTAAACTAAGTGTCTGTGCGCATAGTGAAACAAAATTCGCGCGCATTTATTTTCGCACCGCGTCGCGTCAAATTTTATTCCGTACGAATTTTTATATATGCAGATTTTTTTATGGCAAAAAAAATACCGTATAGTACCGTAATAGTATCTTTGCAGATACTACTATAACATTCAATACGTTTCTATACTGCAGAATAAATCCGCACGAATTTTATTTCGCTGTGCATCTGCATATAGGCAAGGCACACAGTGTACAATCGTCCTACAATGTGTTTGTTAAACAAAAACCTTCAATGTTGGCAGTTAACAATGCGAAACGCTTTATTATAGACAATATTTGCTGTTCACGTTTACACGATAAATAGTAAAAGCAATAAATCTGTAATTGCTGCTTCGTAAACATGTTTGTGGGCGAGAACTGCAATTTATTGTGCAGCTCGATTAAATAGTCCAAGAATTTTATTTCAATTAATGTCATAGGCACTTTTGAACCGTAAGATAGGATCGTCAATCAGCCTGTCTGTCAACGAAGCTAAATAATAGTACTTCACGTACGAAAAACACTAATTAAACGGGATAACATGATCGACAAGTTAATAAGACAGTAGTAGAGGTTACCCAAGGTCCGTCAGAACCAGACGTAATTAAATATCGTCATTGGGGGAAGCTCTTCAACGCCTAAAAGGGTTATTGCCACAGCTGATTCATATCTCCTTTAGTGACCTATGATAACAAATCGATCATAACAAAGGAAGTTTTAATATATACCTATACTATTTATGACTTTCATATATTTTGGATTATATTACGAATTTTATCTCATATCTAAATTAGCACTAAGTTGTAAATTAGGTTCTCAAAACATTACGTTTTAACGCGTCATAAAGTTTGGACGTTACGCAAAACTGATCTAAATTGTCAAAAAATGGTCCGCGTCCGTGCGCCATTTTTGTTTTTTTTTTTTTGTGTTATATAATCTGTGACTATCATGCTATCCACATAATTAACCTAGTTGGGCGACCACAAAGAATTGGGTATGCAACAGCTATCGCGAAGAGCGTTTATTCTCAACATGAGCAATATCAGTCCGTTTGTGAGAGGTTATGTAATAACGACGTAAGTAATAATGAGCGAAAAATATAATACGCACTCGTAGGAAGTAAACGTAATAAACTGCACATGATCCTTTCACTTTCATATGATTTTGTATTATGTTTTTATAATAACTATCGTGAGACATACTCAATTAACTAAAAATCGCGGCTTAAGTACTCACGTGAATATACTGAGAAAAGCTCTACTAGTTTCGAGTCACAGAGGAGCTCTACTGTACTGTATCCGAGCCACGCACGATGCTTCAAAAATTCAAAATTAAAAATTCAAATATAGTATGTATCATGAGGAAGATCACCTCTGAGGTTCGAAACTAGTAGAGCTTTTCTCAGTATATTCACGTGAGTAACCCGCGATTTTCAGTTAATTTTGAATTATAGTTAAATATAAGTAAAATGCTACACCTGTCTATCTTTGGCATCTATTTAAATAAAACTCTTGCCCTGAACTATGCGTGGAAATTGGTTTCCAAGAGAATCCGAATATTTTCATGTGATAAAATATTGTCTACTAGTATCTACCCTATACAGCCATGCATGCCTATACTAATCCCATCTATCTCTGAACCAAACTGCTTTGTAAAATCTGTTAAACCATTTTGACATAATTGGTGGTCTACTACAACGGTTGTTGTTGTTTATAATTTCTTTATTATCATAAAAAGCATAGTCATTATAAAACAGACACGGTCAGTTTACAAGAAACATGATATAAATATGACTATGCAGGCTAATGCACCTATTTTAGATCTACTAACTGCAACGGTGATTTAGTTATCGGTAAAATTGCAGATGAAATGTCATTTTCATTGGGATTTCGGAGATTGATATGGCACTAATCCCATAGGTGGAATTGATAACTCTAAATACAATGTAGGTAGGGCCTATTTTGAGTTTTATCTGGTACAAACAAATCCTTCGTCTGTGTGACATACATTGATTTGATAGTTATCAAACATATGAAATCTAATATTATGACTATTTGCTACTTCAAAAGACCTCAATATTATGAACATTTGACACTTGTGATCAAATGCATGTTCATTAAGATAACATATATTATACATAGATAATAATAAACAATGCATTATACCAATCATGCAACTGAATTAAGAAATTTAGTATGGAATTTAGGTATTAGCCTATTAGGCACTCATTTAGAAATTGTGACTTAAAAAGTAAATAAATGAAATCTATAGTCGACGTTATATGTTTAGTTTTAAAACTTGTTCTTGACACATGACCCAATTTCACAGCAAATACAAGGCAAAATCAATAAATGCGTCGATGCATTTTACGCGGAAACTACCTAGTAATGATTTAGCGGTTATTTATTGAGAATTTGTCATAATAATCATAAACAATAATCTTTCACTCCTCATATCAATATTTAAATTAATTATTTACGCCTACATTGATAAAAGTAATTCAATTTTATCACGATAACTAAGATACCAGTATTGTTTTGTAGGTCAGTGTGATACGAGCTAGATCCGATGGCTCTGAAACCGGCTGCTGGCTGTATACGCGGTGCCTTTGCTTTTACATTTATTACTGCACTTTATAATCTGTGTAGCTGTTGTCTATTGCCTGTCATGGCGGATTTTTAAATTTGAACTTTTTTTAAATTCGCTTTGTATATGTTTTCACATTGCACTTAAAAAAATAATACAAATGTACATTATGAAAAGTCGTAATTTTATTACGATTATTACGCTGATAAAATCAAAGAAAACGTAATTGAATAACCGAGCGACGGAAGTGATTTCAATAGCAAATAAAGAAATGGCTTTAAAAATTGCTTTCCTTTGTAAAAATGTGTACAAGAAATTGTCCTTGGCTTCATTTACTCAGTTAATTTAGCTATAAAAATTTCGCCTTGCACCAAATACCTTAATGGGTACTATGTTATTACCTAAATCGTCAAAAAAGGGGTCAACTAGAGGGTCGCATTGTTGAAACCATTAGGCGACAACCAAATCGGAAACAGACAGGTATTAATAACAGCTAATCTCTATGAAGCGTCCTTACTTTAATCTAAGGTAAACACAGGTCTTATCATCTATCTAAATTAGTTAAAGTAGAAAATGAAGACACTTGTCCAAACAAACCACGTAAAATTAGCAGACAATGTGACCTAACGCGTTACACACGTATTTTAAAGTGAAACCAAACATTTCATCATGTAAACATTGTGCACAAATCGAACTGTAACAACAACTGACTCAACATACCTGACGTTGAATCTTCTTGAAAATTTTAAACTTCATATCGACAATATTATATCACAAACACAATAAAAAAACATCACAGAACTTAATGGCAACTAAAATTATATCAAGGCTAGGGATAAAACACTAAAATAGCGGCGATGTCGACCGAACGCGAAAGTAAATAAATAAAATTCAAATTTGTAGGGTCGGACGTCCGTTCGTATAGGCGTCCGCGCCCGATCTGACGCTTGGGTAGAAAATAATTCTGTGCACGATACGCCAATAAATCATTCCGTACTATAATGCAGCTGTGTAGTGGGTATATTGCTTAGTAATTTCCACTGCCATAAAAACTTGGAAAGCTGTCTTCAAGTCCGTTAGAGATCGCTATCACTATCGATACGGCTATCGAAATGTTTAACTACCTCTACATTAAGATACATATCTAATTCCTTGTCGTCTATTTAAAGAACAGCACAACGACATCATATATCAAAGCGTAAAACACCTTATTTATAGTAACTTTGTTGATTAATATTATTATTGTAAATTAATAAAAATAAATACATGGCTGCAAATTAATGTTTATAAAGGCATATCTAAGAAGAGCATATTGATCAGATAAAAACGACGGAGCAAAGATGTTTAAAAATAACGATTTATAAAATAAGGCAGAAAGATACAAAAAGAATTAAAGATTTTTCAGAACACTGTGTGATTGTAACAAACAAAAATTAAGCAACGCAACTGACACATAAAATAAAGAAATAAGACAGAAACCAAAGATAACATATCGTTGCAAACAAAAATGCTGATCTTTTATACAAATAAATACAATTTAAACGTTAAATAAGAACCAATGCTAATTAACAATCAGACGCTTTCGTTTTGCTCGTAAGAGAATCCAAACTTGATATTATAAAATCAATCTGAGTACATCACGCAACGGCTATCAATGAAGCATTACATTGTAAGAACCGTAGCGTAGTAGAAATACTAAAAACATAATGAATAGAAACGAAACTGAAGCGGGAACATTTCGTGCAAACAAATTCATCTGCAATAAACATCCTTATCCAAGTAAGGCCGCCGCGGAGAACCTAACGGGTACCCGGGGCTCCGGCTCGACGTGCAGGAGAAGGAACGGGGTGGTTTTTAGTCAGTAAGAATCTGACACTCCCTCCCGCCTCACCCAGGCGGGAGCAGTCATTCGATGATTTTCCCCCCTTAAAAAAAATCCAAGTAAGGCCATTAAACTGTCAAATACCAAGCGGTCACCGGTGACCGCAACCTATTGTTCTATAATTGTGTCTGCAAAACCGGTACTCGACGAGTTAAACTGTCAAACACCAAGCGGTCACCAGTGACCGCAACATATTGTTCTATAATTGTGTCTACAAAACCGGTACTCGACCAGTTAAAAGGCGTTGTGAACTTACAAAATCTTATTCAATGACTTTGCAACTGAGAGCTGCACTTGACAGTTGACAGCTGCAACTCCTGTAAGCCAGGATCTACAGTAAATACAACCATGAAAACACCGAAACACTAAAGCTCGGCGCGTCCCAGGGACATGAGTAACTGTCTTGGTTCCTGCAACGAAAAGAATGAGAAGATATTATAAGAGAAGAAGAAAACTATAGTTTCCACTTAGCAGGCCAGTTGAAGATCAGTTTAGTGGTTTATCACAGAGTATTGCTGCTCAATCTCCGTACAAATAACGCGGGAAGACACAAACGTGTTTTACCTACCCACGGCAGATTAAATACGAAAGTTAGAATGTACACTGAATCTGGACTCTGTATTTCATCACGTTCAATCAAACGCATTCTGATTTCGTTTCGGATTTTTCAACAAGATTGCATCGAGTGCAGAGTTATATTAAATATTCCACTGACATATTTTCTTCTTACAAGCAATGGATGCAAATTTTGCCTAACCAAGAAAATGAATCTAAAACCAACATTTGATTAAAGAGACAAAGACACTTTCATTTACATATATAGATAAATAATATTGGAGTGTCTGTTTGTAAAATTAAAATAACCGCTTTTTACTACATGCTTATGAATATACATACAATTGATACAATACGTATACCAAAATAACATTTTTACAATTTTTGTCAGTCTGTCTGTTTATATTGGCTAATCTCGAAATGGCTGAATCGATTTTGTCGGAACTTTTGTTGGCAGTTAGATGATGTACTAAGGAGTAACATAGGCTAATTTTATTATATTAAAAAAACACATCAATATCCCATGACAACCAACTGGTGGAGTTTGGGCCTAAACTGTAAACTTGGCAGGCTGGAGTCTGCAGGTTAAAAGATTCAGGTTTATCATAGAGCACTGCTGCCCAGTCTCCGTCAGAGTAGAGTACTTTAATCAGCTCTATATGCCGAGTAGAGGTGCAGTCATCACATGACAAAGCCAATCATATCATCATAAGGAAAAAGAAACAAGTTCATCAGCTTATAAGTTATAACCAACATGCATGATTAACACGAACGAGAGCTTAACAGTAATTAGCACGGTATCTTAACAAATTGATGTTTAATTAATACTTGTATGTACATATAGGGAGACACGAGACATACTATGTTATGCAGTGTATAATTAATGAATGGTTAGTAACATTATGTAATTTGTTACACTTTCATACAACATGATATGACAGTTACATGCGATATAATGTTCAAAAATGCTTACAGAACAATTGTGGCTGCAGCACTTATAATTTGACTTTTTTTAAGGGGGGAAAATCATCGAATGACTGCTCCCGCTTGGGTGAGGCGGGAGGGAGTGTCAGACTCTTACTGACTAAAAACCACCCCGTTCCTTCTCCTGCACGTCGAGTCGGAGCCCCGGTTACCCGTTAGGTTCTCCGTGACACTTATAATTTGACTAGCTGTTGCCCGCGAATTCGTCAGCGTAGAATAATGTCTTCTGGCAGAATTTAGGCTTTTGAAATAGTCTCTATCAAGGGACTATTCTACGGTAACGAACTTCGGTCGGTCAGAATTGATTCAGTACCTAGTATAGGGCTCCTCCCCCGTAGACGATAGCGTGATAATATGTAGCCTATGTATTGACCTGACTTGTTAGTAATATGCATGCAAATTTTAAAATAAATCCATGCAGTACTTTTTGAGATCATCCCGATCACCCCTATACAGACAAATAGACAAACAAACAAAAATTCTAAAAACCATATTTTTGGCTTCGGTATCGATTATAGATCACATATCATAGATAGTATCCTTTAAAATATTTAATGTACAGTTTTGACTTTTCTACGATTTTATATATGTTCAGATGCTTCGTTCGCACTTGTAAACGAAAACGAAAGTTAATTTGTTTATTTAGCATAAACTACTGAACTAATTTAATTAACGTTGCTGCAGATATAGATGTTAGAGAACAAGGTTTGGAAAACCTTCCTGAAATATTTATTGACTTCAAAAATGTTAAAATTAAAAATTAGCATGAAATAATAGGAGGTCCTACAAGATAGAAGTAATTTTTATTCAACACACGAGTGTTAAATATTTTTAATGTCAAAAACAAACGCGGACAGCGGATGGAGTATAAACATCAGCAAAAGGTAATTGCCATATTTTATTAAGTCTACGATTTAGGATAACACCATAATCAAAAAACAATCATTTTAAACGAACCTTGAAACCATGTTGGCGACATTAGCGCTATTTTTTGTAATAGAAACAATTTTCTTTTTTGTAGCCCTTTTTGCAGTACTAACAGGCCTAGTATCTTTTGAGTATTATGGTATAAATAACAATAAAAGTAGTTATTACATTGCAGAAGTCACAAAACAATGGTGCCATCATTATTCCTACAGCATACAGCCTACAGCAAAACTTATGGTCGTAAGTAACACGTGCAATTTTATTACTACGATTTCCTGTTAACTGTACTTTGGAAGTAACAAACATTATATTTGGACGCCGGAAAACTTATTATAATATTCACAATCTGGCTGTTTCTATCTACTGCTGGATTATCATCAAAAGCTTATAAATAACAAGTTATACAATTTTTGTTTGTCTCTTTGTATTACCTAATCTCTAAAATGACTGAACTGATTTTGACGGGAATTTTATTGGCAGGTATATAATGTACTAAGGAGTAACATAGGCTACTTTAATTTTAGGAAAATGCAGACGAAGTTGCGGTTTCAGTTAGTATATAATAATTGCAAAAACACATCAACATCCCAACAGTCGACTGCTGGAATTTGGGCCTAATCTGTAAAAAAAATGCCCAGTGCTGAGCAAAGCCTCTTCTCACGCGGAGAAGGTTTGCGCATTAATCACCTCGCTTCCTCAATGCGGGTTGGCGATTTCAATCTTATAATTAGAAATTACAAGCGCAGGTTACCTCACGATGTTTTCCTTCACCGTTTGTTAGTGGTGTCTAAATAATCTTAGAAAGTACATATAAATCGGAAAAAGTCACATTGGTACTTTCCGTTGGTAGGTATCGGACCCGTATGCATGAGGAACGGAGAAACCTCCGAGCCACCATTGCTGGACATAGGCCTCTACAATACTGTGTCTCTGAAGTCTGAGCTCAATTTTTAGCTCTTCGCATCTTAACATTACCAGCTACTTTGCGGATAATTATAATCTAATTAATAAGAAAGCGCCCTACAGTTATATCACTACATAGTAAACAAAGTCGCTATCCGCCATCTGTCTGTACGTATGTATGCTTAGATCTTTAAAACTACGCAACTGATTTTGATGCGGTTTTCTTTAATAGATAGAGTGATTCTTAAGGAAGGTTAAGAAGGTGACGTTTCGTGCGAAGCCGGGGCGGGTCGTTAGTTATTAATAATTATAAATCGTCACTAACTTTAATGTTTCCGAAATTTCGAGGCGTTTATTGTAGACAGAAATAGTAAGTTGACAATGAAATTAATTTAATTAAACAGTGTCTGGTTAGTCACCGTCATACACCAGTTTAATTTGTAAACAGACTATTCCGTTGCTTGTGCTAGCAAATTCTATTTCCTTATGTAATGTAGATCAGAATAAAGAAATAAAATATGAATTCAGACGTCACATTTATTGAGAACGATACACAATATATACGACTACAGATTTTACATAGTAATTCGTACAAAACTAAAAAGAAACATTATTCTATTCATTCTAACATAAACTAAATAGTTGAATTAGCCTAGAAGAAAACTAACACAGAATATACAACTTAGTGAATAGTCACTAAGTTGTATATTCTGTGTATAGTCAAAATATTATAATATAATATAGATTATATTATAATATTTTGACTAAGATGTCTTACAAAAGAAGCGCGGTGGCCGTTTTGCAGTTAGGCTGCCTGCAACAGACATACCAACATAAATGTTCTAATTTAACGAATTCTCTTGGAACATTTAGAAAGATAATAAGTTCTTTAGATGACAAGCCATTCTAGCACTTATAACAAAGAATATAAGATACAGCAAGTCAGCTTATGGCACTTGTAGCTAGACTTCAAAGAAGGTAGCTTATTATGGAATCAAACGACTATATAGAACTCCAATGTCACTTCGCTCGCAACACCAAAGCAGATGCGGGTGTCCAAGGGCGTCCGTTACAAGTGCATTGCCGGTCTTTGGGAAGCATTGGTATCCTCACTAACAAGTCAAAACACAACGCAAGCATTAACCTCTTGTATGTCGGTATTTAATACATAATAGAGAATACATTGCTTCCTTCGACAGAGAACCAAAGTTATCGACATAGCCCAAAGGATTAGTAAGCTGAAGCGGCAGTGGGCCGGTCACATTTGTCGAAGAACCGATAACCGTTGGGGCAAACGTGTTCTAGAGTGGAGACCGCGTCTAGGCAAACGTAGTGTAGGGCGCTCTACAGCTAGGCGGAGTGACGACATCCGCAAGGTGGCTGGCAGTGGTTGGATGCGTAGAGCTGAAGATCGAGCTCAGTGGCGTGCCATTGGAGAGGCCTATATCCAGCAGTGGGCGAACACGGGCTGATGATGATGATAGGGTAGATGGCTAATTTTTATTTTTAATGTCCGTCTGGTAGATTATTTTAAATCATTAGACACGTATTTCTTATTTTCTTACAGTAACGAATACTTTACTTTACTTTACGAAGATATATTGATTCGAAATGTCACTGTGACTGTCAATGTACATTTTATACGTAGAAATGACGTTTTAGTCCCTAATCCTAAACTTCGATTCGTTATATCTAAGTATCATTTTATTATACCTACAAGAAAATGAAAAAAATACGTGTCTAATATTTTTCATTACCTAACTGACGGACTAATTACATTTTTAATTTTCATACACTGTCATCATCCCTATTATGATTGTCTCGCGTAGATCTACGCTTCGACATACCAGAGGTTAATTATACACTACAGTAATATCCTCAAAGGATGAAAGTAGAAATAAATGTCTAAAGAAAATAGACTAAAGAAGTCGCAAATAAATACTACATAGTTTTATGTCGAAATACTCAGACGCTACTCAATTAACGTTAAGTATAGTTCTACAAATACAAATTACAAATGATTTGTAAAATGACAGAGATAACACGATATTTAAGTACAATTTAAAATTGAGTAGCCTTTCAGTACTCGGGCGCCTGTTAAAAATCATCCTCTAAATTTGTTCATACAAAAGTAGTCTCTAAACATTGGAAATAAGGTCTATAATGTAGTTAGTGGAGAGGGGTCACCGGTGACCGCTTGGGGAAATATGGGTAATGTCATAATTTGAGTACATTTGCATTTTCCATTAAAATTGACGTGTAAAATAATTCGGTATTTTCAGACGATGAATCAGTTAACTAAGTAATCCGAGAGCTACGTATTTGATAAAGTTGTCGATGAGTAATTACTGGATAGTTACGCGCCACAGACCAAGCGAACTAATATCTATGACTCACCTCATGATCTGGCCCTGGTTTCGATGCCAACCTTGCTTCTGTCAGCTGATTCTTCAAGGCCCTGGAGGAAGAATAACCTAATTTATTTTTTAATAATTAAGAAGTAACAAAATGTTGTCAGTGCTGCCATCTAGTACATATAGTTAGTACTAATGTGTCTCTAGAGCTCGAAATAGCATTTGAACTTGGGACAATATTTTTAATTGCTACTCGTACTTCAATGGTCGTAAGTAATGCACTTCAAAGGCTTCTATTGAGGGTCTTTTAATTAGTTTTTTTTTTGAGACAAGCCGGCACCCGAGCAGACGGATCACCTGATGGCAAGCAATCAGCGTCGCCCATGTACACCTGGAACACCAGAGGCGTTACAACTGTGCTACCGGCCTTTTGGGGATTAGGGATTTGAGGAACGTTGGTTTGGGCATTAGGGATTTGAGATTGTTGGGAGATTCAGGGATTGGGGAGATTAAATAACCTCACTGACACGACGAGACACAACGTAAGCGTTGTTTTACGTCAGTTTTCTGTGAGGCCGTAAATCTTTAAATCAGATACAAGATGCTGAACATCAACGCCAATATAAGAAATAGAATCATCAAACATAATATTAAACTGAAGTAAAATAACATAACATAACATCACGCCTTTTATCCAGGGATACCTTCGGGAAGGGGTAGGTGTAGGTGCATATTACGGCACTTAATGCCACTGTACAATTTACATCCACTTTTCACTATTTATGTTACGAGTCCCATGTAATAGGGGGTGAGCCTATTGCCATATACCGGGTATAATTCCAGACTCTGTGCTACCATTGAGATTTTTTAAAAACCCAGTTGTATTTTGCCCGACCCGGGAATCGAACCCGAGACCCTTTGGCAGTCGCACTTGTGACCACTCGGCCAACGAAGTAGTCAAGTAAAGTAAATTACTTCGTCAATAAAACAATAACTTACATATACAGTTCCTCAGCCTGTCTGGCTTGTTTCTCCCTGCGCCGGAGCAGTTCAGCGCAGTGCTGCAGTGTAGCGATGGTGGCGCCACATGTTGCGCGGAATGAAGCACTCGTTGCCCGCACCTCGCCCACGTGCAAGTTTAGGTCGTTACCTGATGAATGAGATTTCTTTTTAATATAGTGAAGTTTAAAATAAATACTGTATTTTAAAAGAGGTAATAGAAAACTATTACTTGAAAATACATATAATAATCAGTTTATTATTATTGTTCAATTTAATTTGAAGCAAAAAAACTACTTACTAAGTAGTTTTTTTTAATTGTTATTTACACTCAAAAAATATCCTGCCTCAAATATAATAATAATTATAATCTATTTTTTTATGGAATAGGAGGCAAACGAGCAGACGGATCACCTGATGGTAAGCGATCAGCGCCGCCCATGGACACCTGAAACACCAGAGGAGTCACAGGTGCGTTGCCGGCCTTTTAAAAAGGAATACGCTCTTTTCTTGAAGGTTTGAAGGTCTTCTTTTGTCGCTTTCCTGGCCCCTATATCGATTTAAAGTGTCGCCAAAAACTATTACACATCTTTTATTTACTTAACTAGAGGTATATTCATTAGTGGATAACATAATACTAAAAATCACTTAGTTTTTTCAAACTGGGATTCCCCTAACTTTTATACAAGAGGACTTCCCGGTAGCATAACGTAGTTATTGAATGTACAACTAGATCAATAGAGTACTATAACACTAAGTAGTTAATTGAGTTATTCACTAAACCACAAGTTTTATTCACTTCTGAATCTCCGATTATGAAAAATCCACATTTGTTTATACAAAAGTAGTCTCTACACATCGGAAATAAGTTCTATAATGGATTAAGCTTGGGGACTGAGCAATTAAATAGTTACTTTATTGTTATTTCCTTAAAATACTAGTCATGATAAAGGTATGCACATACTTCTGTGGATGTATGTACGGAATGTTTACAACATACTATCTACATAAGATATTTATAGACTTTGGAATCACTGGGACCACTGACAGAGACCGGACAAGGACAACAGTGCCGTCTGATAAACATGAACCCTTTTTAACTGCGATCTCCACCAGACCCGAGCGTACAGCGCGTCGCATTCTGCGCGCGCCTCAAAGAGCCATCAGGCCACCGCGGATGGGGCCCAATAGGGCTGATACAGAGCCGCGGAGAACTTATTACGGGTTGCCGGGGCTCCGGTTCGAAGTGCAGGAGTAGGAACGGGGTGGTTTTAGGCAATAAGAGTCTGACACTCCCTCCCGTCTCACTTAGGCGGGGGAAGTCATTCGATAACTTTCCCCCCTTAAAAGAAATAAAAAACCTGCGAAGCGTGGAGATTATGGCAAATGCTTTTGTTGAATTAAGGTACTGTTGAATATGCTAATTTCAAGCACGTAAGCATGCTTCAATAGAGCCCTTGTCAAATAGTAGCATTTGTGTCGGAATGTTGCTCAAAAATTAGCATGCTCATTTCGAATCGACAAGCGTTCGATTGTAGAACATTTTCGAGCATGTTCAATAGAACGCCTTATAGCACGCTATTTTAGATCATATGTACACACGGCTACACATCGAGCTTTACATAACCAGTACAAACTGAACGTTAAATGTGCGGAAAGATGATGCGACGCGACACCAGGATAAACTGTTTTTTTATAGATTGATGTGTGGCCGTGTGTACCAGTAGCTTTACATTGTCGTATTATTTTTAAGACATGACACATAGCTACTAAAAGACGATAAAAATTGTCAGCACATGAACCAATTAAACTATCAGACATACAATTCAATTTATAGGCTATTCATACAATCTGGAATGACCTTGTATATAGATTTCAGTACAAAATGATGTCACAATAATTTAGATTAATTTAGAGCTCCATACATCTGTGGTAAATGATATTAAATAATTAAGAGGAATGTGATATAACACATGGTTGTCTGTGCGTTTCTGCTATTTGCTCGGATGTGATATACTTTTTAAGTATGATAATATGTATGGTAACGCGAATATTAAAATTATTTCTTAAAATATTACGGTTTTAGGTTCAAACTAACTTCTTTAATATTACATTGTTCCATTATCTAGTTACATAACATAACATAACATCACGCCTTTTATCCCCGAAGGGGTAGACAGAGGTGCACACAGAAGTAACACCCACTTTTCACTACTTTATGTTATGAGTCTCATGTTATAGGGGGTGAGGTGAACCTATTTCTAGCACATTTCTAGACTCCGTGCTACTATTGAGAATTTGTTTTTAAAATGCCCGACCCGGGAATCGAATCTCAATATGTAACATAACTATCTGGTTATGTTATAATAATTTGTTTGTATTGAAATTTTACTGAGTACTAAATTATCTGCAGGTCGTAATGTCACCCAATTTTGTATGAACTTAATGATTCAAAAATCGTAAAATTTCAATTAGAATTATCATAAATCCTCAACAAACTGTTTGTCATACTTCCACTCTTAATCAGCTGGTCCAATTTTGATGAGTACTGGCATAAAGATAGATTTCGCTTATAGAGACAGTTACGATCACTTTTCAAATGCGCAAACCTCATTAAGTTATTAATAGAAATGAAATAAGCCTCCAGAAAAGAGCGTACGCCTTTTAAAAAGTCCGGCACCGCTCTCTAAACTGCTGGAGTTGGATCTTTACCCTCTTTATCCATAAAAAAAATATAAAAATAACAAACCATCAGCCAGTTTAACAGCATCAATGGCTTCAGAGGCATCATCGTTGATCTGTGGGTAAGCAGCGACGCACATATCGAAGTATTGTTGCAACTGGATGGCTTGCTTCGAAAGCAGTTCGTTGTATGTGTCCAGCTCTGCGATCTTCTCGGCGAGACGACGAGTTGTACGGCCTGAAGACAAAGTGAAATAGTCGTGTTTAATACTACAGTTCCCAAGTTAAGAGGTTTTTTCTCAAAAGGAGATATACCTAATTAAAAGAATTGAATTTTAAAGGGAACGACACTGCTCATGAGGAAGAATCCCTCTGTGGTTCGAACCTAGTAGAGCTTTTCTCGGTATATTCACGTGAGTAACCCGCGATTTTTATTTAATTTAGTATGTCTCACGATAGTTATTATAAAAACATACTTCATAAAGCTCCATAGATTTGAAGAAATGAAATTATTTCTATTTTTGTAGTCGGTTTAATCAACTACAAGTCAGATATCATAAAGAGATGTATAAGCCGGTAAACGAACAGACGGATCACCTGATGGTAAGCAATCGGCGTCGCCCATGGACACCTGGACCACCAGAGGCGTTAGTGCGTTATCTGCTTTTTGGGGATTGGGAGTTTGAGGATCGTTTGGTATTCAGGGATTGGGGAGATTGGGGAAGGAGAGGGTAATTGGGCCTCCGGTAACCTCACGCACACGACGAAACACAACGCAAGCGTTGCTTCACGTCGGTTTTCTGTGAGGCCGTGGTATCACTCCGGTCAAGCCGGCCCATTCGTGCCGAAGCATGGCTCTCCCACACTTAAAATATGTTTATGGTTTGCACTTATTGTCAATCATAACTCAACATCAAAGACAACTTGCTTTTTGTTTTTATTCCTTTATGGGTAAACTGGGTTGCAACACTAAGGAATCAGTTTAAACGACAGCATGCAGGCGAAATAAATCAAAGCTAGACTGAGCTATTTCTGACCGGAATTCGTAAAATACTCCTATAATAGTAATTATAGTCATGTGTATTAAAACGGATTTATTACCTACAAGTTAAAATTATATCTGAACATGTTTTCCGTATTTTAAAATGTAGGAAATAATTATTTGAAGTAATTTCAAGAGGAAAATATTTCAATACAGAAGAGAGTATAACGTTTAATGATAAAATTCATTTTTCCTTGGTATCAAAATCCATAAAGAAATGTAGTGAATAGTAAATTTGAGTGTTCACAATAACGCAAAGATTACACGTGAACATTTATATAATTAAATCATATAACACAAAGTAGGTAAAGACCAATGAACAGAAATAAACGATTTTATCATTTAAGTAGAACTAAAGATGCTTATCGATTTTCAGAACCTATTGATACATGGAACCTATCTACTATTCGACTTACGACAAAAAAACAAACCACAAAAAAAACTTTAACTCTTTGAGTACCGTCATTATAGACACAATTAAAGAACAATAGGTTGCGGTCACCGGTGTCCTCGCGGTGTTTGACAGTCGGCACGAATGGGCCGGCTCGACCGGAGTGATACCACGGCCTCACAGAAAACCGACGTGAAGCAACGCTTGCGTTGTGTTTTGTCGTGTGAGTGAGGTTACCGGAGGGCCAATTACCCTCCCCTTCCCCAATCTCCCCAATCCCATCCTCAAAAAGCCGGTAACGCACTTGTAACGCCTCTGGTGTTCCAAATGTCCATGGGCGACGTCGATTCTTACCATCAGGTGATCCGTCTGCTCGTTTACCGGCTTATGACATAAAAAAAAAACTAAAGAAAAACAAAGACCAACAAAAAGGTGAAAACTATTAGCTCAAGAGGTGGCCGATTTTGTTTTATTTTTCCTTGCCACATACCTCCGAAACTGGTTACAAGGCATTAATAAAGAATTTCTATCTATAATTAAGTACTTAAGGTTCATAATAGATTAACTTTAAACATTTTATTATTCTACGCTTCACTGCATTATACCCAATACAATTCTACAAAACACAAAGTTCGCCTACAGAGCTAATGAATCAAAATAAATACTTTATTAACTTTCTCAGTGAACTAATTCAAGTTTTTCGTTAATATGAGCCTTCTGCCAATACCAAGAACCAGAGATTATGTGTGATTTTATTAGAGAAATCGGTCCAGCCGTTCATGCGTAATGCAGTGTCATAACACTGCATATTATGAAACTGCACTGCATTTATCATAATAAAGGGAAAAATATACTTCGAGATCATAGGAAATAGGGCTATTTTCCTTTGGTCATCACTGATATGTCTCATCATTATCAACAGTCAATAAGTAGCCACTGTCAGCAGGCCACTTGGTCAGCCAAAAGCCTCTTCTCACACAGAGAAGGTTTGAGCATTAATCACCATGCTTACCAAACATAACATACATCACGCCTTTTATCCCTGAAGGGGTAGGCAGAGGTGTACATTATGGCACTTAATGCCATCGTACGATGTAACACCCACTTTTCACTATTTATGTTATGAGTCCAATGTAATAGGGGGTGAGCCTATTGCCATACACCGGGCACAGTTCCAGACTCCGTTCTACTACTAAGATTTTTAAAAACCCAGTGATACTTTGCCCGACCCGGGAATCGAACCGGAGACCCCTTGCCCGGCAGTAGCATTTACGACCACTCGGCTAATTACACATGACATCCAGACTTGAAACAACAATTTATGGATCATACAAAGATTTATTCCGTGCGAGAATGAGGCCAGCTACACGTTGCGGAGCAGTCTGTTGCCGCGCAACGTGTGTCTGTCGTAGAAATTGTCGGTCCTTCGGGGCTGAGGGTGGCGGCCCTGGGGACGGGCCCCGAGTGCCCTTATTGTAAAGACGGTTCTGGGGACGGGCCCCGAGTGCCCGTATAGTAAAGACGGCACTGGGGACGGGCCCCGAGTGCCCTTATAGTAAAGACGGCACTGGGGACGGGCCCCGAGTGCCCCTATAGTAAAGACGGCACTGGGGACGGGCCCCGAGTGCCCTTATAGTAAAGACGGCACTGGGGACGGGCCCCGAGTGCCCCTATAGTAAAGACGGCACTGGGGACGGGCCCCGAGTGCCCCTATAGTAAAGACGGCACTGGGGACGGGCCCCGAGTGCCCTTATAGTAAAGACGGCACTGGGGACGGGCCCCGAGTGCCCTTACAGTAAAGACGGCACTGCTTGTAAACTAGAGACTAGAACATCCATTCTGTTATGTTTCAAGGATATTAGGTATAGATGAACTTTATACATATATGAATAATATTATGTTTTACGTAACCCATACTGTAGCTAAGAATGCTAACACTAGCTACATTTGCAAGTATATTCTCTCATAATAAATAATTACTTAATGAAGTAGAATTAATTACATGACAGAGCACGTCATAACACGGTGTATTCATAATTGTATGTAAATCACAACATCGTGTTTTAAATGACGCAGATAGGAAATTATAGTGCTCATCCATCTGTACAATCTAGTAATAGAGTTGTTAAGACTGATAAAATACTAAAGAAACGGTTTACAAACGGTAAAGAAAACCCTACATTTGTATGGTTGAATCAGACTAAAGAGTTGAGTATTATAAAAATGTATGACTAGAAATGTAACCCAGAACCTAGAACACGCCAGTCTGGTTACCTAAGACTAAGTAAAAGCAGTTACATTATAGCACCTATAACTTCAAATAAATTTTTCGTTGTAGATTCATATCATCATTAACTCTGTTTGTCTTTTATCAAGCTTTTATCACATTCATACATCTAATCATTTACAAGCTTATTTTATAGGAATCTTATACAAAATATAAATTATTAATTTATATAAAGCTGAAGAGTTTGTTTGTTTGTTTGTATGCGCTAATCTCCAAAACTACAGGTCCATTTATCGAAGAAGGAAGAAGGCTATAAAACGTCAGGCTTCGATCAACAGGTGCCGGGAAGCGCGGGGAAGTAGCTAGTATAAAATAATATACCATGAGAGCCAGTTGACTGCAAGGAAGTAACAGAGCCATGTCTTCGCAAGCCTCCTCCATTAGAACTGCTGTCCGAGCTTGTCCCATAACCTGATTCCACCTGAGAACACAAGTTTAATGCAATTATTATCTCAAAATAATCACTGTAACATTTAGTTCCTAACCAAATCATTAACTATAATAGTTTTACACATTAATAAAGAATAAATTGTAGACTGAATTATATTACTCATGTCGCATATTATTACCTCTGTAACATTATTTTAACATAACATATACCATGACATCACGCCTTTTTTCCCGAAGGGGTAGGCAGATATGCACATTACGACACTTAATGCCACTGTACAATGTAACACCCACTTTTCACTATTAGTGTTATGAGTCCATGTAATAGTGGGTGAGCCTATTGCCATATACCGGGCACAGTTCCAGACTCCGTGCTACTACTGAGAATTTTTGAAAAAACCCTGTAATATTTTGCTCGACCCGAGAATCGAATCCGAGACCCCTTTACGAGACGAGGCAGTCATTTTAAGATTATTTTGCATATAGAAATACTAATTAATAAATATTGAAACCTTAATTACTATTTCATAATCGTTATACCTAACCAGACATTTAATTATACTATTAAAACCGGATATCAAAACAAAAAAGAAACAAAAGATGTACACATCTATCTCACTCTTACACTTGGAAATCGCTATAAAATTGTATACAAACTTGTTGGCATTTATGTCACTTTAAAAGGATTTCATCCAAGGTCAATGGTTTTATATTGATAAAGCTTGAATCCTTGTGTAATCTTATCATTGCACGGGCTTCATACTGGGAGGGCGAGGGGAAGATAGCAAGAACTCAATTATATGTTTATCAACGGGTATAAATTTTGATATTTTATGTACAGTGCTCACAACTTACTTGATCTGTTGGTACTCTTGCTATTCGTATTGTGATGTTGTTTTTGTCTTTATTATTAACATTATTGTCCACCTAAACAGACAAGATGGCATTATACTCCACACATCCATGCTGGTGTAAAAAAATGAATGTCATATTTCGTGCAATTAAATCATGCCATGCTTATTCATAGAACGGAAATGAACGAGCCAATGCAGTATTGGCAATGTTATCACAAAATCAATTCTTTTTAGAACAATTGAAGTTAGTAGTCATAAAATAACTTGTTGAATATTATCAGTTCTTATCAGATTAACTGATAGTTGGGAGCATTTAAAATCAGGTGATATATATATATTATTGTTAAGATCAATGCTCAAAGAATGAGACATCTGCGAAGTGTTACAAATGTTAGAGATAACAGGTTTATTTACATTGTGACGGGAAGGCTTTTTCTAGAACATTTTCTGACAACAGTAAAGTAACAAATTAATTAGTATATTAGTCATAATATCAACTCTGAATGTTTTGTATTACATTATAATTAGAATATTGGTGAATTTGTTAGTAATCTCTAAGTAAACAGTGAAATATGTTAGCTAGACAGTATGTCTGTGTGTAACTGTATTTTTTGTTTATTTTATAGAAAATTGAGGCAATTATTTACTGCGAACTGTATTTTTTGTTTATTTTATAGAAAATTGAGGCAATATACAGGGTCTCCCTGAAGTCGACGATTAAATGACACCAGGTGGTTAGTAAGGTTCAGTTGACTTCAGGGATATCCTGTATATTTTGTCATCTGACTACAACCCCTGATAATAAACGAATTACCATAAAAATGCTATTAAAAAAATCATAAAGATAATTCAAATAGTCACATAAGGTCGAGTCAAGGCCAAAGAATATACCTAGTCATAATTTTACTTAAGTTAAAGCAGCACATAACAATAATCTTCGACATTATCACAAAAACAATAAATTCCTCGAGATAATACTGTAATCTTTCATTGCTAAAGTTTATCAATGTCAAATGTATTACGAATACCATTTTTTTTGCATTATATCATTTTGTTTAAGCCAGACAGTAGTATTAAAAAATATGTATATGACAATAGTGAGTTAATTTGTTTAACTTTGTCACCATAACAGACTGCTTACATGGCACTTTTGTGATTCTCCTGTTTAGATATATATACTTGGCTGGAATGTAGCTTATATAAACCTATTTATTTTTTCTTTAATTGTGTGGGTAAAGCGTCTAGTAACAACTAATTAGTATATAACATATATAGTACATTACAAAGTGTCTATTATTATGGTAATTGTTTGAACATGAATGTGTAATATTATTAGCACTTTGACATTTGATAACAAGACATATGTAAACAAACATTAAAGATGTTAACTATACTGATCAAAATGTTATTGGACTGTGAATATTAAATTTTTATAAAAGTATCTATCTATTTGATGTCATCTTAAAATATACATTTAAATTATATTAATAGTTTGTGACCCGTTTTTCTTTGCATTTTAATTGTGATTCAAGGTAATCAAGTTTACTAAGATAATGGTGATTGAGTCCGTCAGACTAACAATGTCAAAGTAGCACTTATTTCTACTTGAAGAAAAAATGTTAGATATTAGATAAACTGTATTGTTGGACATAAATTGCAGGCACTTCACACAAGTAGTGTTATTGACATTATATCAGTAATGTATGAGTGAGATAGATATACACATACACATCATATCAAACATCCACCTACCAACAACAAGTATAAAAGTTTTAAATTACATTTGATTTAATTATACTCACTTTGAATGATTCCAAAACATCAATCCATTGCTGTTTTTCTTCGGGACTAGTCGCTCTCAAGTACCAGACACAATCATTTACAGACACATCAAATCTGCAGTCATCAAATTCATGAGGCTGAAAAATAAATATCCAAGGTCGAATATCTGAATATTAGATCACATGCTAAGTCTGTTTGTTCTAAAGCGTTAGCCGTAACGACAAAAAAGTCGAGATGCAACAAGGACAAATTAATCTTTTTATTGGACTTTGCCGATAAAACAAGAACGCATAATCACCTTGACTTTGGCTTTCTTCAGGCATAAGGCACCACGGCATCCAAGATTACTCTCCAATTCACTCTTGTAGTACGATAAAGTAGAATCCTTCAAAACAATAAACCTGTCCTGCCAACCGTGAATGTAATTTGTCCATTTACTCAGGTATCCGCGAAGTTCTGGATTTCCGCCATCCTCTAAATCCGAGTTATCGCTCACTGTTATGTTTTCCTCAATCATGTTGCAAATGTTAAGAATTTATATTTACATTAAATTCTAGACAAACTAAACAAAACGAAAAATAATAATTATCAAAAACTCGTTACATGGGAAGATATACAGCGAAAATTGTTGCTGTTTTTGACGTTTGACTTTCAGTGTTACAGATAATATAATATTTTGATAGAAAATTAGTAACAGTAGAAAAATAGATATTTTTGCGTCATGTGACGAAAAGTGCAGCTTTATTTTTAGTATATTTCGAATATTGACTAATTTTTACTTTGAAAATCAGACGAATAATCGCAAATTATAATACAAAAATCTACAATTTAACATTTATTACCAACGATGCTAGAACCTTTTGTAAATTAACCACTTTCTAGACAAATTCTACGAAGTATGAGCATTGGAAACATTTCAAAAAGAAATATTTTTTATTGTTAAAAGTTCATGAACCCAACTTTTGAACGTTTCTAAATTTGACATTATATGATGCTTGCCAAGAGCCACCATTTCCGGAAACAATGTTCTTTTGCGTATTGATTTTAGTCGTAATGAAATCTGATTGGCCGAAATACATAAACCGCCAAAACTACGCAACAGCGGCCAATAGTAAGTCGCCATTCTACAAATAACTCACCATATCCGTTCAAGATGGCCGACAAAACTATGCCTATTTTTGTTCCATCAGAAAAACCTTTGAAAGTAGTAAAGT
This sequence comes from Spodoptera picta, assembly GCA_038387885.1. NCBI lineage: Eukaryota > Metazoa > Arthropoda > Insecta > Lepidoptera > Noctuidae > Spodoptera > Spodoptera picta. Next base: position 2,447,991 of record JAZHFQ010000335.1, read on the forward strand.
GGAAAGTTAAACAAGGTGTTTTTGTGTCACAAGGTCAAATATTATTTTTATACAACGATTCATCAGGCAACGGTACGGATCTGAAGAAATATAAAGCCGCACGCGCTGGTACTATCTCGTCGATCAAGGTGAAGGAAGGAGACATTGCAGAGCCTGGGTAAGTGACGTCATATTATAAATGCGGTATAAAATAATATTAATCAAGCTCTTTGTTTAATTATCACACAAAACACTAATATTCTAGCATAGCAAACATGATTAAGATTACTATTTTTTGAAGTGCAGTTGCATTATGTTTGCGCGGTAAATATAACTGCACGTAAAACTTCCCGCGTAAACTATAACCTCTAACACCAATCTAAAACAAACAACAATTTTACTTTCAAATGTTAGAATATATGTTAGTGTTTCAATTTTATTATTCTATGTATTTAAAAAACGTAGATGTATTTTTTTAATCAGGTAGGGTATTAATATTTATGTAAGAACTTATTTGAAAATCGAAACAAAAACTTTGTTACAAAAGTTTATTTGTGTAAAGTGAATTTCACTATAATTCAACATACAAATTGTAAACACTAAACGAGAGACCGACCCTTGGCCTTGTAATTATTTCATAGATTATTTCATTAGAACCTATACATGTTTCAGAGTGGCTGTAGCAGAGTTAGAAGAATGTCGCCATCCTACTGTGATGAAAGAGATGTGTGCGGAGTGCGGTGCCGACCTTCGCACAGACGAGGTGTCCAACAGAGACGTCGCCGTCGTTCCTATGGTGCACTCTGTACCTGAACTCAAGGTAAGAATACAAAGACAAAATATGGGCAAATGGAACAAAATATTTTGTTTTACTTATAGTTTCTTTTAAACTATCAATGTTTATTGGATTTTCGATACAAGTTCTAATATGAATGCTAGTTAGAACTCCACTATAAATCCAGATATCAAAATAATAAGTCCTTCTGAAGACTTTCTTTTGTTGAGCTTTGAAAGATAGACAGGTACGAGGACTACATTATTCTATTATAATTATTATATCTCTATGGGCAAAAAATAGAAAAAGAAAATAAATAATGTTTCATATATTATTTGCAGGTGTCTGAAGAATTGGCACAAAAATTGGGCCGAGAAGATGCTGAACGCCTTTTAAAGGACAGGAAGCTAGTATTACTGGTGGATTTAGATCAAACATTAGTTCATACCACTAATGATAATATACCACCTAATTTAAAGGTAAATATTAAAGTCATATTTATTAAAAATAGAGGTATTAATCAAGAAAATCTCAAATAACAAATAATTTCTGTTTTGCAGGGAGTCCTACACTTTTTTCTGCGCAGTCCTGGATGTCCTGGCCGGTGGTGCCACACGCGCCTTCGACCACGCACTAAAGAGTTCCTAGAATCTGCTTCCAAGAACTATGAACTTCATGTCTGCACATTCGGGGCCCGCCAATACGCGCACGCCGTCGCAGACTTACTTGACCCTGAGAAAAAGTATTTTTCTCATAGAATTTTATCTAGGGATGAGTGCTTCGACGCTAGAACAAAAGCAGCTAATTTGAAGTAAGTACGAGTTCTATGGACACAAAAAGGAACTTAAGTGCTATAAGAATAGCAAATTAATTCGATTTTTATCATTTTTCAGAGCATTATTCCCATGTGGTGATAATATGGTTTGTATTATTGACGACCGTGAAGACGTATGGCGACACGCAACCAATCTGATTCACGTTAGGCCATACTCATTCTTTCAATCAACGGGAGATATCAATGCACCACCACCACCAAGTAATTATAGAGACTCTTGATTATATAATAACCTTAAAATAATATAGTACTTCTTGTTAAACTAAATTATAATTTTGCAGTTGACGAAAAGCCGAAAGATAAACAGCTAGCAAGTGGTAAAAACGGCGCTCAAGTTAACCAAATGCCTACTCTAGATGCTGAACCTGAACAAAAAGATACTTCAAAACAGAAAGAAACTAAGGATGATAGTGATAATGGTAAAATTGTTTCTAAAGAGGCAAAAAGTTCTGGTTCAGAAGAGAAGGAAAGTCAAGAGGCTGATCAAGAAAGTGATGAGAGGATAGCGCAAGAACAGGCTGAACCAAAATGGGTGGAAACCTCTGATGGACAGATAGAAGTTGAGGATCCAGATGATTACTTAATCTACTTAGATGATATACTTAAAAGAATACATAAGTGAGTAACAATGTAACTAGATTCTATAATACTATCACTCAGTATAGAGGGCACTCAGTATAGAAAGGCGTCCATAATTACGTGAGATATTTAAGAGGGGGAGGGGTAGACTCTAATCTTACGTTGGAGAGAGGTCTCGGCAAATATCACGTAATTTTTTTTTTAAGATTGAAAAAAACAATATACTATTTTAGTCTGTTTAAATCTATCCCTCTAATTCTACATGCTTAAGATTTAATTATACATGCATTTGTTTTATATATATAGTATTCTATTGTTACATTTTTATTACACTTATAACTCTCAGCTTATAGTCTTAACTACATAACATCACGCCTTTTATCCCCGAAGGGGTAGGCAGAGGTGCACACAGAAGTAACACCCACTTTTCACTATTTATGTTATGAGTCCCATGTAATAGGGGGTGAGCCTATGTCCATATACCGGGCACATTTCCAGACTCCGTGCTACTACTGAGAATTTTTTTAAAACCCAGTAATGCTTTGCCCGACCCGGGAATCGAACCTTAACTAATCTTATAGTCTTTAACTAATCGTAAATAAAAGCATGAAGCAATTTTATTTTTTCTTTTTACAATAACAATCCAATGTGTTTACGTGAAAAACCAACATTTTGAAAAATGTCACGTGAGATTGGGGGATGGGGGAGGGTGTTGAATAAAATCTCACGAAATCTCACCAGGGGGACAAAAAATAGAAAAAAAACACCTCACGTAATTTATGGACGCCCCCAAAATTATTAATATTATATTATTAAAGTATTATTAACTTTAATAATATTTCACTTTTATTGTAAATGTTTATGTAATATAATGTAGTAAAAATATGTAAAAATTTACTTAAGTAAAATATTATTTCATTTACTAAGTAAAATATTATTTTATTTTCTCTTCTACTTCTTGATCAATGAAGCAGTATCTAAATTCCATCACCCCTTTTTCTTACTTTTCCAGGCATTTTTATGACTATTATGACAAAATGGGCAAGAATCAAATTCCTGACTTGAAATCAATAATCCCAGAAGTGAAAAGCGAAGTATTAGCTGGCACAAGTCTCGTTTTTAGTGGCTTAGTGCCGACACACCAACGACTGGAGACCTCAAGGGCGTATCAAGTTGCAAGGAGTTTAGGAGCTGAAGTTACCCAAGATTATTCGGATAAGACGACACATCTAGTTGCAGTTAGAGCAGGTAAATCGTCATCTATTAAAGATCTATTTTACATTGGGTAAACTGTTGTAAAGTTAGTACAAAATTTTTTACCCACTAAAACTTATTTTTAGGAACAGCAAAAGTAAATGCTAGTCGGCGTATGGGTGAAGGCAAGAACAAATTACATGTAGTGACACCAGAGTGGCTATGGAGCTGTGCTGAGCGATGGGAACGTGTTGATGAAAGACTATACCCTTTACAGAGAGGAGGACAGGTATTGTTTCAGATTTTAATGACAATATATTCTTAATAATCATCCTACTAACCTGGAAAAGATTACACAAATCCACCTTACAAAAATAAAAATATAAAATGAGATGAAATTGAACTGGCAAATCATAGATTTTTGATCGGTACTTGGACAGTCAAATCTCTTATTCACAGAGCAGTTCTCGTCGACCGCCAGCGCACTGCAGCAGCCCGCCCCCCGCGCCTGCTCCCGCAGCTGCGATGCGCAAGCGCACACCATCCGGACGATTCATGGACACCATCAACCCACTGCTGTCCTTCTCAAGCGATGATATTGCTGACATGGATAGAGAAGTAAATTGCCTACAAATATTTAAAAAACTTATGTATACTTTGGCATAGGTTAGGTAGATAATAAACAATCTACATAACTTTTTATGATTGGACCTCTGGGCACCTCAGTTAAGGCACGAAATACAATGTCTTCAATCTTCGTTTTTATCATGTTCACAGGTGGAAGACATATTCAATGAATCAGATGAAAGTTCATCAGATGAAGAGAAACCAAGAGATGATGACCTGGATGATGAAGAGAATCCACCTGAAGATAGATTGATATCCGCTAGTGCGGAAAATAGCATGCAAGACAGCTTACAAGAAAGGTAAATGAAATTAAAATATTACGAAAATTTTGTTGTTCTTTCTATAATCTGTATTGTCCACTAGAAAAAACTACTATTTAAATTATTCACAACAGTTTGAAATTAATGAAACATGCAGATAAATAATACTTTCCTTTTTTTTAGATTACAACAAGAAGAGGCGACAAATGACTCGGAAATGGGTGAGAACAATGTCTTCCTTTCGTATTTCTACAACAAATTCTCGTACAAGACAAAATATTTTTATTATCATAACTTTAACATTTTCAGATGATGAACCCAGACCCCGCAAAAGACCACGAAAGTCCCCACCCTCTGATGATGAGCCACCAGATGACGATGACAGCTCCTGGAACCTCATGGGCGCGGCGTTAGAGAAAGAACTTCTGGCGCAGGACTGATGCCACCGTTACAAGCAATCTAAAAATTATGAGCCTACTATGGCTAAAAATAAAATTAATGCTCTTTTCTTTAGAATATGCTGTTTTATTTAGAAAACATCCAGTGACAAAATTGCTTAGTGTGATTTAGACTGGAAAATCATATTAGTTTCTATGGAAAGTTCTTTTCTTTTAGCTTTATTTAAAGCATTTATTTCATATGAATAAAGCTGAAATAGACTACAACATTTCTCTCATTGCTGACTGTAGTGCGAGCTATGGTTGACAGTGAGAGTGCATGGGATGGAGTCGCTTCCTTCTGTGAATGTGTCATATTGGCAAAGGAGGCGGCTGAAAGGGAGAGGGAGGCGTCCAGCTCTCTCCCTTCCCGCCATAGACGCGCCGGCCGTCAATGCCGCGAGGTGGTAGCTGATCTGCGACCTCCATAGGAGAGACCTTCGGGCGACTGATTAGGGGAGTCAGTCGTCCGCTGTATGGCCGGGAGTAGACGTTAGCGGTGTGTTCACGCGCGCCACTCGAGGAAGGAAATCGCAGCTTTTACGGGCTGCTACGTGGTGGGACCTGCCACAATATAGTGGTAGGTCGAGGCCTGCCGGGTGCGGTGAATCCGCAAGGGCGTCCCGGGTCACGGCCACAAGCAGAGGAACACCGCGGTGGTTTTAGCTGGTAAGAGTCCGGCACGTCCCCACGGCGTGGGAAGTCCATGAGGATTTCCATTGCGTTATAAAAAAAAGACTACAACATTCAATAAATATTGACAATGTCTTATTAGATTTATTGCAAATTAATAAAGAATTGTCAATGCCGTGTGTATAGCCCCAATAAAGCCTAGCTCATCGAGCACAGGTTTTGTAGACACAATTATAGAACAATAGATTGCGGTCACCGGTGACCGCTTGGTGTTTGACAGTTTAATCTAGAATAAATAACTTGATTCACACAAATTATCCCTTACAATGAAATGAACATAACTGCTGTGTTACCCTAAAGAGGTTCTTCTTCTTACCACTGTTATGCTGAGTGATAAAAAAACAAAAATATTTACTAACACTAAATCATTTATTGCTAAAATAATTATACTATACAACATTCATATAAAATTAAATGGCATAAGGATCATTTTCATCAAAAACATGGAATTTTGTGTAGGTAGGCTTAGAGGTAAAATCTTTCTTTCCATCTTGCCAACCTCGAGGCGGTGCCTTATCATAGTTGAATGCAGAATCTAATTTTCCATAAACATTAGCTAGTCTATCCATGTCCTCCCTGTACTGTTCTTTAGCCACCTTCTTGCCTGTAATAGGGTCAGTAATGTCACCGAATGGATAAACCACTTCTTTCACTTCATGAGTAATTAGTTTTGTAAGTTTTTGTGGCAAGGACTGTATGAGGACGATATCGCCAGTCTTGCAGACTTTTTGGGGATCATGGCAATAGTAAAATTCGTCTTTTCTGAAATACTGAAATTATAAAATGTAGACATTAGTGAAATTAATAGACGTATTTGTTTTAGGCGATCTAAGTAATAAATAAATACAAACCATGAGTAGATTCTCGTCCAGTTCTAACCTCTTCACTCTTATTTTTGCAGCATTTTGTTTTACAGTAGGTACGCATTGACCTAGAAGTAAAAATTTCCTAGCTGCGTCCGCTACATTACGGGCCATTTTTTTTGTGTATTCTTTATAACTTTGTTACATAAAATACAAAATATTCGAAATATCTGTGATGCGAATATGAATATCAACTTAAACTGTCAGATGACAGATAGATTGATACTTGACACCTTGACACTCTTGACACAACCTTTTTCTAGATTGCCAACAAAAAATATCAGGTTTAATTGAAATCTTTATCTCGCTACTAGCTGACCCGGTAAACATCATACCGTGTGAAAAAAATTCACCTTTTATACCTTTCCTGGACTTACAAGAACATTTCAAGACCAAAATTAGCCAAATTGGCAATTAGCCAACTGTGGCACCTGGCTACTATAGACTTACACGCAGAACATACACACATTCACAAGAAGGACAACGGTCTGTTAACGTGGTTACCCATTTACAGTCACACGCACGAGAACCCACTGGAATTTTAGTACATACTTCGATTCGATCATTTCTATGTGATATTATGCCCGCTCTTTTTTCAACGTCCATTCATAAAACAAAAATAAAAAGTAGTTCAAAAATTGTAGAAATTGAGGTTTTAGTATTAATAATATTATGACCACTTCGCTTGGGCTAAAAACACAGTTAAACTGAACATAAGAAAAGCAAAAAAAAATTGATTAAAAGAGTATATTTTTATTCATTGTACCATAATAGAATTGTCTTTTTCATAAAAGTACTACAGATAATTAAGTAGAGATATTACTTTACACAATCATAATTATAATAGTTTGATACAAACTCAAGCCACTAATAAAAAGACAAAAATCTACATTAATTGTTCATTAATTCTTAATGATAACTTTAAAATTACTAAACTGACTTTTTAAAAGCATATATCTTGCAGTATTCTTGCCTAAATTTCTACAGTAAAAATTCCTATGAACAATATATAAAAAATTGCAATTGAATTATCACAATCGAATCTAGATACATAAGCCCAGCACCGTATAAAGAAATCATCATAATTTAAGCAGGCACTAATTTAGTAATTGGTTTCACAATGGTCACTAATGCAGCCAATGAGGAAATAGCCCCTAGTACTCCTACAGTGCTCGGACTTAATTTAGTGACACCTAATGCAGTGAGTGGAATGAACATGTCACAAGAATTCTTTAAAGTATCAATAAATACATCTTTATGGCAGGTCATCAACATGTACATGTATTTGATGCTACCATTCACATCATACTTCATTGTAGAATTCAGAAGTTCTGAAGGTTTCAAGAATGATGTGCGATGTAAATCCATGAGATGAACAATTTCATAGAAATCTCTAGCTAGGTTCGCAATGATTGAAATGAGCCAGAATTTATTGGCTGTTCTGTTCCATTTTTCTGAATCTGTTTTAAGAAATCCACTTTTAGTTAGCCAAACAATATGGTCCGAGTAGAGGAACAGTGCATGCGCCAGTTTGCTTATTGTCAATGTTACTCTTAATATGGGGTCTTCAATGTGCATGCTGTTTAGAGCTGTGTAGCAGATATCTATGCATCTTCCAAGCCTTAAAACTGAAAAAAGAAAAATATTATTTAGTATTTGCATGTTGTATAATAATACCACTATTGTTTAAAATTTTATATATAAATAAAATTAGTAACTTTGTAGACATCTAACATAATTTCCTAACGACTTAATTAAAGTATTTAGATTATTAATTACACATTAGTATAATAAACTACTACTCATGCCTGCTCATGACTGCCTCATTGGCCGAGTGGTTGCAAGTGCGACTGCCGGGCAAGGGGTCTCGGGTTCAATTCCCGGGTCGGGCAAAGTACTACTGGGTTTTTATAAATTCTCAGTAGTAGCACGAAGTCTGGATTTGTGCCCGGTATATGGCAATAGGCTCACCCCCTATTACATGGGACTCATAACATAAATAGAGAAAAGTGGGTGTTACATTGTACAGTGGCATAATGTACACCACTGCCTACGTGATGTTACTACTACTCATAACTATTAAGTTATTACCATTTAAGTTATGAGTAGTAGTTAACTAATAAACAGTAAAATATTATAATTACTTATATAATACAAACTCATATTTGATATGAGTTTTTAATGTATTTATTACACATTAGTTAGACCATGCTGTGATTGTTATAAAATTAAATGTTATATAAAATTATTGAAAAACAACAAATATTGGCTGAATGATCGCTGCAGGCAGAAACACTTTTTGCATTAGCTATAAATCCAAGGCAATAAATAATATGTAATAATTTATCAGTAGTTAGATACTTACTTTTTCTGAAAGAACTGAATGTTAGCTCTAAATTTTTTATTCTGTCAACGGAATACTTGTTTGCATTCCTGATTTCCAATTGATGCCAGACTAGACGACTTGTGTACTGAATAAGCCTGTAAAGAGAATCACATTATTAAAATATTTTGCCAGCCGAAATTATTTGAAAATAGTATTTGCAAGTGTTAATCTGTATTTACAGAGATATTAGCACAATACTTGAATTAGATAAACCTGTTTTAGTGACTGTTACTGTATTTTTTCTTTAAAGAAACGCTACAAACCTGGCTAATTTGTCTCTTCCAGTGGTCTGATTATTTACTTTGATTATTACGTCCATCCTGACTCGCGGCACTCGCGGATGGTTTCACTTGGACAAAATGGATATCAGTAGCAATAAAACTTATTTTTTCTTTATCTGACGTATTTACACATTATCAGCGTGATACTGTTCATTGTTATTACATGTTGTATATTAAGATATTGTAGGCATTAAGTACATAATAGTTATATGTTTACGTTTTTTGCCGTCAGCCGTCAGTATGAAACTGTGAACCTTGAACTGTGTGCATGAATAAATACGACTTAATTAAAATTATAATTACGGTATTATTCTGTGCTACCTTGACCCGACTCGATTTAATTTTAGCTGGGATTTACTTCAAAATATATGTAGTTTTATGTTATGTCAACAACAAAAGAGTATTTTTTATGGTCAACTGTAGACCAACTTCTTTCTTCTTCATTTGACAGTTGTTTGTTTGTTCCTTTGATCCTGGATCTTAGTACCTATAAAATACGAGATTTTCACAAAAAGTAAGGTGGCCTTTATGTCATGATAAAATTATAAAACAATTGAAAATTCTGGTTTATTTATTTATAAATTTACTTTCATTGATCTAATGTTTCAAATGTCGTGTTTGTCTAGAATCCCTTGTATCTACAGTTAGAATAAAATTAAAACTTACATACAAGCTTGTCAATGACTATTTTTATTGATTGAAAGGAAATTGAATGTACGTAACCACCAGAGTTCCGTACTTGAGTATTTTCCCCAGTTTAGGGGTAATAAATTCAAATTCACAACATAGCGCACTACCATTATGAACCTACCATTTATTGTATCAATGTCAACGCTATCTGCAAATCATTCTTCTTCTTCTTATTCTTCTTATAGTGCCTCTTCAATGTTGAAGGTCGGCCGTCAGCTTCTTGTATTTCTCCTTGTCGGTAGCCATGCGGAACAATTTGTTCGACAGATGTAATGCCGGTCCACTCCCGGATGTTTCGCAGCCACGATTTTCTTCTGCGCCCAGCACGTCTCTTCCCCTCCACTTTGCCCATCATGATCAGTTGAAGCAGTGAATATCTATCGTGTCTAAGCACGTGACTGAGATATTCGATTTTTCGCTTTTTGATGGTCGGCATAATTTTCCGGGTCATTTGGACGCGCTGTAGCACGGATTCGTTGCTGACCCTTTGTGTCCAGCTAATTCGGAGCATACGACGGTAACACCACATCTCGAATGCGTTTATACGTCTCGTAGTGTCCTCCTTCACGGTCCACGCTTCACATCCGTACATGACTAGAGGCCAGATGTAGCAGAAGAATGACCTAACTCTGAGCTTAATGTTTATTTGACGACAACACAGAACTTTCCTCATTTTGTTAAAAGATGCTCGGGCCTTGATCTGATTCCCATACTTCATTTACCCAAGCACCGAGATACTTGTATAGTCGTACTCGTTCGAGTGGTTTGCCATCTATGTTTATAATTGGGTCAAGATCAGGATTTTTGGAGACAACCGTCAACTTGGTTTTAATGATGTTAATAGACAGACCGGCTTTCTCGCTTGTCTCGTTGACTTTATTTATAATTGTCTGTAAGTCACGTTCCGAAGCAGTAACAAGAACCGTGTCATCTGCATATCTCAAGTTGTTTATCAGCGTGCCATTAATCTTTACTCCAGCATCGAGGTTTTCTAATGCTTCAGACATCACGGCCTCTGAGTAAATATTGAAGAGCATCGGCGAAAGAACAAAACCTTGACGAACTCCGCAACAGATCTCAATCGGCTCGGTGTCTTCATTTTCTACTCTTATTGTTGCTGCTTGTTTGTCGTACAGATTGCGGATTATCCTGACGTCTTTGCCATCCAGCCCAATATCTGACAGGTGGCTGATAAGTTGTTGGTGTTTGACACGGTCGAAAGCTTTTTCATAGTCGATGAAGCAAAGAAATACGTCAGTCTGCATGTCCCTGCACTTTTGTACGAGAACATTGAGAGCAAATAGAGCTTCCCTGGTTCCGACACCGGAGCGAAATCCGAACTGGCTGTTCCCCAAATGTTGGTCTTATTCTGTTCTGTATGATGTTTAAGAACACTTTTAGTACATAGCTCATAAGTCTAATCATACGATATTCTCCACATTTTCTAGCATTTTGCTTTTTGGGTATTACATAAACGTTGATTTTAGCCAGTCATCTGGGAAAATGCCAGTGTCGTAAACAGAATTGAAGAACTGTGTCAGCGTTTCCAATTGATCTTCCTCCAATAGTTTGAGGATCTCGATGGGTATGTTGTCTGGTCCGAGTGATTTGCCTGTTTTGGCTGAATTCAACGCACGCTGAACCTCGGATTTTAAAATCGAAGGACCAGTATTATCTGTACTTATAGCCATATTCCTTGAATAATCAGCAAACATCTCCGAAACGTAATCACACCATTGTCTTCTCTTACTATCGGGGTCCAGAATCAGATTTCCACCTTTATCTGTCAAGGTATTAATAGGTTTACGTCTTTGACCCACCATTTCTTTGATATGTTTATGGGCATTAAAGCTGTCATGTTTGCGGAGGAGATCTTCCATATGTGCACATTTATTACTATAATAGGTGTTCTTAGCCTTTCTGATCTCTCTCTGAATGATGTCATCGGTTTCCTATATCTGTCTGGATTTGTGTTCTTATGTATTCTTCGTTCTTCCATCAGTTGTAGAATTGAGTCTGTCATCCTACTAATAGTAAATTGTATACGTGTATAAAGATGAAAATTAAGAGCGCTATTTTGCCAACAAACTGTTGAACAGTTTGGCAATGTTTAGAATTAAGTAACATGCATGTATCTTTAGCTGAATAAATAAATAAAAAAAAAAAAAAAAAATCCAGTCCCGTTTCTTAACGAGTCGAGATGGCGGCAGATATTTTTGGCAGATGTCGTACACGTTTTGCTTCAAGCTGGTCCATGTGTCGAGATCACAATTGGTGGTTCTGGTGCTGTAATCTGTGGCCCATTGGTTAATAACGTTACACGCCTTTACCCGTGTTTCAGGCTGTGCAAGTTTCCGTATGTCTGGTTTTCTGTTCATACTTTTTGACTGTAACTTTTTCAACCTGCATCTGATATCCATGATCACTGGGTTATGATCCGTTCTTATATCTGCACCAGGGTATGTTTGAGCTTTTTTGACACAATTACGGTATCGTTTGTTAATCATTATATAGTCAATTTGGTTTCTCACAATATGCTCAGCTGTGTGCATTGGTGATATCCATGTGTACAGACGACGAGGTGGTAATTTAAATAAGGTGTTCGTAATTATAAGATCGTTATCCTGACAAAATTCTACCAACATATCACCTCTATCATTACGGGTACCAAGTCCATAAGCTCCTGTTACTCCGGGACTATTAGTGGAACCCACTTTCGCATTCATATCCCCCATAACGACGACAACCTCATGGCTTTTTGCGATTTTCAGCAATGTGACAATACAAGTCGTCCATTTCGGTTATAGGTTTATCTCCAATGGGTGCGTATGTTTGTATGATATTGATGTTGTATGGTTTGGTTTCTAGTCTGATCAACATGGCTCGATTAGACAAAGGGATAAAGTTTGTTACTGACTTGGAAATTTCGTTGGTTAAAAGAATTCCTACACCATATCTCTCTGTTGGTTTATCGGTTCCAGAATAGTAGAGAACACAATCATCAGGTGTGAAGAACTTACCCTGACCTAGCCATTTGGTATCGCTGATACCCATAATGTCCACTTGCAGTCGTTTCATTTCCTTGGTAACATTAGGGAGTTTTCCGTCTTGTTTTAAGCTTCTTACATTCCAGGTTCCTATTCTAAGTGTTTTCTGCCTGGGGATTCTTAGCACCCCTGTCCCATTTAAGGGACGCCAGGAACTCGGGGCTATATGACTATATGAGACTTTTCCATTGAAGCTGACTACTAGGGAGATTAGTTACAGTGGTTTCCCGTTGCCTTCTGTACCAGACTTTTTAAAGGTCATTTGACCTTAAGGCTGCTGAAGCCTCCACCAACCAGTTGCCTGGTCAGGTGTATGGTTATACCGCCATTGCTCGGTCGCCAGAGCTTCGTCCGTTGTCTAGCAGGGAGCACCACGCCAACCCGTTTGGTTGGCGCCACTAGCTATTTTGAGAAGAACAACCAGTACGGGCAGGTGAGGTTGACGATAGGGCCGGATAGGTGTTGTGCTCCGTTCTCCCCTTACTCCCCTGCAAATCATGGACCACCGCAAACATTTATTTATTTATATTTAAACATTACGTAAATATCATCACAGGCACACCTAATACAATAAATGCAGTTACACATTATAAGTAAACTTAAGAGTACAATAATGATCATCAATATTAACTATTACCTATACATAATCCCTTAACAACCGTAAAATAACTTATACAAAGAAAAGACATGTTATTTATTGCTTACATTTCTAATACTTAGTTTATGTAAACGTATATTTGACAACTAAATTATATTTCTTTCAATTTAATTTTCTAATTTAGTACCGATTTTGACTATAAAATTTTTGAAATTTACTAATCAATCAACTACTTCAGTACAGACACAGTACACAACCTTACCACTATTGCGATTACAATCTACATAATATTTTATTTCGAGGTATAATAAAGATTTTGACTTTACTTTTAGGGACCATAGTGTTCAATAGTTGGTAACACTGGAAATAAGGCGGCAACCAATGATGGTGTAAGTGGAAGCGTCGTCACAAGATTTTCGGCAGCCATATTGTTAATGGATTTTATCATTCAATTTTAGGGATGCCCGATCTTTAGCTTTGAATCGATTTTTTGGATCGTAATGGATCTCAACCCTGTGAATCGATCTACGATCTGAATCGTATTGCATTGAATCGATCTCATTCGATCTCTGAAGATCATATCGTAATTATAAAGGTATATTAAAAAGGCACAGTTTGCATGCAAAGTTGTTTATTTTTATGTAAATGTACTTAAATTCGGTTTTCATATTAACAAAAACAAAGTTTACAAAACTATAAATCCCAACTGTCTTCATTTAAACTCTTCATAAATAATAATTTGGACAAACGTGCTGGATCTAGCCTATTACGGCTATCGGTCAAAGTATTTCCAGCTAAAGAAAACAGGCGTTCTGAAGATGTTGCGACAATCGTCAAGTACTTTAAAGCCAAGCAGCTTAAGTGCGGCCAGATAGTAAACCTGGTGGTCCAATGTGTAATTGGATCAGCTTGTCTAGCAAGTAACGGTTCCCTCAGGTACTGTTTTAAAATGTCATCCAGACCTTCCTTTGAAATATTTTGACTCGATTCCGACACCAACTGGCTATGAAATTTCCAAATGTTATCTTCATCTTGGGGTATAGAAACATTTTGTGCAATCTCTGGCGAATCTTTGTTGCCGTCCACTGTTTTGAGCATATCGGTGATATCATTCAGTGATTTTGCACAAGACTGAGCATCGGTAAAATATAATTTTTTGAATCGGGGATCTAAAATTGTTGAAATCGCCAAAAGATGCACTTTTTCAATATTCTTAAAGCGTTTTTTAATTTCTCCGAGTATTTTCGCTTTAAATTCTGAACCTACGTCAGAAACGTCAGAAGTGGCTTCGGTATTAGCAGATTCAATGGATTTGGTTATACAGAAAATAATTGGTATGATTATACTGCTCGTTACATAATCTTGACCCGAGATTTCTTTAGTAACACTTTCTATAGGAGTCAAAACGTTAATAATTTCCTTTATGATCGCAATTTCATTACCCCCAAGCATAGCGGGACCCTTTGGGTTTTGAAGTAAAATAGTGCTTACGTAGTCACAAAGTTCGATAAATCGTTGTAACATACAGCTTTGAATTCCACCTGGTGATTATATCTTGTACCAACTTCTTCGGTGATACATTATTATTTTTTTGTAGTTTCGTTAATTCGTCTTGTGCAGAAACACTGTGTTTAAAGAAAGTTACGATGCTTTTGACTTTATTTACCAATGTCTCAAAACCTCTGGTCTCTTCCACAGCTTTTTGCACAACTAGATTAAGAGTGTGTGCAAAACAAGGTAAGTGCTTGTTTTTGCCCAGTAATTCGTGGATGGCTTTGACAATATTTGCACCATTATCGGTGACCGCTGCTAAAATTTTTTGCTCACTAATGTTCCATTCATTGCAAAGCGATTCAATTACTTGTTTGAGGTATTCAGCAGTATGTCGTTCATCCAATTCTTTTATGGCTACAACTATTGATTTTAAAGCGTTCTTATGCAGAAAATGGCAAGTTAAACCTAAGTAGCTTCTTGTGTTCATCGTATCTGTCCAAACGTCGGTAGTCAAATAAAAGCTATGAACCTGTTTCAGTTGCGCTTTTATGACTTTAGAAATGCTCTCATATTTTTCATCAATAAGTTTCGTAACAGTATTTCTACTTGGTACCGAGTAAGCTGGACAAACGACTTTCATCAGGTGTTTAAAACCTTTTTTTTCTGTGGTATTTAGAGGCAAATCATCAACCGTAATAAAATATAGCAATGCGTTAGTCAATTTATGTTCTTTGGACCCACCTTTTCGAAATGCTTGAATATTAAAAATAACGTCATCAATACGAGGCTGATGTTTCCTTGGCGTTGATGTAATGAGCGGAGTAATATAGTAAAATAAGGTTGTTAAAGTAAAATATACCTACAAGACGTATAAACATTTTTGAAGACAGAACTAGTTTCAATATTTTAACGAACTAAATATTTTAAGAAAACCGCATCATCACAACTTAAACTTTAAATTTAACACTTACGATTTCGGCTGTTCCTGTAGTAGAACTTTCTCCACTTTTGCTTATATCACAATAACTGTCTTTATGATGCCGTTTGAGATGATTTATTAAATTCGTAGTATTTCCTTTTGTTTTAACACTCTGTTTACATAATTTACACTGTCCACCCGTATCACATTTAATAAAAAACGTCCAAACGTTTGATTTTATTGGCGGAGCCATATTAACAGTATTTTAATATAATATGTTACGCTAAACACCTTTGTCGTATCATAGTAATATGTACAATGAAAGAAAAACCAATTAGAGATCGTTCTCCTTATAAAACTAATGTAAACAGCGGTATAAAATAAACAAAATATTAACACATACCTTCATTTCATATCATATTTCAACTCTGCGGGCAGTGTTAGGTACTTGAAATTAATTTCAATGAAGGAACTTAGGTGTAATATTACTTTGTTGTAAATACTCTGCCCCAGCTACAATGCTAGTGTTATCAAAGATTCATAACATAACATTGTAGTAGATTCGATTTTTTCTTACGATCTTTCAGGCAAACGATTCGATCCGAGCGAAGATCGCATTATGTTGAATCGATTCAAAAAATCAGTAGATCGTATTGCCGTGAATCGATCTTCTAAAAGATCGATTCAGATCGGGCATCCCTATTCAATTTCATTCATTTTTCGTCGCGCGATGCGTATTGCGTACGTAAGTGCCTCAGCCGTCGAAATTTTTGTTACTTTTACCTTTTGTGTTAATTAAAAATAGTTGAAAACTGTGATTATTGACTGTTACTTTGTGCAGAGTGGAGTTGTACAGTGAATTGTGAGACAAGTCGCTTATTTCGTTGTGGTAAGACTAAAACACTATTGTGCGTTGCAGTGATTTATCTTCTGGAACAAAGCGACATTTTGAAGTGACGTGTAATGTTGTGCATTTCAGATAGTGGTTCGTCGAACTGAGCTTTCATGATTGGATTACCGCGTAGCGATAGAGATAGAGATCGAATAACGGTGAAAATTCGTAACATGAAGAGGAGTTCGTCCAGGGATAGTATGCCGCGATCGAAGAGAACACGCAGTAGTATAGGCAGGTATGACGACAGCTCCGACGAGCGCGTCACTCCTGAACGAGTTCGCCGTCGGGTCCGCTCGCCGAGCCCCCGGGGGCGTTATGTGTCGCCCCATCGCGATGACTATGTGAGGTCCCGTGACGTCAGAGAGGATTCCGTTCGTCCTTATTACAAAGTTTTATGTGTCAGTGCACTTCACCCAAAAGCTTCAGATGAAATTGTCAAAGATACTCTTTACAGAGAATACAAGAAATTCGGAGACTTCAGCATCAAAATTTCCCACGAATTAGATGAGAGAGTTGCTTATGTGTGCTTTCGTAGTGCGGAAGACGCCAGAGATGCTAAACATGCCAAGCCAAGGATTATTTTATATGATAAAGTTGCTATTGTTGACCCAGTATATGAACCAGTTCGTGCTGAATATAGAAGCCGACCAAGAAGCATAACACCACCTGATTATGAGCGACCTTATTCGTATGCTTGGTCTCCAGTGCCTGAGAGACGTAGACCTCCTCCAGATGACAGGGCCTATGGTATACCTCCAACTGTTCCTCCTCATCATAGAGATTTTCGACCTCCCATGCATGAGTACCCTATGGCTGGGCCTCATGGTCCCCCAATGCATCACAGACCACCTATGCATCACCCACCACACCCTCATTACATGCCTCGCCCTTACATGCCACGCCCCCACCACCCACCTTTTGAGAAAATTGAGAATAAGAAAGACAAATTTCCCAACTATTTGCACCATGTCCAGCCAGAAGATGATCCATTGGCTACTAGAACTCTCTTTGCTGGTAACTTGGAGATAAACATTTCAGATGAAGAGCTAAGGCGCATATTTGGGCGCTATGGTATAGTGGAGGATATAGATATAAAACGCCCACCACCAGGTACTGGGAATGCTTTTGCATTTGTCCGCTATCAAACTTTAGACATGGCCCACAGGGCTAAAGTGGAACTTTCTGGCCAGTATATTGGCAAATTCCAATGTAAAATAGGATATGGCAAGGCAACTCCTACTACACGTGTATGGGTGGGTGGACTAGGTCCTTGGACATCTGTTGCTCAATTGGAGAGGGAATTTGATAGATTTGGAGCAATTAAAAAAATTGAATATGCTAAAGGAGAACCTCATGCTTACATATTGTATGATTCAATTGATGCAGCCCAGGCTGCTGTTAAAGAGATGAGAGGTTTTCCACTAGGTGGTCCAGAAAGACGTTTACGAATTGATTTTGCTGATGTCGGCACTGGGGGTCCTTATAGACCAAAGCCTTATGCACCGCCTGTTGGTGAAGATGGTAGACCTGTAGAAGGTTATGAAGGATATGAAGGTTGGGAAGAAGGTTATGCATATGGAACCCCTGGATACAGAGGCAGAGGTGGCCATCGAGGTCGAGGGCGGGGAATGTACCGAGGAGCTTATCATGGTTCAGGGGATTATCGTGAAGAAGAGTGGAGGCGTGCACCAGCTGATGCAGAATATGAAGGACGTGTTCGACGTTCCGGTTCACGGGAACCGGGCGTGGATCGCTCGCGGTCTCGTACGCCACGGCGTCGGTCTCCCGACAGTGACTCAGATGGATCCCCACGTCGTAGTGGTGGAATGCTGGCATCGGCTCGGACTTTACCAGAAGTTGTTCGCAAAGCCACTACTATATGGAATGGTGCACTGATCTTAAAGAATTCCTTGTTCCCTACTAAGTTCCATTTAACTGATGGTGATTCTGAGATTATTGATAGTCTGATGAAAGATGAAGATGGCAAAAATCAGCTACGAATCACACAAAGATTACGTTTGGATCAACCAAAACTAGATGATGTTCAAAAGCGCATCGCAACCTCCAGTTCACATGCTATATTCTTGGGTGTGGCAGGGTCTACGGCTTCTGTGACAAATGAAGATGCAAGTATTCAAACTAGACCTATGAGGAACTTGGTCTCCTACTTGAAACAGAAAGAAGCAGCAGGTGTGATTTCCTTGCTTAACAAAGAAACAGAGGCAACAGGCGTGTTGTATTCATTCCCACCTTGTGAATTCTCTACTGAACTTCTCAAGAGGACATGTCACAACCTTACTGAGGAAAGTCTAAAGGAAGACCATTTGGTGATAGTAGTCGTGAGGGGTGGTTCAGCCTAGTCTGAACTTCTGAGCTCCCAAACTGGGCAGGTCACTACTTGACCAACGAGTTCAATGGGAGATCAGTAACAATGGTGGTGATGGGGGACACTAATACCTAATATAAACTCTACTAGATTTACACATTATGAGTTTACATAACTAGACTAAGTTCTTTTTAAAAAATTGTTGTCTTCGATCTTCATATTTAACAATATGTATACTTGTGATGTGTAGTGATGTGAGGTGTTGTTAATCAAAATTGTGAGTTTCACATTACATGTGCAAGTGCTGTGTTAGCCTTGTAGTGACGGCAATAATGTATTTATTGCTAATAAATGTAGATAAACTATAGTTTTGCTAGAATTAGCAAATATTCATTTTGAACATTAAGTGTATATTCATTATGGACAAAGTTATAGTGTATTCTTTATTCAGTGTATGTTAGGTGATGTGTAGTGTAAGTGTGTGAACTTGCAAATAGAATATTTCATCTTATGATGTAGTTTTTTTAAACCTTGTGAGTTGTGCTCAGGCCAGTGCAGTTGTTTAAACTAGTGAATAGTATGTGATGTTGAAATGTGCTCTCAGTGATAAATTGATCACTTGAGTGAAAATCATGACTTAAAGTCACTGTTCAGTAACCAAGTGAAAATGCTTCAATCCAAATATAATTCAGTGAAGCCTAGTGTTTGTGTTGTGGTCTAAATAGACTGAACTATGACAATGAGTGTAGGTAGATATAGTGGTCCCTCAGAGGGCAGTTCCCCAGTGATATGTCTCAAAATGTGATCAGAAATAAGGTGAACAGTTAGGTACGCAACCTTACTTATTATTTTCACCATTTGGTAAGTATGTGCTGGGTATGGACACATTCCCTTTGCTTTTAAACCTCCCTGCTAAATGTGATATTAACTAGTTCTAGTCATGCTAATGTAGTCATCATGGAATCTCTCATATGTCAATAAAGACAAAACATTTAGGTACCTACTAAGACTGACAAGATAGATTTAAAATCAGGTATTGCAATTGCAAAGTTGTTCCACTCTCAATCATATCATTTAGAAATTTCACTTAATTGTTAGTTAGCTATTTACATTATCTATGAATTTTAATTGGGTCATTCTTCAAATATTTTTGTCCAAATGTGTGTTTAAGTGGATCATAATCATTAATATTAATTTTTGTGCTACAAATAACATGTTTTAAGGACATCATTACTATTGTCTTGTGATCATTTACATGTTATATTAATCAGTAATATATTATCTTAATGCCATAAAATTCTATTGTTAAATAACTTCAATTGACCGATAGTAATGAATTACTATTATGTAATAAAACAATAGTAAATAATGTAAACAGATACCAATAATGTTGAGTCATTAATTATTCAGTAATTTGGAATGATTCATAAATAACTTTCTTCATAAATACATGTTAGAACAACTCGAAGGAATTTCTTATGGAAAAATGCTTGCTTGAATAATGGTCCATTTAAATATACTAGTTTCTATTTTCGTGAACAAGTTTACCTACTCCCTAACTAATTTTATAGTTGAACATACATTTAAAAATAAATTCACCACAGAAGTTATAGGTACTTATTCATAATATTATATTTCGATTCCTCATACTTTTCTATTCATTATTCCGACTCGCTTCTATTCAATAAGATGGGTAAGATGTGACAAGGCTAAAAATCATGAATTTTTTGGAGATATTCTGGATATCTGGTACCTACCTGGTGAAATGTGAACATGGCATATCATAATTATCATAATATGCAAACTTCGCCATCAGCGAATAAAAAGCCTAATATTGAAATTAAATGATATTTTATTTTGGGCTTCATCAAAGGTGCTTAACAAAGATTGCTATTCATTATTTACCTACCTAGCAAGAATGTTCATTATTTTACCTTGTCTTGCCTCGCCTATTTTAACATAAACAGTGGAAATTCCACATACATTTTAGGTAATTAGAATGTAGGTAAATACGAGCTGCAATATGGCACGCACCTGCACGCAATTTAGCTGGGATACCAGTTCGGGAGCAAATCCTGGAAGCAGCTTATTGTTTACATTAACTGCGTAAGTATTTACTTATGAGAATGGTATGGGTAAGTAAAATTTTTCAAGTGATTAAAAAGATCCTTAATTCCTTTTATGTAATTAAAATCTTTACTGAGAAATATACTAATTTTGCTTCTTTGGGCTTAGAATATCTAAAAGCAGAACAGTTCTTGTAAAAGGGCTCGTAATATGGAGGGCGCGTCGCCGCCATGTTTGCATTGAATCATGATCATGTTTGATAATAACATTCTTTGGTTCCTAAGTGTAGTACAAATTAAATTTCTACTAATAAAACAGATCAGAGTGTTTACTAACTATACCGTTTGCGCCATTTTGATTTTTATTTATAGGAAGGGCCAAAGGTCAACGACACGAAGATAAGTCCGCGTACAATAGCAATGTGTCGGTCATACATAACGGGTAGGTATTTACTTGTATTTCTGTGGCTGTGATTCAATAAACGTTTCTTTTTAAAACTACTCGAGTGTTATTTTATTTATCCTCATTATCATTATAATAGGTACAGGTAGGTACCTCGCATTTTAGGAACGTGGATCTATGTAGGTTATTCAACTTGAAGACAAACTTATGAGGCGTATTTAGATCAGTTAGGTACTTACATTATCAAAATTGGATAATTTTATTCGTTATGGAAGGTGTAGTTTAGTAGCAAGGTACTTCCGTCATTTATCATTCAAGCTTTAAGCAGAATAAACGGAGTTAAATAATAGGTACCTGTTAAAGATTATTATATTTTTTTTGTTGATAGTAGCTTCTAACAGCATAAAGAACTTTAAACAGACAATATATATGTATTTTGATAGATAACCAACAAATAAAAAAATCAACTGTCAGGATTATGTCAGTTGCAGATCAAGTTCTGTTTACTTCTACGTTCTGGATACTTCTGAAACAAATAAATAGTTAAATTGTCCTCAAACATGGACAAGGGAAAAAATAAACGGACAAGTACGTACGATAGACACCATCATTGATAATTATAATATTTACCTAATTACTAGATTCCTTTTTATTTTGGAAGAAGGGAAACCTATAAAAGTGCACCAACACTTTTGGTTATGTTATGTTATAAACCCCATTGAGAAAAAAGGAGAATAACCTAAAATCTTTACTGAGAAACTTGCAAGTTCTTACTGAGAATTTCGAAAAATCAATACAATGCAACAAGTCTCCTTTGTAAGGTCGGTGTGTGATTGCGATTACTATTTCATCGAGGAAGCCAATCTCAAAATAAACAGCATATTTTTGCAACTTAGGTCTAGATTATTCGTCGCCTATGATGAATGCACATAAAGCTCTCCAGGACAGACAGAGCGAGACAAATTATGATGAGTATCTGATGGCTATGAAACGGGTGCACCACGGGCATTCTGTCGTGAACGATGTGCCGACTGAGATAGAGACCCCGAGAGCACGTCGAAGGAAGCAGAGCATGCAGAAACAGGCTATGTATAAATCTAAGTGTATTACTAGAATTACTTAACTATGTAGATCAGAATGGACCTAAGAAAGTTGAAAAGACTAATAGTCAGGTTTCAACAATGACTTTTGAGTACCTACCTACTTAACATTACGTGTAAGGTACGTACTTCGGTAATTTGTACAGCGCTGGGTTCGAACCCCGGACTGCGTGCATCACAATGCACTTGCACTTAGAGCTTGGCATTGTTGACAGTCGAATATCATATTTTTAAATTTATTGTACCTACTTACATAGGTACCTATTGACTACAAGTCGACAAACCAACAAAGATAGATTGGAGTAAGGAGGTTGACTGTTCGGCACTGTAGGTACCTACGCTGTCCAGAAACCAGATTGTGGGTACGGTACCCACAGTAATTGCTAAGAGTTTTTCGAAAAACTGTAATTAAAAAACCCGATAATATTTGGTTCTACCCAGGAATCGGGCCTGCTTAGGCTATTCTGTAAGATGTCAATTTGAACTCTCGAAGCAATTGTTGCACGTCATTGGTCGAGATCGAGATCTCACAACCAATGACATGGTGGACTGCGATCGAGCTCATTGTTCGGTACTAGGTACTTCATGAGCAGATGAGACATTCCGTTTTTGTCACAAAGCCACTGTAATTACCGGCTACCGAAATAAGAAAGGTTCATATAATTTCCAGGCTAGACAGTAAAGACACATTGAACTCGATGACGGAGGCGGCTCGCATGGGTATCATAGCGTCCATGGTGCCTGATGAGATCATTTACAAGCATTGCGACTATTCTATCAGAAGCTATGAGACCGCCCTCATGTTCTGTGATGTTTCTGGTTTGTATTTACTTGGAAATATGCAGGTCTAACTCTTAAAAGTAGGTGAACCCAAATCCTAAAAATCAACCCTTGAACGATGATAAATCTTAATTCTATTGCTAGAGTTAAAGTCCTTTCAACAACGTACTATGATGAGGGACAGATTTAGTAGGTACAATTTGGTAAAAATGTAGCCGAGCCTCGTTAATTTGACTAACCGTAACGGTTTTTTTTTCTAAACGGATAGACGACATGTATCAAATGAGGGCTATAAACTGCAGGTGATCTCATTAAAGAAATTAGGCATTTATTTAGGTGCCTAGGTAACTCCTCATATAGGTCAGTTACTTATGCTTGCTTGTTCCATTGATATAATAGGGTATCCACTATCCAGTGGGTTCGTGATGTGTCAGTAAATCATTATACGTCGTAATAATTCTCTGCAATATATGTACGCAAGCAGAGATGTCCAATACCTACCTATAGCACACAGCTATATTGTCAATATTAAAAGTCGAAAGTTTTTGAAGATTTTTAAGACGTAAGAATGAAAGAATTGTCAAGACATAAAGATCTACTTAATACAGTCAGGTAAAAACATAGGTAATCTTGTAACTACTATTCAAGGTTTTACCGAACTTTGCGATAAATACACAATCTCGGGAAGTGGTGGGCCATCAAGACTGACGAAAGTTCTGAACTCCTACATCGGAGCCATGGTCCAGGAGATATTGACACATAATGGGGACGTGCTGAAGTTCTCTGGTGATGCGTTCCTGTCCATGTGGAAGAAAACAGCCAGGTTGTCCATGCAGGACGTGGTCCATAGTGCCATCGACTGCGGTCTTATTATACAGAAGAATTATGGAAATTTTACATCTGATGTTGGTGTTGTTTTGAAGGGTTAGTTGCTAAAGTTATCATCTACAAAAATATGGTTTGGTTCGAACCTTTAACACATTCACTGCCCTGTGGATTTTTCCAGTGAATGTGTTAATCAAATCAATGTGTTTGACATCCTGTCTCATCAGCATGAGCATGGATAATTTGACATCATGCCTTTTGTTCTTTAGAACTGAAATAGAAGTATTGATTGGTAGACAAGTTTAGTTTACTACAGTTTAGAGTTCATAACGGTAACATGGTACTAATTCTGGTAGGTACCACCAGCCCTATTGTACCTAATACATACATAAAATAAAAATAAAATAAAATAAAAATGCCCTTTATTCCACTAATTACAATGTTTTAGACAAAACTTATTTAGATTTAAATCATTTCAAAGTAAACAAATGCTAATAATGTTATGTTCTTTCTCTTAAGCTGTTTATGTAAATCCGTTCCTTTTAACCTGTTTCTTCTACTCTGGTTTATCTTCACTATTCATAGCGGTCGCCTCTACGGCGTAGGCCTCCCCTAAATCACTCCACTCTTTCCTGTTGCGCGCTTTGTGCATCCAGTCTGGTCCACAACGTTGGGTAAAAATATCTCGCCATCTCTTTCTTTGCCTCCCTTGATTTCTTTTACCGTCTAATGGAATCCATTCCGTCACCAGCTTTGTCCATCTCGTACACTCTAATCTGCACAGATGTCCTGCCCAGTTCCACTTCAGCAATCTTATTCTTTGGTTTACATCCATTAGCTTTGTTTTCCCTCGTATTAATTCGTTTTTTATTTTATCTGACCTTTTTATGCCCAACATGCTCCTTTCCATTTTTCTTTGACATATGGCAATATTTTCCTCGTCTTCTTTCCTCAATGACCATGTTTGGCATCCGTATATAAGGCAGGGCAATATCGCTGTTTCGTAAACTTTCTTTTTTATGTGTAAACTAACTTCTCTATTCTTCATTATTTCCTTTAGACCCCAGTACTTTTTCCATGCTAAACCTATTCTTCTTTGTATTTCCTTTTCTGTATAGTTTTCGAATGACACCAGTTGTCCCAGATACACATATTCACTGACGTATTCGATTTTCATATTCTCTATTACAACATCCTGAATAACTCCATTCGTTATTATTTTTGTTTTAGAAGCGTTTTAGAAGCCTTTCTACTTTCTCTTGCCAATTCGGTTATCAGATATTCTAATTCGGTTGATGTCTCAGCAAATATTACAATATCATCAGCGAAGCGCAGGTGACTGAGAAATTCTCCATTCACTTTTATGCCTTTCTTATCCCACTCTAGGTTTCTAAAAATCGACTCAAGTGCGGCCGAAAATAATTTCGGCGATAATGGGTCACCCTGTCGAACTCCTTTTTGTACGAGAAACTCTACTCCTTCCCTCTCGAGTTTTACTTTAGCCCAACATTTAGAGTAAACGCTTTTAATTAGTTCAATGTATTTTATTTCCATTCCCTGATGTGAAATTGCTGACCAGATTGCATCATGGTGCAGAGAGTCAAAAGCTTTCTGGTAATCGATAAAGCACATATAAATAGTTTTCCCGTACTCGTTAGCTTTCTCTATTATCAGCGAAGCGCAGGTGACTGAGAAATTCTCCATTCACTTTTATGCCTTTCTTATCCCACTCTAGGTTTCTAAAAATCGACTCAAGTGCGGCCGAAAATAATTTCGGCGATAATGGGTCACCCTGTCGAACTCCTTTTTGTACGGGAAACTCTACTCCTTCTCTCTCGAGTTTTACTTTAGCCCAACATTTAGAGTAAACGCTTTTAATTAGTTCAATGTATTTTATTTCCATTCCCTGATGTGAAATTGCTGACCAGATTGCATCATGGTGCAGAGAGTCAAAAGCTTTCTGGTAATCGATAAAGCACATATAAATAGTTTTCCCGTACTCGTTAGCTTTCTCTATTACTTGTGTAACCACCTGTATATGATCCGTCGTAGAATACCCCTTACGAAACCCTGCCTGTTCGCGTGGCTGATTTTCATCCAGGATTTTAGTGACTCTATTCAAAATGACCTTAGAGAATACTTTGTACCGGTTTGTCATGAGGCTGATAGGTCTATAATTTCCTAGGTCGCTCCGGTCTCCCTTTTTGTGAAGCAGTGTGATTGTAGACTTGGACCATTGCTCAGGTGTTTTTCCTTCTCTAAGTATTCCATTGAACAGCAATTGTAAAGGTTTCAACAACGGTATGCATAGAGATTTCAGGACCTCGTTCGCGATATTATCACTACCAGGAGTCTTGTCGTTCTTTTGCGTTATTATTGCGTATTCAATTTCAGATGTGAGAAATTTTTCCGTATCGAGTAAGGTAGAAATTCCAGCTTTCTTGTGTGTATTGACATCTTTTTGTAAGTTGTTAATATTACTTTGCTGGTCATCGGTGTACAGTTCTTTGTAGAAACGTGTTGCTTCGTTAATTATATCTGGACGTCTTGCAAGTATATTACCACGTTTGTTTTTCAGGTTCGTAGCCCACTCCGTCCTATCACTCAGTTCCTTGAATGTCTTACGCATAGCCCCAGTTCGTTGTATTAGCTTTTCTAACGTGTTTTGCCTATATTTCTTCTTCTCGCGCGATATGTTTCTATTAATTTTCTTGCTAATTTCAGTGATTCTGGACGCTATTTCTCTTGTGCGTTTCTCTGTATACAATATTTTTCTTTGTTCCAATAAGAGTTTTGTTTCTTGACTTATATAGTCTTTTTTATGTTTTTCTTTCTCCGGCAAAAGTTGCAATAGTTTCTTCATAACAGTTTCAAATTGGTTATATTGTTCTTGTATTTCTATTCTTGTACATAATGCTTCCATGAATTTATTTTCCCAAGATATTGCACTTTCTCCAGACACCAACGGTAGGTTTCTGGTATAGTTGATAGGTTTTATATTTGGACTTTTATGTTTCAGTTTTACGTAGAGTTTGCATCTTATCATTCTGTGATCTGTGTTGAAATTAAAATTACGTATTATATCAAAATCGTGTATATTTTTAGGCTTGTTCGTGAGTATGAAACCTATTTCGTTGTAGTATCTTCCGTCTGGTGATTGCCATGTCCATCTTTTGTGTGGTTTGAGATTGAACATAGTGTTTACTATTTTGCAGTTATTTTCGAGAGCATAATCTACCAACTTTTGTCCGTGCAAAGATCGATTTCCGCAAGAGAAGTTTCCGACTACTGCATCCTCTTCTTTTTGATTTTTCCCAATTTTTGCATTGAAATCCCCCAATAGCACAACATTTTTGGAGCTTACGAAATCCATTGCGGAGTCTATTGTCTGGTAGAACAGGTCTATGTCTTCCTTCTTATATGATTCTGTGGGAGCGTATACTTGAATGAACGACCAAATCGTGTCGTTTGACGTTTGAATTTCCAGTGTCGCTACTCTATCTGAAAAAGACTTGACTAATAATATTATTTTTCAAGCGTTTTTTAATAAGAAATCCCACTCCGTTTCTTCCCAAGACGCCAGATGCGTGGTAAAATATAAAATCAGGAAACTCTTCGATATTCTCATTAGCCCTTCTAGTTTCACATAGACCCAAGATATCCCATTTAATTGCTGTTAATGCCAGATTCAGTTCTGTAAGTCGGCAGTCCGACATCAGAGTTCTTACGTTAATGCTTGCCACATAGAGATAAGTAGGATTAGGCTTATTTATAGGTATTTCCGTACATTTATTATTGTATTACATACTACATACTACATATATTACATACATACATAGGTACTATTAAAGCCTTTGATTGCAGACAGATAACTGCTGAACGCAAATCCTCCGCTAACGTAGGTTACCGCTAACGTACGTTAGCGGAGGAGGACCACCAAGCATTTCGAAATCTAAAAACCTACCGTGAAAGTAGTTCGTACTTATTCACCTTCTGTCATTACTCACTTACTCTAAAATTGTTCTTCTTCGTTATTGTTCTCCTCAAATCCAGTAAAAGTGGCAATATCAGCGGGCCTCTCGCACTTTTCGATCATTGGAGACGAGAACTTGACTCAATCGAGTTCGTCATTCGTTATCATTGGCCAGCCTGTGTGGGACGTCAAGATGGCTCAGTATATGTCCAAGTCAGGAGATGTGCTGACTGCTGCCAGCGCTTGGACTTATGTTAACGAAGCTGAGTATTGGACTCAACCGTGTGGAGACGGAAGACATACTAAGGTTCGGGTTCTTAGAATTGTCATTAGATGAGGTTGTGATAACTTATAATATATATATGTAGATTAGGTTTATCCCTAATAATATAACACTACACCTTTCCCAACCATAGGTAGGCAGAATTGCATAACATAAGATCAAATATAAAAAAAAATATTTTTAGTGTTTGCCTTAGCCGGATATTGACCCCGGTAGGTAACCTGTTTCTCAGTGTGTCTTTTGCTGTCATTTGACCATCGAAAAACCTCAAATTAAGTTATTGCAAACAATATTACAGCTGCTTCCTCACGCTAGGTGTTAATGTTTAATTTCCTTAGTTTGTAATCTGTTTATGGTGGACAGTATAGAATTATGTACCTACATATCTATCTATCTAGGTTTTAGGAGTTGGTGCCTCTTGGAAGAGAGTGGAAAAATTGCAAGAAAATTTAGGAGAACGTAAATGTGAGTGTACTTTCCTACTTCTATCCATTTACCAAATTTGTTTTTTTTTCTTTTAAAAAAAAAAACTTTGCCCCACACTAGGATTTTCTCCTGTGTCGTGGATTGAATTAAAATAGAAACACTTTTATTAAAGGTTTAATTTAATACGGTCAAAATTCCCAACATATTTAGGTATACTTAACTGTTGGGCAGTAGTCCACCTGGCGTGAGCATCTTCTAATAAAAGATTCCGCCTTTACTGGCCAAAGGGAATATTATGATATTCCCTTTGGCCCTGAACCCTGATCCCTAAATAGAACATTCTTAGTAAGTAGATACCTACCATAATTTCAATTATTTCTTCTATACCGCACTAACCTTCTAACGTAGTGCTAGTACAAGCTAGACTATCTAAATCTTTGCATTATTACTTGGTTATGACTTTTTCATAACCTTTCCAGATTCCGAGACGGTAGGGTTTGCGAAACAACATCGTGAATCTACGTTCTCGACAGACTCTAGCGATTCGGCAGCTCTCATCATGTACAAGGAGTTCTCTCGTAAGATTTCTTTTCCAATTTCTATAGTATAGTACCATTACCAACAGCTTTTATTTTAGAATCTAGTTAAACGTCCACTTTTCTCTAGTTGTTATTGTAAACCAACCATTCAAAATAGCAAGACATAAGAAAATTTTAATTAAACTGGTCGATTCTGGAATTGAATCCGAAGCTAATTGCTTGGCAGACGTGCTGACCTTGTTAGGTAGCCAGCCTGTCAATGAGGCAATCAAATTATGATCAAAAATAATCATGAACTCCAGAACGCTGTATGGACTCATTTCTCTTTTGTGGGATCCCTAAGCTACCGAAGTAGCGAGTCATACTTATCTATCACCTTTAGCATGACGACCTCTCTACTTCTTCGAGCAATGATGTGATGTATCTTCGGTATTTGTAGTTCGGCCAGCTGTAATAGCAGCAGTAAGAACTTCATGGTACCCTGACCTTCGGCGGTTCATGGCGTTACCAGTTCTTCGTGCAGTGGAGAATGATGAGCCAATGGATTTCCTCACTGAAATCCGCCGCGTCATCGTTGTCTTCCTCAATATCATTACGAGGACTGTCACTCCTGATGTACTTATTGAACTCGTGGATACTGTTTATAAGCGAGTTTCGAGGTAAAAGCAAAATATAATAATTTTGGTAGTTCTTAGTTCTTTTGTCCTCTTAATTATAGGTAACTGGATGATAAAATGGCATATTATTGTTTACCGTTAACCGAATTGCTTGATTGGAAACGATTACCACCACCTATGCATAGTAGACACACGCATCACTAGGGAGTTACAATTACTTTGTCGGCTTTTTAGGAAGCCACATCAGTTGAAAATATCGCACACATGAAATGTTTAAACTTTCCCGCGTATTTGGAATGGTCTATACTTGTTCTGACTTAGGGCATTCTAGCAAATATTAATAAACGTAGATAAATAAGTACAGTTATAGTTGCTGAATTATTATAAGTAACAGGCTCACTAATTTCATCACCTCTCTAGCTTGACTTCAGAATCTGGTGGACTGGTTAACAAGGTGTCAATGTTCGACAAGGATATGATGATCCTCATAGTATTTGGTTTGAGAGGACTCAGCCACGAAGACGAGGCACAACACGCATTACTGTGCGCCTACCAGATCAAAAACCAGATCGTTGATCCGAATATCATAAATGTATCGATTGGAATTACTTCTGGTAAGATCTGGTACTTAATACCTATAAGTTACAGAATACAAAATACTGCCGTGCTGGCCGAGTGGTCGCAAGTGCGACTGCCAGGCAAGAGGTCTCGGGTTCGATTCCCGGGTCGGGCAAAGTATTACTGGGTTTTTTTTTAATAAAATTCTCAATAGTAGCACGGAGTCTGGAATTGTGCCCGGTATACGGCAATATGCTCACTTCTACATGTAATAACATGGGACTCATAACATAAATAGTGAAAAGTAAGTGTAACATTGTACAGTGGCATTAAGTGCCGTAATGTGTACCTGTGCCTACCCCTTCGGGGATAAACACACAGCGCCATCTATATCAATACTGTCACGTAAGCTACTTTTTATCCTTTTGTGACGCGAGCGAAGCTGCGGGTAAAAGCTAGTTCAATATAAAGATGTTCCTAAAAACTGAATTGTATTTTTAACAGGCACAACTTATTGTGGAGTAGTTGGTCATATTTTGCGAAGAGAATACACTGTCATCGGCCCCGCGGTTAATAAGGTACTTAAAGAATTATATTAGTGAGGATCAAAGTCGTCTGAATATTAGTTTTTGTTATAATCAACATAGACTGCCTCGTTGACCGAGTGGTTGCAAGTGCGACTTCCGGGCATGGGGTCTTGGGTTCAATTCCCGGGTCGGGCAAAGTATTATTGGGTGTTTAAAAAAAATTCTCAGTATAGCACGGAGTCTGGAATTGTGCCCGGTATACGGCAAAGGTTCACCCCCTATTACATGGGATTCATATTAACATGAATAGTGAAAAGTGGGTGTTACAGTGCTGTAATGTGCACCTCTGCCTACCTCTACGGGGATAAAAGGCGTGATGTATATAAATATAGATTTTGATCAACGTAAGATATGTCTTTGACGTACGTACCTATCATAGATAGGTATGGTACTTAGATAGCCATATTGACACTCGAACATGGTATGGTAACAGTAAAGGGCATTGACTAAAATTGGTGCCTTTCTTTTTTCTGGCGGCAGTCGATGATTTATGGAAAATATTATCTAGAATGACATTACAAACGAAATTGTCTATGGGCTCATCATATATGGAAATCTCAGTCTGGACTGAGTTGTGAGCGTTGAAAGGAGCTGGAGTCAATCATTTTACTTTGGTATTTTTATTCAAATTACTCATATTTTTGTCACAATTCCTAACTTCAAATTGCGCGCCATTGTACGCCGGGTACAGGAACACCACATCACACCACAAGTATAATAATAAAAATATTTATTAGCTATTCTCTCAGTCGATAACTTGTGGGATGCTTCTAGGAGTTGTGTCATGAAGCTTCATGAGCGTCAGCTGTCGTACCAGTGGTGGGTTGAGTAGTGGTAGCCGTCCAAACATCTAATAAACTATTTTTTTTGCCGTTGACTCCTGGTGGGAGACTCATCTACTTTATAGTTAGCATAATCTTTTGAAGAAAGGAAACCGTCGACTTTGTAAAGTGATGGACTATACATCAGATGAGCGCATAATTTTTTCATATAATGTGATCAGCCGAAATATAATCCATCACTTTGTGTCTAAATGGCGATATGTTTGTACATAATCTTATGCTAGCTGTCGATTAAAGTATTAACTGTAGTTGGATTAGTTATTAAGCCGGAGTAAGTCGAAGAAGTAGAAAGGAAAATGATTTTTTCGCGTTTTGACGACTGCCGCTACTTAATCCGCTACCGACGCTGCAGCAGACAAACATAGCATTTCATGATAGGGCTCAGTGAAGTATTTTGCGGGTTTTCGACTGAGAGGAAATTGATCATGAAAATCAGTAGTAGGCCATAAACCGTATACATATAAAGCGATGAAATGTTTTTTTTTACTTCAGCAGTGGCCAGTTAATGGTTTACTCTGTCCTGATTCCATGGCCTTATAACAAAAAACAAAACAAAAAAATTAAGTAAAAACGTCCACGTCCACAATAAGCTTTTATATTCATTGTTTATAAACATTTATTGCAAAATATTTCTGACAAGTAAATGAAGAAATATGCGTTTTTTCACCATCAACAAAATAACAGAAAAATAAAGCACTATTTTCACATCTTTGAACTGATTTAACTCGGTTTGGACTGTGTTTTTGATATAAGACCCCATATATTTTTTTATTTGTAATGTTATTCTGCATCAATTTTTCCACATCCGATCAACTGCCGCGAAAAAACGAAAAGGCACCACGCTCCATACAAATTTGGTCATTGTCATTTGGTAACAACAAAAAACGTTTCTTCTATATGTTTACCATCAGAGGCCTTCGAGTTTGTTTTACGTTTAAAGTAATCGGAACGAGTACGTTCGGCGCTGTGATTGGTTGTTTCATTGGCGCCGACCAATAAGAATGCCGAACGCATACTCGTTTCGAATACTTTAAACGTAAATTAAACTTGTACTAAAGCCGCAGAAAGCTTTGGAATTATACCATCATCATATCAGCCATAGGACGTCCACTACTCAACACTACAAATGAAATGCAATGACTTCCAGATAGGCCGGTTGGAAGCGCCCTGCATCCAGCAGCTCCCTGCGAACTTAATTATTTACCGAAACTGAATTAAAAGAAAGTTGCTGTTTCCAGGCGGCTAGACTAATGATGTGCTACCAAGATAAAGTGACGTGTGACAAGGAGACCTTCCTCCGAAGTAAAATTGAACAGGAGTATTTCAAGCAACTCGAGTCCAAACCTTTGAAAGGTATCGCTAAACCAGGACCGGTGTATGAATTTAATTATTCTGGGTTAGTTAAAAAAAATATTTAAACGATCCATGGCTTTTTACTTAGTCTTTAGAAATATGCAGGACAAAATAATAAGGATTAGACTTTTTGGCCAATTATACCCATGAATGATGACAACTGAAAACACTATAGCGTGTTGTATTTTATTTTAGATTTATAAAATTTATTAGTTAAAGCTTGATCTTATCTATCTCACATTTCATTCGAAACAGATGGCCAGAACGACCGCCATGCAGTGGTCACCCGATCTTAGGGCGTAACGATGAAATGCGAATCTTCAAGAGCACTCTCCAGAATGCCATGGAGCAGCAGAACAGGAGCTTCACAAGATACCGTGACCATGTGTATGGTATAGCCTTGACTGGAGAATCACTAATCGGGAAGACACGTATGATAGACGAATGCCTCTTTGTCACGCCAGAGTTTTTGCAGAAGGAGAAAATAGTTCTATGTTGCAATGATAATGTGAGTAAAATGGACATAAATATGATTTTTTTTCCCTGATTGTTATTACAATTCCGAAAGGTTTTTCTTATAGTGAGCTATTAACACCCGCGGTGCTCGAGGAGATACAAGTGCGTTACCTGAGAGGATTCATTTTGCTGACTATTATAGAAACTTATTCGTAGAACAAGCGTGATGGGGATTTAATTTTTCTAGGTACCATACCATTTGTTCCGAAGCATCATGGAGAAACACTTTAGGAAGGGAAGTCGTAGAAATTCGCAAGAAAATAAAGAGAACAGAATAAGACAGGCGTAAGTGTTGATTAAGAAAAAAATATAATGTTTCCTAAAGCTCAATTGGATTTTTAGAATAAGAAACATAACGCTGTAGGCTTCATCTATATACCATAAGATGGTCTGCTATTTTCTTTTTTTTATATATATTATCTATGGTTTAAGGGACTTTTCGTTCAGGAACATGTCAGTCCCGTTAGGGCTTAGTTAGAGGCTTAACCTTTTATCCGTCGTTATGTGAGACCCAATATAAAACAAATTGTGCCTCGCATATATCTATGTTCTGGCATACCATGAGTAAAAGGACTAATAAAACATAGCCAGTTCACCAAGAAGATAAATAACCTTTCATAGAACTAGCCAGTGGATGATGACCTTGCGGGGAGCCAGTGGATGCGGGTGGCGAGTTGTCGTTCGACGTGGAGGACTATGGGGGTGGCCTTTGTCCAGCAGTGGACGTCTTCCGGTTGTTGATGATGATGATGAGAACTAGCCTTTCTTTACTTACACACTAAATAGTTCAAAGAATAGCTTTGGATAGTATGGTTCTCCCAGATGTGTAATTTTTGCACTTGAGATAACATCTTATATCTAGGTTGATAGAACGCGTCTGATACTTGGAATGTTAGAATTAAATTGTACCCTTAACATTTTTACATACCTACATTGCGCGGACAAGAATTAAGATGCAAATACAAATTAGGTTTACAATAATGATTGATTGATTTTTCAGCTGTACTATGGTTAAAAACAAAATTAATCCAAATTCCAGAAATTTATCAAACTTTTTTTTCACATATTTCTATTATTTTCAGTATCTTAATGGAGCAAACGACTCCACTTCAAGTTTACGGTATCAACACTGTATTTGAATGTCAGTTCCCATTGCCAGAAAACTTCAGATACTATGGTGATATCCTATCCGAATTTTCCGTTAAGATCATCATTCAGGATATTTGCAAAAAGGTAGGCGAACAGAACAAAATGGACAATGACTTAGGACGAGGTAGAATCCTTACATATTATAAAAATATTCCTTTTTGCGTCTATCTGTATGAATGTGATAAACTTAAAAACAGACGGATGCATTTGTATATGTATGGTTTTTACCAAATAGGTTGTGTGATTCCTGAAGAAGGTATTTGAACACGCTGGCGAAGCTGCGGACGCTATACATTATCGAGATATAAGAGTAGTCTGTAGTGACTCCTACTACGACCGTGACACACTACTTTACAAGCTAAATTGGTTTTATCAGTTCAATTTTTGCAACTATTTATCTTATCAACATTAGCCTGGCAACTAGGTGCTGTGAGTTTGAGATATAAAAGTTGTAGAAATCGGTGAAAGTGACCTTAATATAATGTACTTTCAAGGTCCTGATTCAAATGTGCGTTGTAGCTGTGGAAGAAGCACAACACATTGACAACGAGTCTTGGCGTTTGATACTGATGCTGTTGGAAATTAAGATTCTGTTCTTTGTATTTTCCATCGCTGATGTTGAAACTATGTCAGGTAGGCCAGTATTACTTGCATTTGGTAAACATTTCTTTGATCTCATTTAATCTCTTGTTTCGTCTAGCTGTCTTATTTGATTGTCGCAACCGAGGGCTCTGGGCTCGCTGTCATTGCAGCAGTAAGTCCCCTCTCCGCTACGCGCTACGGCGTCCTCACCTACCACCTGACGCAGGTGCTTACCGGACACGGAAGTTTCGGTAGGTTGCTGTTTCGGATTGCACGGGAGGAAACGCCCGGGTGTCATCACTGCGAGGACCGCCCGGAGGACACGGTGGAGCATACGGTGGCGGTGTGTCCTGCGTGGGCTGAGCAACGTCGTGTCCTCAGTGATGTGATCGGCGACGGCGACCTCTCACTTCCGGCTCTGGTGCAGACCATGGTATTGAGCGAGGGGGACTGGGATGCCGTTTCCTCCTTCTGCGAAATAGTCATACTAGCTAAAGAGGAGGCGGGGCATGTGAGGGAACGAACCTCATCACGCCCCAGCCTTCGCGAGAGACACTTCGGGCGTCGGGGACCGCGAGACGATCTCCGGCCACCGTAAGCACGGCCCTGCGGATGGCGAGCACGGGTAACTCGCCGCCCGATCAGAACCAGGCCCGAGCGTGAGGCGCGTCGCGTTCCGCCCCCAATAGGGCTGTTGCCGATACGGAGCCGCGGAGAAGCTAACGGGTTACCGGGCCGAAGCCCGGTAGCCCCGTTCCTACTCCTGCACTTCGAGCTGAAGCTCGGGGTGGTTTTTAGTTAGTAAGAGTCTGACACTCCCTCTCGCCCTGACCTGGGCGGGAGAAGTCATTGGATGATTTTCCATCCTCAAAAAAAGCTGTCTTATTTCATTTTATAGCAATAAAGTATCCATTCTTTCTTTCAGGTTTTGCAAAAAATTGCTTCGAAAATAATATGATAAAGAAGGTTCTTCTGGCAGGCATCGATCGCACGTACCACGCTGCACTTGCATGTCAGCTACTAGACGTACAAGCTATACCTGCTGATTTAGAAAAGTAAATATTTACTCTTGTTTTCTGTGTGGTGCCACATACACAAATAAGGTTAGTGTCGCTCCTCCCAGGCGGGAGATAAAAAGTATTCTTTATATGGCCATACGATTATGATTTCCAGGGTTATCGAAAGTGCCAGTGGTGGGTCTCCAGGTTGGATACAAAACTTCTTGATAGCTTTAGTGCAAAGAGGAGCTCTGACTATAGTCACAATGACTCGTCAAGAAGCACAAAAGAAGCCAGGGCTTGTGATGCCTGCTTCGACCCTACTGCAGAAGGTCGTTGACGTGGAAGAAGAAGAAATGGCTCGAAGACGTAGCTATCAGGTCCTTATAAAGATTTTTACTCCAGAAAATTATACAATTGGAAACAGAGAACTTGTTACATCTGGGTAACAAGTTTTAAGAATAAAAATATTATTCGCTACTTTGCAGAGTATTTACAGTTTCATGAGCGTCAGTATGGTGAGTAAGACGGATAACCAACTGGGTGACCAGGATGGTGACCATACGATTCAAGTGGCAATACTTGCTGACTCCTACACTTTCGAGGACATCAAGGTTGATATGGCTATGGATGGTAATGTATTTTATTATAATAATATTCCAATACCAATCAAAATTTATACCGCCAGAAAACAGTTTATACTTGTTACGGTGAATAACTTGTGAAAAAATATACAAAGCCACAAAAGTGTAATTTAATTTACCTTCAACTTTCTTTTGTAACGTGATGTAAATTCCTCATGGACTTCCCACGTAGTGGGGACGACGGGGTGTGCCGGACTCTTACCGGCAAAACCCACAGCGGTGTTGATCCTCTGTTTATGGCCGTGACCCGAGACACCCTTTTTTATATTTGATGAGTCGATATTTGACCACTGTCTCGCCTACGATGAAGCACGTCGTCCCATAAGCAAATTCACTTGGGCCTTGAAGACACCCAGGTTATACCCTTCAGTAAATACAGATTCTAGCAAAGAATTCCACTCCTTAGCCGTACGCATAAGGAATTCGCCCTTGCGGATTCACCGCACCCGGCAGGCCTCGATCTACCCCTATATTGCGGCAGGTCCCACCACGTAGCAGTAGCAGCCCTTGGAGGCTGATATCCTTCCTTGAATGGCGCGCGTGGAACACAATGCTAATGCCTACTCCCGCTCATACAACAGACGACTGACTCCCGTAGTCAGTCGCCCGCAGAATTTACCATCAATTCCATCAACCATATTTAACTCTTAAGTTAAAAAGAAGAAGAAGGCTGAAGAAGTTAGGTAAATGCGAAGTCAAAGATTAATAATTTACACTTTCTCTATTCTAGCAATTATATTGAAAACCTACGACTCTTTGACTCCATTTGAGAAGATGTTGTTAAAATGTGGATCAGTGCTCGGAGACGTCTTCTCTAGAAGAATGCTTTTGAATCTACTACAATGTGATTCTCCAAGAAAAGTAGCCCAAGGTGAATTAATTTTTATTTAGCCTAAGGTCGGCATTGATACATAAATAATTAGTTTATTTTATATGGAAACAATGGCCATCTACTATAATTTTCTTTAAAACTCAAAAAAGACTTGAATATCTTGAACTTGACTTACCTTTTTATTCTACAGCGATAGCAAAGTTATTCATAATTCGAGTACTGGAGTGTGAGGGAGGGGACTTCACTCACGATACCTCCTTGGTCCTGGTACACCCAGCGCCATCGGTCCCTGATCCCAAGCCCCCGTACTGCGCCTGTTTGGGGACCCGGCAACCTCGTTAGTCGTTCTTTATTTTTTGTCATGAACAGTATCTATTGAGAAGTAAATGTAGATTAAGTACCTACTTATATAATCTATGACAATAAGAGTTATTTAGACATAGATCGGGCACAATATTTACCTATTTGCCTTTGTTTTCTTTGATTCGTACTTAAACAAACCTTTTTCATCAAAGTGAAGGACATTCCCATCTGCCTAGCTACAGCCACTAAATATGTCATGTCATATATTATTTACAGCAAACTGCCGTGATCTCCCCATGTACGCGTTCTGTGGCTACATTAAGTTCCGTCACTCCTTATTCAGAACCACTACGTATGAAATGTTGACTGAGACACAGAAGGTGAAAACTTTCTTCCAATTGAAGCACTAGATTCAATTAACACGTTAAACGCCATGGCAGTCACCGGTGACCGACATTAGCGGAGGATTTGCCTTCAACAATTATTTGTTGGCAGCCAAAGCCTTAAGTACTATAGTTTTGATACATAAAAAGCTACCTAAAAATAGCTGTGTGGTGACGACTGACAGCAGAGTGTAATACATATGTCACAATGCATGCTCCTCTTACAATAAGTAGGTCCTGTGGTTATAACCGGACTAAGGGACTATATTTTATAAACCGATGGGGCAGAGCAGCGTTTTCTAATGACCCTGATGTTTTAAACAACTATCTTCAGTATGCTTAACAGGCGTGGAGAATTTGGCAAATCCTTTTTGTAGAAGAGACTTTAAGTCCAGCTGTGGACTGTCAGCTGTTGATGATGAAGACATAAAATAGGATAAAATACTCAATCTCCGCTTCTTCTCAAATTTATCTTTACTTCCACAACAGCATGAAATGCATGCCCGCGCTCTGCTCTACTTGGAGCGATATACAAGGAGATGCACCAACTGCGGCGCTGGTTGCTTCTCCAGGCTCCTCGGATTACGTTGTGATGATGTACGTAACGGATTTACAAGCTTTTGTATAATATTTTTTAGTATTTTAATGTAGGGTAGAAAATATGTGATATACGTGACTATTTAGTAAGTCCTTTTTTGAGGGGAGAAAATCATCCATTGATTTCTTCCGCCCGGGTGAAACGAGAGTGTCCGACTCTTACTGACTAGAAACCACCCCGTTCCTACTCCTGTACATTGAGCCGGAGCCCCGGCAACCCGTTAAGTCCTCCACGGCTCCGTATCAGCCCTATTAGGCCCCATCTGTGGTGGTCTGATGGCTCCATTTAGTAGGTGCTAAGGCCATAAACTATGAAGGCTTTCATTTAATAGGACCCAAAAATAAAAGTGTTCCTAATAAAAACGGATGATCAGGTAAACTTAGTATAAAATCAAAGAAATGTCAATTAAAATATAACCGCTAAGAATTCCTTTCTAGGGATTAATTTACGAAACAGAAGAATTAAAACGAACGCGTCTCCAAATCAGTGCGCTAAGTGCAGAAGCTAAGATCCCTGGAGAAGAAAACACAAACTTCTACGTCGGTGACACTAGCATGGACTATCCGGTAACCATTATAATCCTTACGAATATTATAAATCGGAAAGTTAGTTAGTTTGTTTGTTCTGCTTTCACGCCGTAACTACTAAACCGATTGCTTTGAAGTCCAGATTAAATAATAGGGTACTTTTTATCCCGGAAAAAATTGACATTTCCGAGGGAAAACAAAAGTATTGGTATAGAGGGTGCTGTGTCTGTGTGTATTGGTATATGTCATATAGGCTAATTTTTATCCTTTTGTGACGCGAGCGAAGCCGCGGGTAAAAGCTAGTTACAAATAAATTCATTACAAAAGTGAAAAAATAAAAAGAACTTTAACTCCATCAGCATCAAAGTTCAATTCATTGATTGGACCATATTATTATTCTGTGCCCATACTCCTATGACTAGGTACTTATGAGTATGTAGTTTATGCGCTGCGGTGTGTGTATACCTTCATAAAAGTAAGTAGTAAAATTAGGTACTGTTATATAGGAATAACTACTTAAAATATAAATTATAACTGCCGAGTTTCCAATCGCATTGACGTCAATGCAATAGGAAACCGTTGCAGTTTTCGTAAGCTAAAAATTGTTTCTCGGGCAGATTGGATTGGACTTCCGTTAGGCATAGTAACTTGTAATACGTGTCAGTTATTCAATATATCTCTTTTAGCGTATTCCATCCAGACTTCTAGATCAAACTTCAAAGTTTAGTTTTGTTGCATGATGTTAAATTACTCGTTAGAAAGAAACAAGTTAGTTATACAAAAAAATAGTAATAAAAATATCGTCTTTATAATGTATGATTTTTGATGCCTTACTATAGCTTATTTTTTTTTAAGGTGTAAATATTTTAGTTCACAGTTATTTATGTTTTAAGTTGTATATATTTTCATTTAGTAATAGTTAATATTAATTGTATATAATTGTTTACTGTAATAACGAAAATATATTGATTTGAAAACTAAAATATAGATTACAGTATTTAATAAATGTATTATTAATTATTTTCCCATATATTTATTTAAAATTCTCTATAAATTACATTTTTAAATACAACTTACAAAGAAATTAAAAAATAATATTTAAAAATATAAGAAATAGGAGCCGACCAGTAGCGGGAGCATGGTCCAAGCTACCGGTGGTTAGGGCTCCAGACACAGAAACCTCCTCACAATGCGCGCCGTTTCAAGGAGAACTACCTTCTGTATCAGGCCCTTGACCCAACTGCCTAACGCTAGCCTCCTAAGGTGGTTGTCAAGGCTATTAGGGATTAACCCATTGGCCGACACGACTATCGGCACAATGATTATTAATTATTTTATTAATGTATTTAATTAGATACATTTTAGCGTATTAGTTAAATAGTTTTTTTTTCAAAAAACTAACTTGTGACCCGCTCCGTAAAAGTGCTGTTAAAATTGTGTGATAGGCTTTCATATTTCCAATTACCAATAGTTCACCGTACCTAACCGTTGTCGGTCGTGGTCTATCTAACTAGAGGTACAACTCGATTATTAATATCAATATCACAAAGAATACCAGAAAAAATTAAAATAATAACTTTTGAGTGATGCCCTCATCTCTTGTTTTATTTTAAAGGTAAACATGCCGGCAGATCTTACCAATTACGAGCTTTTGGAAACCGAAGGCAATTGGATGAGCCGCGTATTAGGTACTCACTTACCTCTATAAATATTTTACTTATATTCTTAGATTTTTAACTATCTTCAAAAAAACATAACATAACATCACGCCTTTTATCCCCGAAGGGGTAGGCAGAGGGGCACACAGAAGTAACACCCACTTTTCACTATTTATGTTATGAGTCCCATGTAATAGGGGGTGAGCCTATTGCCATATACCGAACACATTTCCAGACTCCGTGCTACTACTGAGAATTTTTTGAAAACCCAGTAATATTTTGCCCGACCCGGGAATCGAACCCGAGACCCCTTGCCCGGTAGTCGCACTCGCGACCACTCGGCCAACGAGGCAGTCTTCAACTTCAAAAAAAGGAGGTTCTCAATTTGACACAGGTCGAAAATACAGATGTATGCATGAATGTTTGTGAGATTATCTCACGATTGGCTGAACCGATTTTGATGCGTGCCAAAGTTTGTTATATTTAAGAGAAGGTTTTAGTATATTAATTAATCGACTAAAGAGGGGGGTAAAGTCAGTATTGTATAACGTAGCTTATAAAAGAATAATTTAACGTTAGATGTCACAAAACAATATGTTGACAAGGTTCTCTTTACTTTTAAATTTATTATTGTAGAAAATAAAATGTGAAAATAAATAATGTAGAAAATAAAAATAAAATAAAACGAGGAAGGAAATCGGAGCTTTTGAGGGTTG
This sequence comes from Spodoptera picta, assembly GCA_038387885.1. NCBI lineage: Eukaryota > Metazoa > Arthropoda > Insecta > Lepidoptera > Noctuidae > Spodoptera > Spodoptera picta. The sequence goes on from JAZHFQ010000335.1 coordinate 2,490,127, forward strand.
CTAAGTGGTGGGACCTGCCACAATATAGTGGTAGGTCGAGGCCCGTATAATCATCATAAATAAAAATCAGAATAATCATCAATTATTTATTTATTGGGAACTTCACTGTTACATCAATTTATAACAATATATAAACTAATCAAGATAGTTGCAGCCCTAAGTAGAGGGATGAAAGGGACTGCGTGGCTATCGCCTTTCAGACCTTCCCTAGCTGGATAATTCCAGAAGACCGCTAGGCTATCGAACTGGAGTTAGTTGTACTTAGGTTCAGAGAAGGCTGCTCGGCTACCGAACTCTGATCCTCTAGGTAGTAAAATGATGATTTGTTCGAAGACAACTCCGCTTAAAAAGGCGGATGGATCTTCATAATAGTCGTTTGTAGTTATGATTGATTTGGATAAACTATACTAACTAGATGGCGCTGTGTGTTCGTTACAGTATTTTTATATCGACTTTAAATTTTAAGCAATATAGTCCCGATTCGCATGTGTGACAATAGTAAGGTAAAACCTAGATAGACCTAGATAAACATTGTTGACTAATTTTGATAAATATACGAGAAGAAGCATTATGTTGTAATATCTTTCTGCAGAAAGTCAATCTAGGCGACCGTCAAATCAGATATACTCGAAGAACAAGCGCGTTCGTTCGTTTTCTTCTATGGAGATAGAGAACTGCGAATGTCTGTCCATCCTTCTGTGCGTTTACAGTCAAGTTCTGGACCACTGCCGAGGAGCTAGTAAGTTCGTAGACCATAGAAAAAACGACAAAAAATGATATCGTAAGATTTTTTTGTATTTGATTACACAGAACGGTGATTTTTCGTGTTTCGAACAAAAAAAATTGGGTCCGAAGATCAAACCGAAAATATTTTTATTCTAATGTCTGTAGAAGAGACAGAGAGCCATAATGTCCATGTTTCTATATTATACATACCTAATTTTTGGTCCGGGCTCATCCACTAATCTGGTTCGTTATCAATTCTTTCCTAATCGCATATGAGTCCCTTCGAGGTAGTTAATCGAACGCCTACGCTGGACAAATGTAAAGGAGCTCTATAACTGGCTGATTTCTTAAGTTTGATGTTTTCACAGGTGAATTTCAAAAACTATACGAAGCATACTTGGAGTATGCAGATTTGTGCATAAATATAAGCATTAACATACCCCAAGCGGTTCGTTTGTTATTTGAAGTCGAAAGTTTTATTGAGGTAAACAGCTAATCGTGTTAATTTTGGGATGTTGTAAATGGTTACTAAGGTTTTACTTAATTTATTAGTATTTGAAAGAATAAATTTAAAGGGAAGAGATCGTAATTATGTTTTACAAGGATCAAAACAATGTCAGCCATGGTCGTGTGGCGCCCACAGAAATTCTTTATTATATCTATGGTGGCGACCCACATTGAAGATTCAACGACATATCAACAGATGGAGTCACAAATTCCTACATCACAAAAGTGAAGTTTACATACGAATAAAGATGCATAGGAAAACCCAACGCAAAACTGTTGGACCCTAGTCCGCCAAGCACGATCACCTGGCCTGGTTGGAGGGTCCTTTTCTTCTGATCTTAGGGAACTTTGATCTCTGTTTCCTAAAGTAGGTTAACATTTTTGTTTATCTTTTTCTTGAAGAGTCGATATTTATGTTACCTTCTAGACAGAGGACTTTTACCCAAAGAACCTGAATAAGAAATGGGTCAGAGATTTTTGCATGGCAAACATATTTTCCTTGCGAGGAATATGTATGCTGGAGTCTGGAGACCACAATGAGGCTCGGAAGCAATTGTTTCATGCCATGAAATTGTATAGGCATCCCTTTCCTACTTCCAAGTAAGTACTGAACTAGCATAGTCCTGTAGGTATATTACGTTGATGTAGAAATGGCAAAATCAATGTCCAGATGGTCAGAACTTTAGTTTAATCATTATTAAAACAAACTACAGTGTATGGTTAAACCATTATGTAGCTGCACTGTGATGACAACAAGAGTTTCCAATATTTCCTTTCGAACACCAACATTAACGTTCAATTTTAATTCTTAAAGTTCAAAGTTTACAAGTAGTAATTCCTTGCAGACACATGATAAGACTAAATAACATGGGAGCGTCCTTTCATCAAGTGATGGCACTTTATATTGCGCCGAACTTCTACATTGAGAGGGAAAGTGGTATGATAGGCAACTTTTACGAAGATATTGCATTTACTCTGTATAGACTGTACAGGTTATTTACGGTAAGACACTGTCTAACCACCACTACAACTACTCTTCCCGCATATCATAAGAGGCAACTACGCGCAGTTTGGCAGATTATTGTGAATTCTAGGTCTTGCCATAAACATCAACAAATACCATTAAATCATTGATTTAGTTAGATCATTTAGAATATCATAACATTTTGATTCGAAAAGGAGTTTCAAGTAGCTAAAGTAATAGTTAAGTTTATGCTACTTGCGAAAATGTGGTTGGCCGAAGTAGTTATATAATAGTATTGTTCTCACATAATTGAACCAACCAACTAAACAATATAACCAAGAATTTTCTTGTGAACCTGATTGAAAAAGAGTTACCTATGAAGTTTCTTGCTCGTTCTTCTCCATAGGAATCTTCACTTTGGAACGAGCAAATACCTTCACTAGACTGACCGATAGACGGACATTTTTTAATATTTCAATATTTTGTTTTGACTTTTTTTTAAATTAGTGTTAAAAAAAAGGAATACTTCACAGTTATAAATCTGTATTTATGCCGTTCATTAGGAAGCCAAGGAGCCAGCGAACGCAACGTTAGCAGCTAAATGGTGCCTACATTATGCTTTACGTACAAACTCCAACTTTCGACTGCTGTGTGTCAGTTACGCGAACATGATTGCAGATTATGGACAAAGGCAACAGGTGGGTTCTGTCGGAAGAAGGGAGACAGATCATCTTTCTATTGTATAAAGGGTCATATGACCTGACGAATCGCTTGATAGTAGGTAAGCACCACCTATATAGGCACCAGCAACACCAGAGGAGATGCATTGCAAGTGAGTTGCCAGACTTTAGAGGGAGAAAGGGGTTGGCCCTATAAATCACAGGTACCACAATATAAACCCTTTTTTTTTTTTTTTTTTAAGGGGGGAAAATCATCGAATGACTTCTCCCGCCTGGGTGAGGCGGGAGGGAGTGTCAGACTCTTACTGACTAAAAACCACCCCGTTCCTTCTCCTGCACGTCGAGCCGGAGCCCCGGTTACCCGTTAGGTTCTCCGCGACTACAATATAAACCCTAAGGTTAACTGGTAGAGAATGTCATATGGCATTAAGTTCGCCTTACATGCCAAAATCAAATTGTGTACATTAAAGACTACATAAATAAATAAATAAAGCATACAATAGCTGATTTGTGTATAGAAGAGGGTGGGCTCGCTGCCATTGCAGCGGTAAGTCCCCTCTTTGAGGAGTGGCTTGAGAGACGCTACGGCGTCCTCACCTACCGCCTGACGCAGGTCCTCACCGGACATGGAAGTTTCGGGAGGTACCTGTGTCTGATGGGGCGGGAGGAAACGCCCGGGTGTCATCACTGCGAGGACCGCCCTGAGGACACGGTGGAACACACAGTGGGAGAATGCCCTGCGTGGGCTGAGCACCGCCGTGCCCTCAGGGAAGTGATCGGCGATGGCGACCTCTCGCGTCCGGGCCTAGTGCAGGCCATGATGCGGAGCGAGAGGGATTGGGATGCCGTCTCCTCGTTTTGCGAAGCAGTCATGCTAGCTAAGGAGGAGGCGGGACGCGTGAGGCAGCGAAGCGCTGCCTCCTCGCAACCCAGCTATCGCGAAGGACACACCGGGCGTCGGGGATCGCGAGACGATCTCCGGCCACCGTAAGCGCGGGCCTGCGGACGGCGAGCATGGGTGGCTCCCCGTCCGACCAGAAACAGACCCGAGCGTACGGCGCGTCGCGTTCCGCGCGCGCCTCAAAGAGCCATCAGACCACCACAGATGGGGCCCAATAGGGCCGATGCCGATTCGGAGTCGCGGAGAACCTAACGGGTAACCGGGGCTCCGGCTCGACGTGCAGGAGAAGGAACGGGGTGGTTTTTAGTCAGTAAGAGTCTGACACTCCCTTCCGCCTCACCCAGGCGGGAGCAGTCATTCGATGATTTTCCCCCCTTAAAAAAAAAAAAAAAAAGGTTAACTGGTAGAGAATGTCATATGGCATTAAGTTCGCCTTACATGCCAAAATCAAATTGTGTACATTAAAGACTACATAAATAAATAAATAAAGCATACAATAGCTGATTTGTGTATAGAAGAGTTTGACGGTAGCAATATTAACCGGACCAACATTTATCGTTCAGAAACCTGGTATAGTAATGTAGTCAAAGATGTCTAATTATTTAGTACCTATGTATGATAAATACGTTTGCTTAACAGACATGAGTGTGGCTTGCGTGCAGTAAACGATATTGTGTTCCTTTAAGACATCTTATAAAATTATGGCGTGGACTTTGCGTAGGTAGCGTGTTTCATGCAAATAATGTCACAGTCATTTGTCAGTTGTCACATCGCGATCGATTGGAACTTTGTTGCATAAAGAAGTATTGATTCGAGAACAGTAGAATTCTGAGTAATGCTTCAAGAAATACGTCGTCATTTATTTGTACAGCTAAAAACGATGAGCAAAAAGTTGACTATCTACTTTCACGATGTAGTTTATGCAGCGGTTGACGTCATTGCAAATACTTGTCATAAATCAGGATTTCGAGTTGCAGAATAAGTTTGGATCTAGAATTTTAAGGTCCGTAAAGGCATTAATGAATGCTTTTTCTTTATTGAAATAGTTCTCGATATGCGAAAAGCTGGAGAACCGAGCAATGGAGATTTGTCGTCGCAAACGTGGTCAGTTGGATGTGACCGAAGTTCCGGCACTCAGTTATTTATACACAAGCATATTTCTTTTCTAGTTAAGTACCTTCTTAAACCTTCTTAAAAGTGACCATTTTCTATATTTATTATTAATGGATAGAATTGGTTCTGTAATAAAATCATACATAATGACATTTTAAAATGAAGTACTTGATACTCGGTTGAAAGAACCGATCTTAAAAAGGAAATAAATGATCAATAAGTACCTAAGTACTTAGGTATGTTTTATATGGAATAGCAGGTAAACGAGCACACCTGATGGATCTGAACGAAGAACATCTGATGGTAAGCAATCAGCACCGTTCAGACTCCCGCAACATAGAAGAGAAACAATTGCGTTTTGAGTCTTTTTAAAAGGAACACACTGCTTATTTTAAGGTTTGAACCACCAATGGTCATCTAAGGATCCCAGATAGTATTTCATCTCTCTATATTTGACTGACTTTTATATAGGTGACTTTTATATTGTATTATGGTTTGTAATGTGTAATTAATGATCTATGTAATTGATTGAAATAAATGGTAATAATAATAATAATATATTGCAGCGTTGACCATGGAAAAAAGATAGAAAGCTTGGAATTCGGTTTGTCAGTGATGCACATGCTTACCACTCGGACTGAGATGAACACGCGTGAATCTCTGGTCTTGTGCATGCTAAAGTTATTGCTAAGCGACCTGAAGATAAATGATATGGTCACTATCATGAGGGAATTCTTCTATTTGACTGATCACTATGATTTGTGCTGTAAGTATAGAAAAAGTTTTTTTATTGACTCTTACCAGTGTCTCGAAATGTTGATTTGTCCAATTTTTGGGCAAACCTAACCCAAAAATTGGACAAATCCGTAGAAAGAAATCTGAAACGTTAACCATTTTAAGGTTACAAACCTTAAAATGGTTAACGTTTCAGATGTCAAATGTCGTGATATCTTTGTAATTTTTCAAAGAATTTGTATTTTGATAACAAAACTATTTTTGAGAGCGTCTGGGTTGAGTGGCGTTTGAGTATTTGACCATTAGTTTTTAATTTGTAAGTAGATATCAACAGTACAGGAAAGATACATGGGAATAGATTTATATAGATAATAGAGTGGGTCAAGACAAGACCAATTAGCAAAAAAAAAAATTAGCCAACATGTACTAATTGAGTTAACACAGGATCTTATGTTCACCAACTGGTGAGTGCATAAAATATAGCCATTATTATTTCTCAAATTTGATACTTTCAGCTGAAACCTGGTACTATTATTATGCAATAGTGATCCTCCTTGACACTGGATACTGTGTGGAATCGTACGGAACTTGTGAGAAGTTCTATATGAAGAAAGGGGATGCGTTGCTAAGATCGAAGACTCCAGAAGCCGCTTGGAACTTTTTTGTTAGCATGTGGCTGGTGTAAGCGAAAACTAACCTTTCTTATTATTAATTAGATGTCATATTTCTAAACATAGGTCATACAATAAAAACGAGAGTTGATGCTTTATTAGTCTAGGTCGTATTATGGAAGTGTTCTCTCTCGTAAGTCCGAGTAAAGAATAATTACCTATTGTTGCATCTTACGCCTATAAAGGCGTCAATGAGACTATGATTTAAGAACAGGAGGGCCTGCGGAAGGCGAGCATCAGTAGCGCCCCAAAGAGCCATCAGACCACCACAGATGGGGCCCAATAGGGCTGATGCCGATGCGGGTCGGACTTAACAGGTTACCGGAGCTCGGGCTCGAAGCGCAGGAGTAGATACGGAGTGGCTTTTAATCAGCAAGAGTCTGACAATCCCTTCCGCTTCACCCAGGCGGGAGAAGTAATTCGATGGCTTTTCCCCCTTTAAAAAAAAAGGATAGGACCAAAAATAATAGGTTTCTACTTTATACTTGTTTTTTAGAACCATAAGAGTAGGTGCATGGGAAAGATCCATATTATGGGAAGAGAAGATCAAGCAGCTACTATCTATGAAGCTGAACAGACACGAGTTCAACATGATGATAATCATCAGACTGGTTGAGGGGCTCCTTATTACATTGGTGAGAGAGGTGAGTTTTGTCTGGCACATTGAAATGGACATAGTTACGAAGGTATGAATGAGGATTGATTGATAGTTTCATCAGCGCAGTGCAGAATGTCTCAATCTTTATCATTCTTATAACCAGTAATGAAAGACTTCTATACATATACTTACGTGTGATTGTATAGTGTATTGATAAACTGTTTTCGACAGATGGATAACAGGAACATAAAGAAGATTATGGTGTTGGAGAAATACTTAAAACCTTTGTTTCTTGACATGGAAAAAGCATGTGCAAAATCGCCTATGTACCGGTCAAGGTAAGAGCTTTCCTTTGATATTAAACCGTAATAGGTAGATACAAAATAAATGCCAAAATCACTAATGATTTGCGTCCGAAGACTTAGGGTTGGACTTTTTTTTAAGAGGGGGAAATTATCGAAGGACATCTCTCGTCTGGGTGAGGCCGGAGGGAGTGCCAGACGTACTGACTAAAAACCACCCCGTTCCTACTCCTGCACTTTGAGCCAGAGCCCCGATAATCCGTTAAGTTCTTCGCGGTTCGAATCGGCATCAGCCCTATTATTAGTCCCCATTCGTGGTGGTCTGATGGTTCTTTGAGGAGCGCGCGGAACGCGACGCGCCGTACGCTCGGGTCTGGTTCTGGTCGGGCGGCGAGCCACCCATGCTCGCCGTCCGCAAACCCGCGCTTAAGATGGCCGGAGATTATCCCGCGATCCGCGTCCGGAGTGTCCTTCGCGATGGCTGGGTTGTGAGGAGGCAGCACTTCGCTGCCTCACACGCCCCGCTTTCCCCTTAGCTAGCATGACTGCTTCGCAAAAGGAGGAGACTGCATCCCAGTCCCCCCGCTCCCCATCATGACCTGGACTTGGCTGGCGGATTTGTCTTATAATATTAAAAAGATATAAAAAAATTCAAGAATACGGATTTAAATTAAAGTTGTCGTTTGTTAAGCTCGGGGCTTTAGACTGCCAGAGCCCTCTTAGCTAAAACTAAACCAAAGAAGTAACACAGTTTTAAATCTTTCAGATATTGCCTAATGTCGGCATACTACGCCTATATAAGAGGTAAGAAACATAGAGCGTACAATTACCTGAATAAGGCCCGGGACCTCTCGAAGCAGTACTCCAACCTTGTCCTCATTTATTGGGTGGAACACACACACAATGTGAGTTGGATTTTTGCACAGAATCTCCTTCTATTATTTACTTATTTGGTAACCTTCGCCTTTGGATGTTGGACATATTTGGTGAGACTACAGACTAATTTTAACGATCTGAAAACATAACACAGTAGATACCTATTAGTAACTTGTACTTACAGCTTGTTTGCTTCTTACTGCCGATTTCAATAACCAATTTCAATCTAAACCTTTAGATTTTTTTAATGGGGCAAACCGTCAGTCTTTTACTGACTAAAAACCACCCCGTTTCTACTCCTGCCCTTCGAGCCGGAACCCCGGCAACCAGTTAAGTCCTCCGCAACGTATCGGCATCAGCCCTGTTGGCCCCATCCGTGGACATCTGATGGCTCTTCTTTGAGTGGCGCGAGGAAAGCGACGCGCCGTACGCTCAGGAAACTTTCAAGATAGAGATCGATTTTTGATATTAGTTCTGTCAAAAATTAAGATCGATCCAGAGATTTTGTATTATGATCGATTATTGAAATCGAAAGTTAAAAGTAGGTACATGAATGACTTAAGTACATAGGTAGCCCTAAGTGCGTTTAAAATATTAGGTAAGTACCTAATATATATAGTAATATATATCAACCTACCTAGGTTGATATCTAATATTTATAGCACCTGCTAAAGGAATTATAGAATCTAGAATTAAATTAAGTAGGTACTCAATTCATTGGCTTTTATCACGATTGTTTGCAGGTTATTGCACTTCGACATTGCTTAAACATAATAACAGGTAACTAGGTAACTTGAGCACTGTTATTTCAAGACTTAGGTATTGTATTGGAATCTAGGGCACAGATTAATGTCTGCACATTAAATGTTTGTCATGACTCATGGCTGTTATAAAAATGGTGGGAAAATATTATCAGTATCGAGGGTGAGGAAGAATGCGCAATATACGAGAAGTAAATAAAGTAGTCTTAGCAGAATAAGGGATAGAGTGACAGCACAGTGGGATAATCCCGGGCTGAAAATGTGTCCGAGCATCCTCGTGCTCAATTAGTTTCAAGCTAACATTGGAGCTGATAACAAAACATCACGCCTTTTTATCCCCGAGAAGGGGTACGCAGAGGTGCACATTACTGCACTTCATGCCACTGTACAATGTAACACCCACTTTTCACTACTTTTGTTATGAGCCCATGTCAGGCCAAGTCATAGGGGGCAGGGGGTGCCTATTACCATATACCGGGAACAATTACCGACTCCGTGCTAATACCTACTGAGCTTATTTAAAAAAAACAGTAATACTTTGCCCAACCCGGGATTTGAACCCGAGACCCCTTGTCCAGTAGTCGCACTTGCGACCACTCGGCCAACGAGGCAGTCCCTGGAGCTTATACTACCTAAGTACAAAACTGATGATTAACGTTTAGTGTATAGATAGATAAGTAGATAGTAAGAGACTGGTAGTTTGTGCACATATCTAAGCCAAAAAGCCACTGACACGATGATGATTCACGTAATAAAGAGATCAAAATTACCGCCAGTCGTTCTTCTGGCAAATTTCCGTTAAATTAGGTTAGAGCAATGTATTCAATTTGGATCATTGCAAAGGTCGAGTGTTTGAGCTACGGAATCCAACTCCTACAATTTCAATTATACTCAAAGATACCGCTACCTACTTATCTAAGTAACTAGGTGCTTACCTACTTAAATCTTGTTAATAGTCTTACGTGTAGGTGGTAAACTAATCAGTAGGTACTTAAATAATTATTACGGCTTGTTTGGTCACTCACTGTACTGATTCTACTTGCGTGCTAAAAACTTTGAAAAAGAAACCCGTACTTAAGATGGTAGTTAGTTATGAGAATAGGTAATGCTTGTAAAAGACTGCAGTCATAATAAAACTAGCTATACTTCCGCGCGGTTTCACTCGCTCTGCTCGGCGCCTATTATTCGTAGCGTGATATTTTGTAGCCTATAGCCTTCCTCGTTAAATGGGCTATCCAACACAGAATGAATTTTCAAATCGGACCAGTAGTTTCGGAGATTAGCGCTTTCAAACAAACAAACAAACTCTTGAGCTTATCTTATTTAACTCTTGATCTATACAAAACCAGTTTATCCTGGTATCGCGTCGTATCATCTTTCCGTACATTTAACGTTCAGTTTATACTGGATATGTAAAGCTCTATGTGTAGCCGTGTGTACATATAGATAACACTTAAATTCTGCAGACTGTTTGAACTCCATTTTGTATTCTTCCTGCTACGCAGTCTGTGATGTTCTTTTGGGGTATTTTGGCTTCAAGGAAGTACATATACTATCTGGAACAGCAATCGGCGGCAATTGTCAAAAATCTTATTATGAATACGTGTATTAGGATTTATCTTGAAAAATCTTAAAGCATTCATCCGAATCCGAAACAATTCTATTGTCTGTAATTAATACTCATCTACAAGATAATAAAATTAAATGTTTAATTTTGTTATTAATTATCTCTTTTCAGCACTGGAAAGGAACCCTAAACCCCAAGTTCATAGATTACTGGTCTGAACACATAGAACCGAATAATTTGCTGGATTTCAGAGATTTCGACCCTCAAAATAACACAATTATACCATACACTTTACCTTTACCAAATGATTTAGACAAATAAGTCGTTTTTTAATATTAAACGTATGGCAACACTTTAGTTTTAAAGAAGCATAATTTAACTTCTCATTTTCCTTTATGGTATTTTTATAAATAAAGAATATTAAAAATTATCGTGAAGTTTCAATCAAATGAAAATCCATAACTGATAGGCAAAAATATTTTATTGAATAATAAAATTTTATAGCTACCATTTTCACTAAGGGTCGTTGTAGACGAGATTGCGATATGAACTATCCATTACCTAGTTACACGAATATAGACTATCCCAGCTTATTGGAATGTGCTAGGACTCTTTCGAGTGAGCATACCTTTCAAGCTTTCTTATGGGCTTACAAACGGCGTATTTACATCATGTATGCATGGTGTACTAATCTAAAAGAAGTTTTGGCCAAAAATTCAATTGAAACAGTACCTGTTAATTCAACTTTCAAAGTGAGATGAATCGTATTTTGAGGGTAGTACGAGTTTCTTTTACGTTTAAAGTAATCAAAACGAGACGGTGTTCGGTGTTCTGATTAGTTTGTTTATTGGAGCCGGCCAATCACAGCGCCGAACGCGTACTCGTTACTATTACCATAAACGTAAAAGAAACTCGTACGAAGGTCTCTCAGGACTTAGTACGAGTTTAAACGAGACGGCGATCCGTGCTCTGATTGGTTTGTTCAATGGAGCCGGCCAATCACAGCGCCGAACGCGTACTCGTTACTATTACTGTAAACGTAAAACAAACTCGTACGAAGTCCTACCCGTCATTGGTTGAGATTATTCTCACAACCAATGACTACAATATAGCCTAACTCCAGAATAGCTTAACTGATAAAAATATCAGATTTTATGTGCACTTAGAAATAAGTTGAAATTGCCATTTCAGTCTAATACGAAACGATAGAAGACAATTTAATTTATCTACATTATACTAACTAAGTACATTACATATTTCAATATTATTTCAACAATTGTATGTACAAAATTTAGTTTCAAAGCATAAAAGGGAAAAGAGACAAAATGTCAATTGAGGTCTTACTGCGTGTGTACCTATACTCGGAATTTTAATTCGATTCCAGATTTGACAATTTCAGTGTTGCAACGTTATGACAAGTACTAAATAGTGACGTTGCGAAATTATTTGATATGGAAATGCAATATTTCTGGATCGATTCTTCTCGTTTATAATTTTACTCTCCTAAACTAAGTATATCAGGAAATTAAATATTTCTGAACCGATAATTTAGTTTTGACAATTAATTAACGATCTGAGACTTTCTTTTATAATTGTGTGTGAAATAAATAAAAAAATGTAATCATGAAGGAACATGACAAATAAAAGAGATAGGTAGATGTATTAAGGTAATAAGTTATTTTATAAATTGTCGCCGTCATCGCTATCGCTATCCTGTCACTTTCTGTAACATTTATTATAAAACACACACACTAATTGTTTATCGATTTTTGTGTTCATCACTACACTATTATATGTGGTATCATTATTTTACAAAATGACAGTAGCTATTGTCAAATCTGGAATCTAATTAAAATTCTGACTATAGATATTGCATGTGGCCTATAAAGGCTTTCAAAACTAAAAAAATTACAATGTAAAAAAAGACGCATCAATATCATCACTTTATCCCTATTCCCGTAAAAAAAACACGTAAAGACTGAAGTTGCTAAGGCCATTAGCTATATGCCTTAGACTCCTATGCACATTATCAATAATTAAAAAAAAACTGACGTGACAAAGTAACGCCCCCTACATCTGCCATTTGGCACATAAGCCTCACAATCTCGTCTACAACAACCCTATCATCAAATCCGCAATGCAAAAATAATATACAGCCATTTTCATTTTTATATTAAACATCAATTAAGAAATTATCGTAACATGAACAACTTTACATTCTAATAAACGAGGATGGAATGAGAATAAAAAATAACATACAAAGGTATAAAATGTACAATTGTTTTGTAAAAATATTCATATAGTTAAACGAGTCGTGGATATGGTTTTTAATTTTGGAACTACACAGTCGAGTGACGGTATCATTGGCGGGAAATCTGCAAACAAAACTACAAAAAAAAATTTATTGCCAGTATGAATATCAGAATTGACTTGGCTATGGTTATTGACTGGGTTGGGCCCCTTAAATTAGGAGAGCAAATTTGAATTATCACGCCATTGTTACCAACGCCACTTAACTATAGAACTGGCTTGATCAAAATAAGTACAATAAACACGGTGTGTTGATGTTTCCATACATACTCTAGTAATAAAAATGTTACCTTAATTTAAAGCTAAGCTCTCGAATAAAATAACAAATATTACGTCACATTCTGGATTACTAAGAAGTTGGAAATTTAGGTATAAAAATACTTTTAGACAATGCTATTTCCATAATAATGTTCACAAATCATTTAAAAAACGCTTAAGTAATATAATATTTGTTTGTAAATCTGTTTTGTATAAATGTCTTTGCCTTTGAAATAAAAGGCTTTTATTTCTTTTTTAAAATGTATGCAAAGGCAACAGTGTCCTATTTCTTAATTTCATAGTGGAGTATTGAACAAAACATAGCCTTTTGTGGTTCCTTAATTAAAAACTACTTCAGATCGAAATATTTTAACCAGTGATTTGTGTATATTGCTTTCAAAGAGTTATCAAAAACTTATAACATATCTATAACTTCGTAAGTAAGCAGAGAAATGACTAAAACTGAGATTTAACTAACAGAAAAACATATTACAACTTCTGTTAACACCTTAACTATTCACAACATTGAATATAAAAAGAAAGTATAATTATAAAAATTCGTTATATGACTAAAATATATATTTAAATACACTATGACTTGCTTCATTGTATACACGAGTACAAATTATATTTGTACTAGTAACAAATCACTGGTACTAGCTTTCTGCAATAGTCTAAGATCATAATATCATTCATTCATTGAATTATTGCGAAATTATCATTCAATATTCAACATAGTTCATTCATAGGAACAATAATCAAACATAGAAGGGACTTATTAAAAGTTGAATATGTGCATAATTATAGTTCCATCTTTGTCACTATAACTAGAAAAAAAGGGACAACAGTATTGTTGCTACTCCTTATCTTGGTTCAGCTAGACACATGTTCTTGTAAGATAACATTTCTTACAGCTTTTGTCTGTATTTCTGTAAACCTTTTTTATTTAAATGGGCAAATACATACAGGATGGTATTAAATATGTAATGGTAATGGCAAATTGGCAACACCTAATAATGGTAAGTTCTATCTCTTGTAAAGTTGCCATCCTACAAATCAGAATTCCAAATCCTAATCTTCCATTTAGAATGGTGTTCGAACCACAATTTCATTCATGAGAAAATCAATATTTTCTGGGAGACAAATAGAAAGCTGTCTACAATACTGAGTTGCCATCTCTGTAAAAAAAATGATATAAAATATAATGTTAACTTTCATGGTTCAGTTAATAAATCCCTTCTACATTAAATTATTTGTTCTAATATTAATTCATAAAAGCTAAGATTGATATTTAAAAATGTCTTAGATGACAATTATTTAAAATGGAGACTGTAGGTATAATGACTTGTTAGCACCATCCTCATTCCGGTACAAATGTGGAATAAAGATGGTCTTACACTTATAAATAGCACCATTACTTTGAACTGCTGAACAAAAATACAAATTGCCATTCATTATACAACCCAATTACTATAACATGTTAAATCATCCCTTTTCACTCTATCATTAAATCATCAGATACTGCTATCTCATGTCCATTTTAAAATAACCTTTAAAAACCATTCCTGGACTCCAATTACTTTCCTCTATTTGAAAGCTGAATTCTTAAACAACTTTGTTTATAATTCTATATTTCTTTTCAAGCCAGAAGCTATCAATGAAAAATGTTCCAAAGCTATCTTGACAACTTTATAATTGTTGTTTGCAAATTCAACATAACATCATAACATACCGCCTTTTTTCCCCGAAGGAGTAGGCAGAGGTGCACATTACGGCACTTAATGCCACAGTACAATGTAACACCCACTTTTCACTATTTATGTTATGAGTCCCATGTAAGTGAGCTAAGTAGTAAGGTATTGCTATATACCGGGCACTTTTCCAGACTCCGTGTTACTACTGAGATTTTTTTAGATCCCTTGCCCGGCAGTCGTGCTTGCGACTACTCGGCCAATGAGGCAGTCAAATTCAACAGTGTATCATTTTTTATAATAAACATTAAAAAGTAAAAACCAGTGACAGCAACACTGCCCTCAGTCTTTTTGTGTCAAGATTAACATCCATTAGTTATATTTACATGTTCATGAATTCAACATTGGATATAAACAGCAGGAACTATCAATTATATAAACTCGTTACACTATGAAGGATCTAACTACTTGTCTATGGATCTAGAAGGAAGCTAATAGAGAAGCGGAGAAGTACATTAGAACCTAATCATACCATTACCTTTATGCACAACTTTCCCGTTAACTGTAAACACCTTCAAATAACACTTTGTTCACTGTTTTCTTTCTTGTTGTTCTTTATGAAAAGCTCTCTCATCTTTATATTGCCACTTGATGAAAATTTACACATTTCATTTTAATTATATATATTTAAATAATAATAATAATTGATATCACCCAGACAATGTTTTTAGAAAAAGAATTGTAACAGCCTTATTGTCAAACAGTTCACACTCTGCTTTAAGCCCTCTCTATGAAAGTAAAAAGTCTTTTAAGCATGATGGCAATGGCAAAGCCTTTATCGAGCCATTGTTTACATACTGTAATATTGCATCTCTACACACGCTTTGCAGAGTTTTCACTGAAAGAAAGAAATATAAAATATGTGTAAGTAAGTAATAAAAGGACAAAGAAAGTATTAATCAACTCAATCTATCAAACAAATATTTTTTCATGAGAAGATCAAAATTAAATTTTAATAAGTATAAATGATTTGTCATCAAATCCTGAACTTTACCTACAATAAGTATACATTATATTTGCAATATATTAAGTCACAACTGTGATAACATGTTGCATACAATAATAATAGCAATGATTCACTCACCTCCATATAGTTGGACTATTTTTACTTGTTTGGTAGTCCCATAGACATCAACAACGGCATGTAATGGCCCTCTTGTGTATGGAATAACTTTAGTGCAGGGCCCCTGATCCTCACCATTGATTATAAAGTGCATCTCTGCTAGATCTGGTTCATCCTTGTTCACTTTAGGACAAGGGACAAACATCACACCAATGCGGCTACCAGCATCCATAGGTAAAATGCCTTGTGGAGTGCCATTGTGTGAAAGAGTCTGTGGTCTAAGGGCCATTTTGGACACGTATCCACGAGGAGTCTTCACTACGTGACCTTCACCCAGCACGGATACACGCGGTTCATTCTCCCGCCGCCCACTTGACGATTGAGTCACAAGTTCTACAAGTACATTGTTTTGAGACTTTGAAATAGGGAATATCCATGACATACCAGTGTTAGCCAGGTCGGGTAGTGCGTACTGAGGCAAACCTTTATCACCCAACGCAGCTGTCTGAGGATCAAGCAGTGTCAAACCAAGACGCATATGACCACTCCAGCCTCGTTCTGTTTTCTCAATTTCAACCAAAAATATTTCCCCCGGCAGCAGGGGCTTTTCACTAAACGTTAATCCATGGGCAAAGCTTGCTTTTCTATATGCAACAGTATTATCCTCAAATAAAATGATATTTGACCCGTGATAATGGTGAAATCTCGACAACATATTTACAAACACATTTGCGACTTTAAAATGGATATATATTTTATCACTACGATTTTATTAACAGTTTTATAAGTATTTGAGTTTTTCTAATGCACATCAGAGCAGTAAATATTAAACAAAAACCGAACAAATAGCCAGACGTCCGTTCGTCACTGTTCCATAGAGGTAGAATTTGTTGACAATGACAATTTCATTATGACAAATGACATATTATGACAAGGGATCATCAGGCTTTTGAAACTTTCTACCTGCCTAGCGGGCCATGTAACTACATTAATAAAATAAAAATAGAACTTGGCTACGACTACAAAACAATATCCTAAAGATTTATAGAAGAAGACTTAATTTAATATTTAATTATTTCAATTATGTGTGAGTTAAACAATCTACTTTTATCTCAACCTCAATGTCGCATTTGCTTGCAAGAATCTGTAGCTGGTTGAAATCTAAAAAAAAAACAAATTAGAAAAAGTAAAATGTCACTTTCCGCTAAAGTGGTCACGCGGGTTTTTCAATTGAATTTGCGAAATAATGTATCAAATATTAGACAAAGAACATGTTCAGTTATTTTACAAAAACCTAGACATTATTATGATACCATTTTTAGGTCAAAACTGTTTGATACAAACCAATATTTTTATCCCAACATGTCAACAAACATTGCAGCAGCGGAACGGTAAGACGTTTAGATTTTACTCGCAAGTTTAAATTTGTCAATTTATTTACTTAACTCTAAAATTATCTTAGCGATATTAACTTTCATTCTTATATGAGGAAAATTGTACAATATTACTAGCTTTATGTGTAAATGAAAAATGTAACATAGGTAGAATGTTTTATTATGGCTTTGTTTTATTTTCACCTCGAACAAAGCTGCTAACTAAACGTAAATGGTAATACAAAAATTGTGCCGCGTCAAGTAGATGAGTGAGTAGGTACCTATTGTAGGTACTTGTTAAAGTTGTTGTTTATAGCTGAAAATAAATGTTTTTATATAATTCAATTTATTAAATCGCTAAACGCAAACATAGTTTACTGCATTTACTGCATAATAAGAATATTGTCTTCAAAAGTTTTCAAGGTAAAGTTTCTTGTTTATGGAGTTCTAACCTTTATTTGTTTTATTGTTTGCGGTTCAAATACTTTACTTATCTTTTAGTTATGAGTATAAGTAAATAGCAAATTCTATACATTTTTATGAATAAAAGTGAGTTTGGATGGATAAAAGTACGAATTAAAGTTATTACATTCATTATTTTTTTTATAAATTGTACAAAATTTGAAGTAGATTACGTAAATAATGTTTTATAAAAGCTACAAATCCTTTCGGTGCTACACTTTCAATAAAATGCCCTGATTTTCAATGAAAATTAAAATAGTACTTCATTTGAATATGTATTGTACTATAGTTTGACTGTCATAAATTGCTAAAAGTTTTGAAATGTATCAACACCTTCATACTTAAATACTTAGGCAAGTACATAGCCTGTTTACCAGTTACATAAGTTATAGACTTCCATGCCAGTGTAAGCAAGGTGTAGTTCCATGCAGTTTGTGCATAATTCAATTCACTTATGCTCTAGTGCTCTTGAATAAAGGGCCTGATAATAATTTTTGATATAGACGTTATAATATACTCTGGAGAATCTCAGGATTTAAACAAGATAAGCAATGCATTCTTTTCTATTTTTTTAACATACCTAGATAATTTTTAGAGCCCATTTACAAACATACATAAATTCACGCCTGTCTCCCATGGACAGACAGACAGAGACCATGGAATGCCAATTGCTACATTCCTAGAGCCCATTTACTGAGTGATATATGCAAATAGGTATGACATATTTACATAGGCCATAAACGGTGAACTGCGAGTGTTACACTCAATATCTAAACTTTAATATTAAAATATAGGATAAATAAATAAGGAATAAAAGGTGTGAAGCTGTAATGCTAGTTTAAAACTATTTATTGAAGATTACCATAGTTGTGTTTTATTTACAAATAATACACTTAAAGAACATAGTTATGAATAAATAAATATATACAATTTAAAATTAACTAAAACAATGAATAAAAAAAGTAACTATGGTACTATTTTTCAATGTAGTTATTTTAAAATCAATCAATTATTACAATGTCATTTATGCACCCTAATTTTTTATTTGTTTTGTGGCTCATTGGACCTGTGGGTTGATAATCGTGTTTTAGTAATCCTAAACAATATGTTAGTGGTCAAGCTGGTGGTCTACAAAACTCTTTGAAAAGTTTCTATGCAGAATTTAACTTTTTTGCTGCCAAATATAAACTGGCCATAAATAGAATTTCTATAGAACTTCACTTTGAAGTAAGAGAACTGACAATGTCAATGTAACATCTTATTTGAGAATGTTCTTTACAAAAAACTTGTAACTTTAATACAATTTGTAGTAAAATATATTTATTTATGTGATAAACAATGTCTGATGGGGAGTGTGATGCACAAAGCCGTGTGAGCTGCGACACATATTTTACTGTTGGTAAAGATTGTCAAAATTCGTACGTATTTATATAATTCTTATCAATTTTTTAACAGTTTATTTCTTTGTTATATTGGTGTATTCCTCGCAGGGCATAGCTTTGTGTTTGAAGCTCCTTAGTCATGACGAGTGGACGAAACAATGAGCAATATTTTAACATAGAAATTAATGTTGCTTGCCAATATATTCTTTGTACAAAGTGGCATCCTATACACTATCAAATGTCGCGGAGAACCTAACGGGTAACCGGGGCTCCGGCTCGACGTGCAGGAGAAGGAACGGGGTGGTTTTTAGTCAGTAAGAGTCGTGACACTCCCTCCCACCGCACCCAGGCGGGAGCAGTCATTCGATGATTTTCCCCCCTTAAAAAAAAAAAAAAAACACTATCAAATAGTTCCTTGTCCCCCAATACCAAAAATATTTGTTAAAATGGGTGCATTTAGAACCACTGACCAACCAGACCTGGGGATTGGAATATCAGATTGTAAATCACATAAATAATTCTATGCATCGAACTCGCGGCTCGTTGCGCAGCAGCCGCATCGATCACCCACTGCCCTAACAATGTATAACAAGATTTTGTAATCTAGTTATGTTAATAAATATATATATTGGACCCGTTATTTACACAACTCGTTGAATAAAACATATTAAACGGTTATTCATCTAGTGAATTGAATAATTTTGCATATTAAATTCGATCTGGATGATCGTTTCTTTAAAATGAAGTATTGTTCAAAGATTGATAACACCTCAATAAATCAATAAAATGATTGTTATTGTTTCCATTAAAACTTTTATTAGCTCCCAGAGGTGGATTAAACCTAGGTAGCGCCCTAGGCAAGGCAAGTATCTCAAGGCGGTCCTAAGTTGTTTTGGCGCCGCCGCCACTCGTATCTATGGGCAGTTGGGTATTCGCGTCTCACGGCGCCCCTCTGCACCCTGGCGCCCTTCGCCAACCTGGCGCCCTAGGCACTTGCTTAGTTCGCGTTAGGCATAATACGGCTCTGGTTACTCCAAAAACAACCTAATAATTATCGTGTAAACTGACAAATGTTTAACTCATTTGCTTGACCTTTTTAATTAATTTGGGCTCTTCTCTTCTCATCTGATTTCATCGCGCACTCTATTCTTACATGGCATATGAAGCTTACACACCCTACCTACTGAAAACTATCAATTATAATAATGTCTCCGTAGTTAAAACCTTAACAGTTTAAACTTGCAAAAATATTCTAAAAGCAACCATACAGCCGTGGTTTCGTCCACTCTATATACCTACCTACCTAAATAACTTTCTAATCTTTTCAATCTAGTTATCGCTGGGGCTATTGATCACTCTGTATAGTCTGTGTACCAATCGAGTTTGTAACACTGTGCCGTGTGGACGTGCTTGACAATGGCCTATAAAATATCAATATTACTATCATGTTTCGTTCTTATTGTATGTTTTAGTAAAATCAGAGCCATGGGTGCCTTGAGTCCTCTCGATCCGTCTTCATTCTCGCGGCCTGGTAAGTTTATTAGCCATTTTTTTAATAATTGTGAACAATATGATTATTTTATGTTTTTTTGCGGTGAAAATTGATATAAGAGTATTGTTGTGCTTGATATTAAGGGTCATAAGTTATGAGATAACACTTTCTTTGTCCATTTATGTTTTGTTTTATTATGTACTGTTTCGTATGAAACAGTGAAGCTGTTTGTAGCTCGTGCATGCAAGAATTCTAAATATTAAAGTTGATTTTGTTTAGTAAATTAATAGTTCTACGTATAGTTATGTATTTATGTAGGTATGTTTTATAACAGTAAAGATATCTACTGCTAGTTTCAACACCTACACTTTGTAAAAGTCTTGTAAATAATTCAAGTCGGTCACTAAAAGCGTATTCTTTTTTCAATATTTAAAACTAAATAGAAAGATCGCTTCAAATAATATGGAAATGTTTACGTTAAAATAATACATAATAATACTTGTACTAGCTGATAATAATGTAACATACTTTCTTGTTACAGAGCAAGCGATTATAAGACATATATCGCTCAATTTGAACGTTGACTTTGCGAAGCACGTTCTACAGGGATACGCTAAGATTGACTTCGATATCTTGGAAGATATTAACAGTCTGGTAAGTTGAAAAATAAAATATTTCACAGCAGTGTCGGACTCGCCATAAAGTCTGGGTTGCCATTGCCAACGGGCCCCAGCCTGTATGGGCCCCTACAAAGCCGGATTTGGGAAAAGTATTCGACTCGACTAGGGGCCCCCCGAGCTTTTTGCTACGAGAGTCCGACCCTGTATTACCCTTTTTATTTCTTTTCCTAGCGTAAGGTCAAGAATTAGAACCTTTATATTATTTAGTACTGTTTATTTAAATTAAAACGTGGGCGTAGGCATACACTACAAGCCCATATTGCATTTACTTACATTCAGAACCTGTCTCATCTCTTTTTCGGTTTTATGGTAACTGTTGTATGCGGTTAATAAAATTGAGGACATGTAGTAAGCCTTTGTGGAGGAAAAACACATAATATTGTACTGGGTTTTTGATAAACTCTGTCCACTCGGAATAAATAACTTGCTTACATTTAGGATGTGACAGATGGTCGATAATAAAATGATGATATTCCACTTTCAAGCCTTGATACGTCGATCATTTCTTAAATAAGAGATCTGTGTTATGACATACTGCAAGTACTGCAACTTATCTAAGTCATATCTGTACATCATTATCTATAAGCACGTAAGGAAAGTTTTGTTATAACAATGCCTGATAAAATTCATATGTCGAAAATATAGAGAGGAAAACAGATAGGCTACGTACTTATTATAAAGAATCGTTTTTTAAGGCTAAAATAATATAGAAATGTCGATTTATTTGCCAGATCAATAGGTCTCCAGAATTATTATAGGCAGGTAGCACACCAGTCACTTCTAGCCAGTAATACTTGATTATACCAAACTAGCGACCGGCCCCGGCTTCGCACGGGTGCAATATGTATGTATTATACAAATAAACCTTCCTTAAGAATCACTCTATCTATTAAAAAAACCCGCATCAAAATCCGTTGCGTAGTTTTAAAGATCTAAGCATACATAGGGACAGACAGGCGGCGGATAGCGACTTTGTTTTATACTATGTAGTGATAGTCTTAATGTAATAGGGTTCAAGTTGAACCATAATATCGGTGCTCGTCGGAAATGAAACGAATAAATCAATTTTCAGATACTAGATGCCAGCAATCTTTCAATATCATCTATCGAAGCGGACGATGGCTCGCAACTACAGTACAAATTGGGAGAACATGTGCCCAACATGGGATCCAAACTCACTATATTGTTGCCAAAACAGCATACTGCTGGAGAAAAGTAAGTTGATCTACATATTACATGCGCAAGCAGTACCTACACACCATATTTAATTATTATCCCAACTGCACAAAAATAAGTTGGTCTACTTTGTTTAGACAATTTCTTTTTCATTCAATAACATAATTTCATAGAAATAATAACCATGACGCCGTTCAGTGTTAAATGTGTTAAATGTGCGTGTAGTCTATTGCTTTGCTTGTAGGCTAATAGCATTAGAAACTGAGGTCATAGTCTGACAACATGTCCTTATAATTTATACGTATTGGTTACCTGTGTTCTGGAAAATATTTCCTTTTTAAATGTCAGTTTATGTTAACCGTCTGCGGCTGACGTGTAGTCCCATAGACACCGCGAAATACAAAATCACGTGTTATACCGTCATTTTTCAAATACGAGCATCACTGCTGCGAGTACCTTACTGAGGCCTTAGTACGAGTTTGTTTTACGTTTAAAGTAATCGTAACGAGTACGCGTTCGGCACTGTGATTGGTTGGTTCATTGGCGCCGGCCAATCAGTGCACCGAACGCGTACTCGTTTCGAATACTTTAAACGTAAATCAAACTCGTACTAAGGCTTCAGTATAGTGCTCGCTATACTTTAATTCTACAAAAATATTTGCTGTTGAAATGGTGTCTGGTATAATATACACCTCAGTTGAATTGTAACAATTTAACCACGTCAGTTGCAGAGGGTTAACAATGCTTAGAGTAGAATATAAGGAGGTTTGGACTGGAGTTAATATAAGGGTCGTTTATTTTTTTATCCTATTTTTCTTGGGAAGTTCGAAACGCGAAGGTGTTTTTAGACATCGCGAGTATAAAACATTGAGATCTGAGATGTTGATTGTTTTGTCAGTACAGAATAACTATAGTTTGAATTGAAGTAAATATCGGAATAGACGTTCTCTTATTTATTTATTAAGTTCTATTTCTCATCTAATTAAAGTCAACAGTAAGATATAGTTTTGATAGGACAAGTAACTGAGACGCAACTCTTTAGTAACCTAAGTATTTTTTCTCGAAAGAGATGATGATACTTCCACCAGCACCAGTATGAGCGAAGAGGTATCATGTGTCCACGACCTATGTGGCGTCGACTACAGTAATAACAAGAAAGTCGATAAGCAAACATCACCTTGTGGAGACGCACCTAAGGTGTGCAGCGGTTACGTGTACGGGGCGTGCCAGCCTATGCATCACAAGGAGAGTTGTGACAGCTGTGAGCCCAGCACCTCCACCTCCTCGAGTGAAGGGTTCTCGAGTTCTAGTTTGAGTTCCAGTTCTGACAACAGCCTCTTTACTATAGTGAAACCTAAACCAAGAGGAAATAGGTTAGCCGTAGAATTGGTGGAGATTGGAGGACAGTGCTGTTAGGACATAAGTCGGTGATTAGTTGCGACCAACATTTTTCTAATTTCAATGTTCAAAAATTATTAGGATAAGAACAAGGATGTTTTATTGATGGGAACTAGAACTCCAGTCTTTACCTTACTTGCCTTTGTAGTTCGGATACGTAGGTTTACATACGTAGTAGTATTGAAAGTTCGTAGAAGAACTTTAGTAGAAATCAGAAGTGGTATAGGATTTGTTTATGTTAGATCTGTTGATGTCCAGACTACTTTATTGTATTGGTCTAGATTTAATTAGAAATTTCAAAATGCTTTGCCCTCCTTTCCCTTTTGTTTTTTAAGCTTTTAGCCAGTGATTTCGCCAATATTTGTAAACATACTGAGGTCAGTATGAGTATACAAGACTCAAGGCCATTGTGAGAGGTCTCACAATGGCCTTGAGTCTTGTATATGTTTGTAAGCAATAATCTTCTTCTCTTATAAATGTATTCCTATTTCTTTCAGGCTAAAAGTTAAAATAACATACTCTACTGACCCTCAAGCGTCTGCCTTGCAATGGCTGGAACCGGAACAGACGTCTGGCAAGAAATACCCATACCTCTTCAGTCAATGTCAGGTAAGAACAGCTTATCAATCGATTAGGGCTCTAATTGACGTTTATTATGATTGGTGTCTGTGAGCTGGTTGATTTCTCTCAACTTTGAATGTGTTTTTTAGCCGATCCACGCTAGATCCATCCTGCCCTGCCAAGATACTCCTGCCGTGAAGTTTACCTACGATGCGGAAGTCACTGCTCCTGAGGAGTTTACAGTGCTGATGAGTGCGTTGAGAGGAGAGGCCAGGAGTAATAGGACTACGTTCAGGCAGCCCATGCCACTGCCTTCGTACCTGGTGGCTATTGCCGTTGGAGTACTCGAATCTAGGACGCTTGGACCAAGGTTTGTGGGAGATGAAATTCTTTTTAATCTGTGTGTTTGTTTGTTTTTTTGCTTGTATCTGTACTTACAGGAATGTATTTATAACGGCACTTCGTATTATTACTCTATTACCGGCTACCCGCGATTACGTCCGCGTAGAATATGAATTTTAGAACATAACTTATTCTGTTTCAATTTTCCAAAATAAAAGTAACCTGTTACTTTTTTTTTATACTTTATAGGTCGACGCTTGACCACCATTTCGCCTGATGGTAAGCGATGATGTGGCCGACGATGGAGCACGCCTACCTATGAGCAACCTGTTCACTCGGGACTTGAAATCTCCCGAGTGAACTCCTTATCTTGCAAAAAGTCTTGCCTTTACAGAGATAGCACAAACAAATAAACAGACAGACAGACAAAAATTGTAAGAAATGTTATTTTGGTATGAGTATCGTATGTATATTCATATCATATGCATGTAGTAAAAAGTGGTTATTTTAATATTACAAACAGACACTCCAATTTTATTTATCTGTATGGATGCATAGATAGTTTCATATAGTTGGTTCACAACAAATCGGTTCGTGTGTAACGAATCTCGGATATTAAGCACGGTATTGTGTTTCACACATCAGAAACATTTAATTTATTTTATTTCAACTGGAGTCCAGTTTCATAAAATATTTTTTTCAGTGCGGGTAATCAGCTGATCTATTTGGTCTTAATTTGGTAAATAATTGCAGATCGCGAGTGTGGTCAGAGAAAGAAGAGATTGAGCGCAGTGCGTGGGAGTTCGCAGAGACTGAGAAGTACCTCCAAGCGGCTGAAAAGCTGTGTGGACCGTATGAATGGTCGGAGTATGACCTCCTAGTGCTACCTCCCTCCTTCCCCTATGGAGGCATGGAGAACCCTTGCTTAACCTTCGTTACGCCTACGCTTTTGGTAAGTTTTTTGTGTTTTAATCGACTTCAAAAAAACTAGTGTATATGTTTGTGCGCGATTTTCTCGCGATTGGCTGAATTGAATTTTTATGCTGTTTTCAGAAAAGTGTTTGTTACAGTGTGTGTTAGGAAACAGTCGTAGTTTATTAATTAACTGACATTTAATGAAAGGGGATTGTAAGTCAGTTTTTTTAGACGTCGTTTATAAAAGAATATTTTGAAGTCTGTTCGTTGTGCTAGAAGTAACGATATCTGAACTTCTGGGAGAACCAGTTTTAAGTCTAAAACTTAAGACCAGGTACTAAAAGACTGGCAGTAGCGTCCTCGTCAACTTTCACAAACCTAACTGCGATTTCCTGGTATTGGGATTATGGTATTCTGTTGAAGGAGAGGCCTTTGTTCAGGAATAGTTATCTACTGGCCGATGTCGTTCATTTTATACATTTCAAACGTCGATGTTAATACATGTATATATGAAAAATACATAGAACCGTATTATCCCTAAGGCAAGTGCCTAGGGCGCGAGATTACTGAGGGGTGCCACGAGACGTGCTTGCCCAATTGCCGATAGAGTAGTGGCGTCGTCAAAAAAATTATGAGCGCTTATAAGCTTTAGGGCACTCAAGGTTTAATCTGCCCCTGAAAATAGTATTTTTAGAGAGATAATACATATTTATGATCTTTCAATGGAAGTCGTGTAGTTACGCAAATAAGAGTTTCCAACGACATATCGACTTTAACTAATCTCCTTTAATTCCGTCGTCGCTTGAGAGGTTAATTATATCTTGCAAACAATAACTTTTCTTTGCAGACAAATCTATTGTCTGACCGCTCAGTTTGCTCGCTCCTTACACAGGTAGTCCTATTCTCAATAAATCCTAACAGCATAGATGATTGATTCCGATAACAAATTCAATGATCAATATTTTATGTTCCGATTAGAGGATTGATTTATTAGATTAATACACTGATAACAATCAATAATGAACAAAAGACCGTTCCATAGTAGATTGTACTGCAATTTCAATGGTTAATAATCTGCGCCGGATTAATGAGTTTGATTATAGCCAGTCAGCCCCCAATGAGATTGTTTTGGGGTTAATTCAAAGTTGCTACTTAATTAATAAAAACTGATAGCTTATGGTATCCGGGGGCCCACCTATACAGGCCTAGTCCGGCCCTGTTCATAATTATGATACATTCGAATTTAGTTTTAATGGAGTTTTTTAAAATTTGGTCGTAGATAGCATGAGATTGATTGATGACTATTTTATGAAAACTGCTGACATTTTGGTATTCAATTGAGGGTTTCAGAATATCTCTGAACTCGAATGTTTTTCAATAGCAGCACGGAATCTGATAGTTTCCAGTGTATGGCAATAGATACACCTAATACATGGAAAACATAACAGTTAAATCTTTATGTTACATTGTAGACGATTACCTGTAAATACCCCTTCGGGGATTAAAATATTTCCACATATTCACATCGTTTCTTTTTAGGCGGGCGACAGGAGCCAAGCTGATGTCATAGTCCATGAGATAATGCACAGTTGGACAGGCAACTTGGTCACTAACAGGAACTTTGAGCATTTCTGGTTGAATGAGGGTTTCACCGTGTTCCTGGAGAGGAAGGTCGGGGCCTCACTCATCAATGACTCCGTCGAGGCCAAGAGGAGCCGAGACTTCCAGAGCTTGCTTGGTTTACAAGAGCTCAGTGAAGCGGTGAGTTAGACATTTTTGGATGATTATGCATGTCCGCTTGGCAATTTCGGTTTTTAGATCATATTTGTACACAATAAATGTGTACTGAGCACATAGTTAAAGTAATTCGGATCAAGGAGATAGGAGGAGAGATAGATCAAATTATGAGCTTTATGAAACACAAAATGGTAGTGAATACTCCTTAGTGTATGTCTGTAGTATTTATATTCTTTTGTTCTCTGGGTGGATCTCTACTAACTAAACACGTTTTACTAATATTCTGTACTGATTTAACAACTAAATCCCATCTTATACCTACTCGTGATTACACTTTAACACTTACATCGCTTATAAACGTTTTGCACGTAGATTAGACATAACCCTCGCCACTTATTTCATATGAACAACAAAATGACGGGTGACCCCGAAATTCCAGGTGAGTGTCTTCGGGGCATCTAGTCCTCTAACGAACCTCGTGGTTGACCTAAATGGGATCCACCCAGATGACGCATTCTCGCGAGTGCCTTACGAGAAGGGATCTCTTTTTCTGCGCTATCTTGAAGACCAAGCCGGAGGCCCTGGTAAGTTCTCCTTCTCAAGTACCTTCTGTTCTAGATCAATGATGTTCTTGGCTCTTCGAACCCGCTGACGAAGCTGGTGGTAGACCTAAATGGAGTACACCCTGATGATGCGTTTTCTACGGTTCCATATGAGAAAGGATCTCTGTTTTTGAGGTATTTGGAGAATCTTGTCGGTGGACCTGGTAAGTTTGTATTAAGTTAAAGTTATAAAGGGACATGGTAAAGGAGTCGGAGTTAAGAAATATTGTTTTATTAGTGTAATAACTAGAGGTGTTATTATAGGCGTTGATCTCGATTTTCATTTTATTTTATGAACCCTAGAGGTATGTGTCCGGAAGGCGAATCCACGTGAGACATAATATATTTTCTAATGTGTTTCGTAAACTGGTAGTCAAGTGGTTAACCATACAATGTATTCAGGCCGTGCTTCCTTCCAGTAACGAAATACCATTCATTTCTATCCTAACATTCCCATTGTCCTCCACAGCGGTATTCGATGACTTCCTCCGTGCCTACCTAACGAAGTTCAGAAAGAAGTCCCTGGATACAGACCAGTTCAAGGCGTTCCTGCTGGAGTACTTCAAGGACAACCAGGCCATCAAGCAAGTGGACTGGGACTCCTGGCTACACAAGAGTGGGATGCCGCCGATCATTCCTGAGTAAGTAACTATATCTTTTTTATTGTAAACTTCATATAAAAAGTCGAGCTAGGAGTTCTGGGAGCGATACATGGCTCTGTTGTAAAAACAAGCATATAAAGTCGTGTTCGGGAGCGATTCATGTTGGGCAAAATATTATTGAGATTTTCTAACTTTTCTTACTCGACTGCCAATAAAAAACTGTTGAAGGCAAATCCTCCGCTAACGCCGGTCACCGGTGACCCCCATGGCGTTTAACGTGTTAACAATTAGAAAGAAAGAGAAAACATTTATTTAGCACCAGACACGATGCTGCATAAATAAAATAAAGTAAACGACACAGTGTGGGTAAAAAAAGAACTAAAATTAATTTCACTTATAATTACACTAGCTACTTCCGCGCGGTTTCACACGCTCTGCTCAGCTCCTATTGGTCGTAGCGTGATGTTTGTTAGCCTATAGCCGTCCTCGATAAATGCACTATACAACACAAAAAGAATTATTAAAATCAGACTTGAGGTTACGGAGATTATCGCATTCAAAAAAAAACAAACAAAAACACGAACTCTTCCGCTTTGTATATAATAGTATAAGATTCACGCTACCTACCTATTCGCGTAACTGTTTGACGTCGTTTGTCTAACACATACCCTCACCTCAACTATTTCATCGGCCATGCACCGATCACTCACCACGGTATTATTAAGAATGTTCAAAATGAAGTAAAATACTAAATGATAATTCGTCCGATACTCAAGTAGAACTCGGGACCTCAACACTCGGCATGGCATTGTTGATTGCTTCAATTTCAATGACATCATCAGCAAACTAAAATTCTGCTTATTCTGGAACAACAGGCATATTGTTATATTATCTACTAAAGAAGTTTTGTACATAAAGGAATGACAGTAAAGTCTCTTATACAGTCTAACAACTGTAGCTGTTGTTCGAGAAGTTGTCGCTCCTTATTATTCCATTATATTTCATATAATTGTTATTGCAATTACTTTACGACATTCAATAACTGTAGAAATATTTTATTACAAATTTAACTGATCTCACAGATAATCTGCATAATTTTGGTAATTTTTCTGTTTGAAAAAACTGCCTTTAGACTTCCATCTTTGATTTGACAATTTCTTTTATTCTATTTAAGTATTAAAATGCAATTTATTGTTACAGCTACGACACTACAATGACGAAAGCTATATCGGCGCTGCTCGTCAAGATTGATGACTCGAACGCTTCCCTTTCATACGAGGACGTGGCCAACTTTACTCCTCATCAGATGATCCACATGCTGCAGCAACTCATTGACAGACCAGCGCTACCTATCGAAAGACTCACCGCACTCGGCAAGGAGTATAAAGTTAATGGCAACAAGAATACTGAGATTTTGTATAGGTGAGTTTGTCTGATTATTTCTACTTTTGAATTATTTATGAACCCCATCCTTGTCCACAAGTAATCAAACAATCTTGATATATAGTGTTTTTGTAAAAATTATGTATTGATATCGCATACTATCATAGTTGGTATTTTATGTGTTTTACAAATTAATTATAATCCGGAAAGCCATTTTTAGCTTATTAATTTATGAAATATGTCCTTTCCAGATGGCTGAGACTGTGCATAAGAAGCCGAGACGATACCAAACTCCAGGAAGTGTTCGAGTTCGTGAACAGTCAAGGTCGCATGAAGTACGTTCGTCCAGTTTACCGAGACCTCTACGCCTGGGAGGACGTCAGGGAACGAGCCATCGACAATTTCATCAAAAACGAAAAGTATATGATGCACGTATCTGCTTACACCCTCAGAAAGGACCTCCACCTTGACGAGAAGACGAAAAATACTGAATAGTATATTTTTACATAATGTATTATGTAAGATAGTGTAACTATAATTTTATGCTATAATATTGATTTCAATAAAATTATTATGTTATGATGTTTATAGTTGTTTTTGTTCCTGTAATTTTATAAAAAGTGAAGTATCGTAATGTTTTTAAGACGGATTTCGTAACGGTTGTTTAGATTCTTTCAGTCTGAAGTCTATAATAGTTTTTAAGCAACAAAAGCAATTGTTAAGGCTAAAATATGACCAGAACAAGAGCGGCAGAGCTGCATAAACCCTAAGGCCAACTAGGCAAGTGTCTAGGGGGTCTAGGGCGCTAGGTTACAGAGAGGTGTCATGACGTGTCGAGACGCGCGTGCGTGGTCGTAGAGTGAAGGCGGCGCTAATAAAATTGTGGGAGAGCCATGCTTCGGCACGAATGGGCCGGCTCGACCGGAGTGATACCACGGCCTCACAGAAAACCGACGTGAAGCAACGCTTGCGTTGTGTTTCGTCGTGTGAGTGAGGTTACCGGAGGCCCAAATATCCTTCCCTTCCCCAATCTCCCCAATTCCTGAATCCCCAACGATCCTCAAACTCCTAATCTCCCAAAAGGCCGGTAACGCACTTGTAACGGCTCTGGTGTTCCAGGTGTCCATGGGCGACGCCGATTGCTTACCATCAGGTGATCCGTCTGCTCGTTTACCGGCTTATGCCCTAAAAAAAAAAACAAATTTGGACTATGAGGTAGGTGCCCAGTGTTGAATCCGCCTCTGGCCAGAACGAATTTGAAAGATGATGTAGAAGTATGCAAAGATTGTAGGTGTTGTACTTAGTTTCCACTTAGATACCTCCTTGAGAAAAGGAAATTAATACTGTTATTGCCTTGTGTTACTGTTATCCTACCAATCAATCGACATTGGTCGACGTAGATCGTGCGGATAGATAGTAACAATAAGGTGCTCAAGTAGCTCGATTGACCTCTACTATTCATTCATGATTTCCATCGAACGTCGAAGAGTTTTGTGGTATAATCTTTATTGTGAGTAATAATAGATTAAGTGGTAACAAAACAAGGTGAGGAACATTACTGAACGTGTTGAAAATTGACAGAACACGGTTTGTCAAATTATAAATTGTCAATTTTGACATTCATTAAAACACAACCTCTTCAAGAAATTGATTACAAGAATCTATAAAAATCGAATTTAGTGACAGAAATAAGTTAAAAAATACAATGTCTGCTGCAAAAAGGGTGCAGGTAATATCCATTAAGTCTATATTACTCTATAATATATTAATGAAGACTTAGTACTTTTGTAACATCAATCAAAATAAATAACCTAAAATTAAACAAAAACAATATTATTCCAGCAATGGGCCACCTTCGCTCGTACTTGGCACATATTTGACTGCAAATGGCAAGATCCTTATGAATCGGCTAATGTAATTAAGAAGTACTTGATGGGTTTACATAAACCCATCTATCATCCTATGAATGACTGTGGAGATGTAGTGGTCTGTATCAATAGCCGAGAAATTGCTTTGAGAGGAGACGAGTGGCGTAAAAGAGCATATTTCCACCATACTGGGTACCCTGGTGGAGCTTCTTGGACATTAGCTTGGGAACTACATAACAAAGATCCAACAATGGTAAGCACTCAATGTGTCAAACATTGTTACTGATAAGAATTCTCATAGGAAATATAATATTTAAAATCTATACACATATTTGGTATCTTTTCATGTAAGATGCAGAGAACATTCATACTGGACCAGTTTGAAAGTTATTGTTTCTGGTGTAAAACTAAATAAAAATGAAATAAGTTCAGTACAAATGTTGATAACTTTATTTGTGGTATATTCAAATGTAACCTAGACCTATTTAATTACATGCTACCTAATAATATTTTACAGATTATCAAAAAAGCTGTGTACAGAGCAATGAAAGGCAATCTCCAAAGACGTCACACGATGGAGCGCCTTCTTATATATCCCAGTGAGACTGTGCCCGAGGATGTCTTGCAAAATGTCACCAGTCAGATTCGTCAAAACCGCCTTGTACCAACCCGACTTGATCATATTCCTGAGGAAGTCTCCAAGGGTTACCCCAAAGTTATGGATTACCCAGAGGACTATATACTGAAATAAATAGCTTATTGTGTTATGTAAATATAAGTAGATAAGATTAGATTGTTAATAAATTAAATGTGGATGAAATTAATGCTAAGTTATTTTTTTTGTGCTTAACGCACTAGGAGGTTTAAATTCTTTTATGTATTTAATAAACAAGTGTGTAATTCAGTCATTTCAAGTGTTAGACCCATTTTATAAGTTTTGATGTATATTTTTTTTATAACATTTATTGAAATTAATATTTATAGGGACAAGCACTGGGTACTATGCTCTACCTAAGAAATAATACTGTACTGTACTGTACTCAATCAATTCAGACCCTGTTTAATTTATCAAAAAAGTGTGGCATTGCTACACACAATCTCTTACAAAATTCACAGAAAACTATCGAATTTGACTCAGTATAGTACTCAATTATGTCTTTTTTTAATGGGGAAAATCATCGAATGCCTTCTCCCGCCTCTCACGCGCCTCGCCTCCTTAGCTAGCATGACTGCTTAGCAAAAGGAGGAGACGGCATCCCAGTCTCTCTCGCTCCGCATCATGACCCGGACTAGGGCCGGACGCGAGAGGTCGCCGTCGCCGATCACATCCATGAGGGCACGGTGGTGCTCAGTCCACGCAGGGCATGCCCCTACCGTGTGTTCCACTGTGTCATCAGGGCGGTACTCGCAGTTATGACACCCGGGCGTTTCCTCCCGCGGTCCCGCCCTATCAGACAACAGGTACCTCCCGAAGCTCCCATGTCCGGTGAGCACCTGCGTCAGGCGGTAGGTGAGGACCTGCGTCAGGTGGTAGGTGAGGACGCCGTAGCATCTCTGAAGCCACTTCTCAAAGAGGTGACTTACCGCTGCAATGGCAGCGAGCCCAACTCAATTATATATTCAATCATAACATAACATCTTTTATCCTCGAACAGGTAGGCAGAGGTGCAAATTACAGCATGCCACTGTACAATGTAACACCCACTTTTCACTATTTATGTTATGACATATTCTATCAATTTTGTAGTAATTTAGTTTTTCTATATTCAGTATTTTGTTTTAAACTAGGAAAATTACTGATAAGAATAAAATTGAAAGAATCAATCAGCGCAGTCGCCTTTTGCTGCTAACAAGGACTTTTCAGGCGTTTGCTCACACAATTATTATTTATTTATTTATTTATATTAATTACAACGGTTACACCAATGACAGCAATTAATTAATTTGATAATAAGACCATTATATCAATATTACAAATACACATTCAAATCCATGTCAACAATAAAAGAAATATAATAAAATAAAATAAAATTCAACTTCATGTCAGAACCTAAACCATATGAAATGTCAAGATTAATCAGAAAATATCATTGTGTCAAACTTGTCAGACTCAAAGTACCCACAAAACATTTGAAAAAAAAACAGTAATAATAATTATATTAGAGGTATAGTAGGTAACTGTTCGTAAGAATTAAGTCACAATATACCTACATGTTATTTACAATTAAGTACAACATTTTCACAAAATTGTATGGTCAACAGTACAATTTGGTTAAACCTGTCGGCTAATACGTCACAATCGGGTAGCTCCAGAGTGAGGGCATTGATTGCGCTGCGCATGCTACATAGCGGGGAGTGCGCGCGTGATACAGTGCGGCACCGCGGGTTCACGAGTAGTCTGTGCCGGCGGCCGTGGCGGTGGTGCAGGTAGTTGTCTGGGACGTAGATGGTGCATAATAGATTATGTAATTCTGGTGAATCAATAACATTCCGCAAAATCTTTAGTGCAGTTATGATCTGTATCCGAGACCGCCGTACAGCCAGAGAGTTGTATCCCAGAGTACCCAGCAAAAAATCCGTAGGGTACATATATGGATAGTATCCGTACTTACTCCTGTACAAGTAACGTAGAAAGGCCTTTTGGATCTTTTCTATTACATACTAATGTGTAGGTACGTCTCTTCATATGTACTCCAAACACATGCCGCAAATTCCAATTTGCTTCTAACAAGGGAATTGTACAAAATTTCGACTATTTTCGGGTCCCTAAAATCTCGCGCATTACGCAAAACAAAGCCCAGACGTCTATATGATTCGGCGGCCACTGAGGAGATGTGTTCGTGAAATGTGAGCCGACAGTCAAACGTCACCCCAAGGTCACGGATGCCATAAACACGAGTCACCTCAGTATCGCCCAATGTGTACACAGCCCGACCAGGCTGCGACTTGCGGCCGAACGTCACAATATAACACTTGCTTGTATTAAAATATAATTTGTTGGTCAAACTCCACTGCAATAAGCGGTCAATATCGTTTTGAAGATCATCACGAGTGCAGTTCTCGGATATTTCAAGGACCAATTTCAAATCGTCCGCATAAAGTAAACATTTAGCATGCTGCACCACACTGACAAGATCGTTAATCATTAAAAGAAAAAGTAATGGCCCCAGAATTGATCCTTGACTCACCCCCGACAACGTATAATATGACCTCGAATGAAAGCACTCGTGAGAAACAAACTGTTTTCGGTTCAATAGGTAATTTGCAAAAAAATGCAAAAGGTTAGGCGTGAATCCTATGGCCTGTAACTTGCTCAGCAAAATATCCCCATCAACTGTGTCGAATGCCTTTCTAAAATCAAAATGAAGAACATCCACCTCGTGACCCCTGTCCAGACCCGCTGAGACGTAGTCAACAAGTGACAACAGATTTGTTTCAACTGATCGCCCCTGTCGGAACCTATGTTGTTCATCACATAAATGTGATTTTAATTGATAGTAAAGTTGTTTATGTGTAACTGTTTCAAACACTTTGGCTGGACA
Source organism: Spodoptera picta (assembly GCA_038387885.1). Classification (NCBI taxonomy): domain Eukaryota; kingdom Metazoa; phylum Arthropoda; class Insecta; order Lepidoptera; family Noctuidae; genus Spodoptera; species Spodoptera picta. The sequence continues at coordinate 2,525,425 of JAZHFQ010000335.1, forward strand.
AGACAAAACAGCAATAGGACGATGCTCCTCCACGGAAGATTTATTATTGGATTTTGGTATCGGCGTGACCCGAGACAACTTCCACTGGTCCGGATAAGTGGCACTTTTGAGTGGCAGGTTCATTATATAGGTAGGTTAGTGGAGGAGCGAGATAATCCCTACATGCAATTAAAATATATGGTGGAATCTTATCGGGGCCTATGGAACTCCGCGGTTTCAATTTAAGAATTCCGTTCTTGACCTGAGCTATAGTGTAGTTCTCGATATGTATGTAGCCCCCGTCGGTTGTAGCTGTGATAGGCACTATATCATCAGCATCCAACATTGGGCGGTCTGGCAAAAAAACAATTGAAAAATAATCCGCAAAGGCATTCGCTGCGTTCTTGCCGGTGAAGGTCTGACTTTTGTAGCTCACCGTGGGCTCAAAGCCACCCTTGGACCGAAGACTCTTAATGTACGACCAAAATTGCAATGGGTTACGCCTAATCCCGTCTTCCATTGCCGCAGTGTAAGTTTTGTATGCACAATCAATACGCTTTTTTAATTCAGACCGAATACTACTAAAGGCTACGTACACACTGGGATCAGCGTAACGTTTCCATTGTCTATGAAGCTTAATTTTACGATTCACTGTAGAAACGTGACCGTCAAAGGCAAAGTCAAAATCATTTCTTTCAATTACACCAGAAAGGCACTCTGTCCTTTATAATGTCCAAGGAGAACCAAACAGGGTAGCGCTTCCTGTTAGATATATCTCTCTTTTTCTTTGGTACATAAGTGTCGAATATATTATATAGGACTCTATAAAACTCGCCAGTGGCCGACGGCACATCCGCGGCGCTAGTGACATAGTTCCAGTCAGTCCGTGATATCCTATCATAAAGTAATAGGAAATCGGCTTTACCAAAGTTCCAGTCGGTCATCAAGTCGAGATTACTAGGACTAGTCCTCTCTCGGCTCGACGCCGCAAGAATCTTAGCTTCAATATCTAGAGGAGGATGATATGAGTCAACGTTCACAATACCACCAGCCTCAGCGGCCTCGACACGCACAGCGCAACCGTTATCCCTGGATAAGACGACATCCAGTTTGCCGCCAAAAACATTAAATAGAGGTACATTATTATTTTTTACTATGGAACAAAATGAAAGAAAATATACGAAATAATTGTTAACAGATTTAGATGCACTGTTGAGGTTGATATCGCCAATTATAATTCTCCCTTTAGGTCATTTACAAAGGATTCCACTTTACAGAACCATTCAAAGTACACAGAATCTGCGGCACTTGGAGGAATATACACGGCACAGATATATACACTGCTTCCTCCCACATTAAGTTTAACCCAGAGATCCTCGCCATTAGATGTTTCCAACTTATTCACTCGAACCGGCACAGTCCCCGGTCTAGCAGCCACCAGAACGCCACCTCCCGGTCCGCTTCTGTCTCGGCGCACCACACTCCAGCCCGAGGATACAACCTCAGCGTCCTCCACCGAGGAATCCAAAAATGTCTCGGTAGCAACAATAATAGCATGGTCCAGTAGTGACATATTGGTTTTCCATCTATGTAGCTTAGTTTTAATGCCACGAACATTCTGGCAAAATATAGAGGTACTAAACGCAGCCACTGCTCTCGCACGAGGAGAATAGTCAGTTGCGGTAATTCCGCTATTATTCGGCCTTTGGAAGTTGCTTCGCCTGTTCATTGGTGCGAAGTCGACGAAAGTCACCTTTCACAAGATCACTCCATGGCTTGATCCGTGCATTTTCTGGCCAAATCGCCGGTGAAAGAATACGGTCGTAATAGGCTATTGGTACCGCCAGTTTGTATGACCTATATCTGCCCTTAGTTTTCACTTCATCAACGACACATTTTGCCAGAGGACATAGTTGCTGCAAATATGCTGCAATTTCATCAGGGCCGGACTCCATATTCCACAAGTGTATGTTTTTGATCTCTTCGGCCGCCCTGAGAGAAGTAATATTGGGCCCAGCATTGCAACGAATAGAACTCTGCCGTTTTTTACGGTTCGGTGGACCATTGACCGTAGGAGTATCAGTTGGAGTAGGAGTACATGTCTGTAAAGACTGAGCCGCTAATGACCTCCACCGCCTCGTTGAACCCTGGTGATTTCTGCCCAAACTCGGTGCAGTGTCCAAGGAAACATCCACTGCCTCAGGGTGACTCGGCACATGATCGGTTACGGCTAAGGCCGAATGCACAGGTGTGGCGACCAGGTTTATATACTCAGCCAGCTCAGTTTCGACGTGAAAATGATTCACTTTATTAGTTTCTGGCTCAACAGGTAAGTCAGCCGAATCCACATCTCGAGCAGCAGAATGGCATCCATTAGTGGTAAGCGATTCGCCGATAGTCGACTTTCTTTTAGCCTTAGTGTGTTTGTTTTTTTTTCGCTTAGAGATGTTCGTCTTGTTAGTTACGGGCCCCTCAGGATTAGGTATTGTGGCATAAGAATCAGTCCCTTCCGAAGACCGCATCAGACTCATGATGTTAGCCTCCACAGACTCCAATTTTCCACTGAAACTAAACATGTAACTATTGCTTACTCCTATGTTTTCATAGCAGCGATGCATGAACGTATACATCTCATTAACACTAAGGGACAGCGCCACAATGCGTTCTTTTAAATCTTTCATCTCCAATATAATTTCACCCATATCCTGGGAAGCGTCACTCTTACAGTTGGTGGATGAAACTTTTCTAATGGTTATATTTGACTGCACGGTTGGTGCGGTGGCTGGGCAACCGGCTGCCGTGCAACGTGTCGCGGGTTCGATTCCCGCACGGGACAACACTTTGTGTGATCCACAAATTGTTGTTTCGGGTCTGGGTGTCATTGTGTATGTGAACTTGTATGTTTGTAAACGCACCCACGACACAGGAGAAAATCCTAGTGTGGAGCAACGTTTAAAAAAAAATATTGGATATAGGCACTAGTTAAGTTTGGTATATAAGACGTTTCCTTGAAGTTCTCGTTTCCTCGCGTCTACGTAAGAGTTTCACGTCTTCTCTTGGGAAAGGGGTTACTTACCTATATGAAGATAATCGTAGGTCAATATTTGCTACTTAATACAAAAGACCTAATCAGCTCCATGATAATTTTTTTAGTAGTCTCATAAAATTTTATACATACATACATGGTACCGGCTGTTCTTAAAATCCAGTGTGTAAGTAGGTAAGTAGGGTACGTAATATTTTGTACTACGAAGTTTGTTTCATTCAGTGTTTTTCGCGATCTTTTTCCTGAATACAGTCATTGTTATTGTTACTACAGTTTTCTACGCAATTTCATGAGAAATATTTTTTAATCAAAGATTAGATATAAAAAAATAATAATATTCAAGTCACGATGGTTTAATCATACGTAGGCCTACATTGGTATCGTTCATTATGCTTATAGATGATTAATTAAAATATAAGTACCTAGGTACCTACTTACTTTTTTTTTAAGGGGGGAAAATCATCGAATGACTGCCCCCGCCTGGGTGAGGCGGGAGGGAGTGTCAGACTCTTACTGACTAAAAACCACCCCGTTCCTTCTCCTGCACGTCGAGCCGGAGCCCCGGTTACCCGTTAGGTTCTCCGAGGTACCTACTTACTAAGGTAAGATGATTAATAATTTTCTAAGAAGCGACCTAGCAAGTCTTAACTTATTCTTTAAAAAATAAAATCTATGTAGGTACTTACCAACAGTAACAACCGGTATTACAGTAGGTTGGTAACCTACTCACTTAAATCGAATTCAGTTCTAATCCGTTTCATCAAATCTAGGTTTAGCAACCTAGCCTACTAAACTATACCTAACAATTAAACCTAGGTTTTGCACTTAATTGCAAGCATTGCGTCCACTGCGCGTGGTGTTGTCCACCAACTGCAAGCAGTTATCTGCAGTCGGACATTAAGGGCCCTCGCCCACGGCGCCTTCGCGACTGTATCGATGCGGACGCACGACAGCATTGCCACTGCATCGCTACAAAAAATCGCCGTGGGCGAGGGCCTTAATTGGCGCAGTTGACATCCAGTCCAGAGTAGAGGTCCAGTGCAATAACGCATGTAGTTAGCCATGACACAGTGGCGGATTAACCAAGTACGGGGCCCCTAGCAAATTCTATCGAGGGGCCCTTGATGTCAAACTGGATCTCCATTGAAGTACCTAGTTTAACTCAAACCAGATGTCTATTCTATTGGATCGTTATCACTAGGTGTAACGTACCTCTGTGATTTTCACAAAAAAGTAGATATACTACAAAGGCGAAGATGATTGGATTTGCGGGGCCCCGGGACTGGGTCCTGTAGTAAATGTGTAGCAAGAGCAAGCTACGTAAGTAGTTAATCTGGACTGGGTGGACACTGTGTGACGACACCACAGATACCTATATCACTACACGATTAGTTTAAGTCACGACTGCATGCAGTTAATATTGTCTACACACGTCTGTGTCAAACTGATAACATACTATTAATGGTGGCAGCCTAATGATCACATTTTCTATTCATTTTAATTATTGTAATAAATTTGGTAATAATAGATATACCTATACTTACTTAAAAACAGGTAGCCACGAGGTTGAGCAAAATATCCTTTTTACAAACAGATGTTATGCCTGTTATATGATTATATTTGTATTATAACTTTCGTGAGACCTACTAAATATATTATTATGTTTTCGGCTTACTCACGTAATTATGCACTGCGCAGCAGTAGCAGCGTGACATTCGCGGCATCGCAAGTCGCGAAATGCTGCTCATGAATATGAGCCTCTAGTATGGCTTGAAACTAGTCGAGTTCCTCGTCAAATAATTACGTGAGTAAGCCGAATACATAATAATATATGTAATATGATTACAGAAAAACAACGCCTTGCATAAATCCAGCTCAAATTCATATAAATTATATGTCATAAATTATATGCCATCAATCAACTCCTATCGTTTAATTTCCTTTGGCAATAAGTGGGGTCATTTAGTTTTTTCCAAGTGATTAATTTAAGTCTAATTAGTTACATGGATTATAATAAGTACTTACTTACCTAATCATCGGTTTATCTTATCAGACTTTTGTGGCAAAATCAGTTTCTTTCCTTGTATTAGTCAAGATTTGCAAAATTGTAAACAAATTAGATTGATCAGTATGTATGTATCTGTATTTGGGAAATTCTAAATTAATAAATAAGGTATGTGTCTGTTTTTTCTTACTTTCTAAATGAGAATGAAGTTAAAATGATGTGCAATAAAATCTTAAAAGACATTTGTCGAGTTTTCATGATCGCTATGCTAGAAACCTTTGAACATTTGAAACCTGTATTGAGTTTTAGGACATAGGCGTTAAACAGTAAGAAACCATCAGGTAATATATTAATTTATCAGTTTATTTGTTGGACTTTTATTTACTTACTTTTGTTTGATTTGTGATAAGGTATAAATTCACAGTTATTTTAAAAAAATATATATTTTTGAGATTGTGTACAGTAAGAAAATAAAGTTACTTTATGGCCTTAAAATAGTAACTGAAATTAAAATTTATTAACGAATAAAATACTTAACGCGGTTTGGAGTTGTCATTTCGTAGGTAGAGGAGGTTGACTATTACAAGACGGCGGCGTCAACGAATTTGACGGCAACGGGAACAATCTCTTCTTCGGCGGCGGCAATAACCTCGGCGACCTCGCTATCTACATTCTCGGCAGCATCAACGAAGACGACGGCGGAAGGGACAATCTCTTCTTCGGCGGCGGGAACAACTTCGGCGACCTCACTGTCTACATCCTCGGCAACATCAACAAAGTTGACGGCAACAGGGGCAATCTCTTCGACGGCGGCGGCAACAACCTCGGCGACCTCACTATCTACATTCTCGGCAGCGTCAACGAAAAGGACGGCGGAAGGGACAATCTCTTCTTCGGCGGCGGCAACCACTTCGGCGACCTCGCTGTCTACATCCTCGGCAACATCAACAAAGTGGACGGCAACAGGGGCAATCTTTTCTTCGGCGGCGGCAACAACCTCGGCGACCTCGCTGTCTACATTCTCGGCAACATCAACAAAGTGGACGGCAACAGGGGCAATCTTTTCTTCGGCAGCGGCAACAACCTCGGCGACCTCGCTGTCTACATTCTCGGCAGCATCAACGAAGAGGACGGCGGAAGGGACAATCTCTTCTTCGGCGGCGGCAACAACTTCGGCGACCTCACTGTCTACATCCTCGGCAACATCAACAAAGTTGACGGCAACAGGGGCAATCTCTTCTCCGGCGGCGGCAACAACCTTGGCGACCTCGCTGTCTACATTCTCGGCAGCATCAACGAAGAGGACGGCGGAAGGGACAATCTCTTCTTCGGCGACGGCGACAACCTCTTCAGCAGCAACCGCATCTTCAGCAACATCCACGAAATTGACGGCAACAGGGATCTGGGCGTTAATTTCATCGATAACAGCTTGGGGGACGAACAGAGGCTTAATGTCCACAGGTTCGATCATGGGTACGTAAGGCAGCTCTTCGAAGGCGGGCAGAGGAGCCTCGGGCATGACCACGGGCTTGACTACTGGAGTGGCCAGAGCCACGGAGGCGAGAGCTAGTACGATGAGTAACTTCATATTTGCTGAAAATAATAAACGAAGATTAGAATTCATTTCAGAACTAGGTTCGGTAAAGATTTTATTTATTATTTATTTTATTTTTTTTTTATTTCACCAACAATTGATTACACTTATACAATATAGGGTTACATTTACGAAAACTTAAATACTAGTGCATCAATCTATTATAGGTAGCACAACATGCGTTATATACTTAATGGTTTACAAATCACTATGATCAGGCAAATCCAACCATTGACATGGATTTAACATTCAAAATAACTAAGAAGAACTAGTATCGGAGACAAATTGAATATTAAACTTAAAATTTAAAATTTACGGCACGTACAATAAAGACAATTGATACTTACAATGAGAACATAAATAGTGGGCAAAATAAAAAGTGAACATAAAGACAAAACAAATAAAAATAGTTACATTCGGGCAACATCACCATAAAGAATCAACTTAACCTTTACGCGAAACCTGCCAAGCGAGTCCAAATGCACATCAACAAGGTCACTATAGCTATTCAGCAACCTGCATAGACGAGGGATCGGAGAATTAGCACCAAGTACAGTCCTGCGTAGTGGAGGACACAATGGAGTTATAGGCGCTCGTGGATTTTTGGAGGGTACACGGATTCTGAGCTTGCTCAAAAGCTGGGGACAGTCAATATGATATCGCAAGATTTTGTATAAAAATAATAAATCTAGTGAGTCTCTTCGTTTTTGTAGGGATATCATTTTGAAGTGACTCAGCCTCTCATCATATGACGGCTTCTTATTAGCTATACCAGAAGAGTACGCTAAGTGCCACAAAAATCTTTTTTGAACCCGCTCCAGTCTCAATGTGTGGGTAGCATAGTGTGGTCTCCATACAACGCTACGATACTCCAGAGAGCTACGAACCAGACAATTATAGAGAAGTATTTTAGTCTGATTCTGGCGAAAGCAAGTAACATTTCTGATGACAAACCCCAGCATTCTAGATGCTTTTTTAACTGTATTTTCAATGTGAGGAACAAACGTTAACTGACCATCAAACATAACTCCTAAATCTCTCATCTGAGTGACTTCCTGCACCAAGCTTCCACCGATGTAGTATGCAGATCGCATATATTTAGTTTTTCTGGTGAACTTCATATGGTAGCACTTATTAGTGTTCAAATTCATACCATTGTCATCACACCATCTTACCAATCTATCAACATCCCTCTGCAGCAACTCAGCATCAAGATTCAACTCAATCTGTCTGCAGAATTTTAAGTCATCCGCATACATGAAAGTCTCAGAAAACTTAAATTCCGCTGCGAGATCATTGACAAATAAGTTAAATAACACTGGGCCGACATGTGATCCCTGAGGAACGCCCGATGTGACGAGGTAGGAGCCAGATCGGTAACCATTGAGAGCGACAAAGAAGGTACGACTATCGAGATATGACTCAAACCAATCAAAGAGCGAGCCAGTGATTCCGTAAGATTTCAATTTATACAAGAGTATGTTATGACGGACACGGTCAAAGGCTCTACTAAAATCGGTGTAGATCACGTCAACCTGTCCCCCCGCATCAATGGCACCTACCAAGGTCTCCGTGAACGACACTAGGTTCGTACATGTGGATCTGGAGCCCACAAACCCGTGCTGAGAATTTGCAAGCTAAAGCTTTAAGTGAGACTGGATGTAGGGTGTTATCAGCGATTCGAATACCTTAGCGAATGTAGACAATATCGAGATAGCTCTATAGTTGCCCACAAAATTACTATCACCACATTTGTGAATCGGTACTACTTGAGCCACCTTCCATTTATTTGGAAACATGCCAGAGGTAAGCGAGTGGTTTATTATTTGCAGTAAGGGGGCTGCCAGAGAAGAAGCACACTTGGAAATAAAGTAAGGAGGAATTCCGTCGGCTCCTGCACCCTTTCGACAATCCAAAGACTTCAATTTATTGAGCAAGGTATCTATGTCAATTATTGGTGCCATCAAAGGTAAACTGTAAGTTGACAAAGTCTGCAAATACTCTGTGGGACGTGAATGATGAGTTACATGTTGCTCGCTGTACATTTTAGAAAAATGAGCAGCAAACATTTCTGAGATGCTCCCGCCATCTGAAGATGACGCAACGCCATCCGTCATTGTTACAGGATAAGAGCTGGCACCCCCTCGCTTGTCTTTGATATAAGCCCAAAATCGTTTGGTATCCTTGGATATCACGTTTTCCAGGTTTCTAACATACCTATTGTAGCAAGAGGTAGCCATAGCAGAGCATCGTTTACTAAGCAACTTTAGTTCAAGCTCATCCATGGGGTTTTGATACACTTTATATCGCCGGCGTATTTTCTCCTTTTCTCTCAGAGTTCGTATTAGATCTTTGTCGAACCAGGGAGGTCGTAATTTATATTTACGTACGGTGGGGGGATTTTGTTTTTCAATGGCGTCGTTGATTTTGCTGTAGAATATATTGAGCATGTCATTAACATCCAGAGTGCCACCAAACAGATGGCACCAATCGATCTCATTCAGATATTCACGAACCTTGTCGTAATCCAACTTATAAAAATTGAGTCTCTTGTTACCATTATACGGCAGACTTGCTTCACTGTAAGGTCTAAAATGTATTTCAATGGGAGGATGGAGAGGGTCAATTTTGCTTAGGGGATTAGGAGCGGAGCAAACAGAGCTGGAAGTCAAGTTAGTCAAAGCAAGGTCAAGTATACGTCCTGACTTATTTGGTATATTATTCAGTTGAGATAAATTGTTCAAATTAAGAAAATCAGTCAACAAAAGACCAATGCCTGGTGCAACATAGCCACTATTAGGCTCACTTAGCAAGTTCCAATTGATGTGACCTAAATTAAAATCACCAATTATACACAGTTTCGTACCTGATTGTTCAAATACAGAGTTACATGAATTCAAAAAGTTTTCCAAGGTTCCATATAGTACAGGCGGAGGCAGATAAACAGCGCACAGAGCCAGTTGATTTTAGGTTAGTGAGTGTTTGAACAACTTACACAGATACTTAAGTAATTTTAGAAACAAAACATGTTATCTCTGGGTTTTTTGATTAATTGATTGCGATAGTTAGCGAGTCCAAGATGTCTAGCTCGTTGACACCATTTAGCGATAAATTTTACGCAGAATGGTGAAAATATTTTAGGTAGGTATCAGAGCAAAGCAATTACATAATCATTGGTATTTAAGTATATAGGTGTGATACATCAACGCACTTTAATATAAGCTTATTAACAGATTGCTTATCGAAGATGTTAATCGACAGCAGTGTTTGGATAAGTATAAAAATGGTCGTTTTATATTCCATGCAAAAGTTTTCCATGAACTTTGGATTTACTTGCTATTTTACAAATGTTACCCCACACTAGGACTTTCCCCTATTGTAGATGCGTTTACGCACACACAATTTCACAGACACAGTACACGCAAACTAGAAACAACAAAAAAGTGTTTTGTGCGGGAATCGAACCCGCGATACGTGGCACACCACCCAGTTGTCCAGTTACCGCGCCAACCGTGCAATCAATAAGTCCCTTGGCCCTTGAGACATTACTTTCAAGCATCTTCTTTTCATTCTATGATCTTTTTGAATTTTTTGTACAGTCGTTACCCATTCTTCATTCACACACATCTTCTTTCTTACCTGACGCTCCCTAAGGAATCAAAATAAACAACTAAAATGAAAATATTGTAGTATTGTGAAATACTCACCTGTGCGTTACAACTGTCCAACAAATAACTGTTGTTAAAGACAATTAGTTTTTTATATATCTACTTGCGCTTATCCTAATCTTACGATAATGATATCAAGGGTACTTTTACCTGATTTGTCCACGTGTTTTGATTTTTTATAATTAAAATATAATTAATACTAAGTTAATTAACGATTGTCAGTAAATGGGCTGGACTTAAAACCCAGAGGCTAGAGGAATTGGGGCCTACCGATACAGATAATTGATTCCACTTAGTTTCTTGAATGTGTATTTCTTATTACTATAAACAGTTTAGAGTATAGGGCCCTACACAAAGTGTGTCCAGTTGTTTTATAGAATACACGGGCCCCCAACGAATATAGCACCAAGTACGGCCCTGGTAGGACAGGAGATTATTTTTACAAACCAATATCGTATGATTATCTGGTATCGTACCATCCTTGGTGGACAGTTTTCCTCATAATTATTTAATAAATAAACAGGTCTGATTATACCTATACATTTTTAGATTATTAGGCCTCGAGTGCCTGCAACGGCTGCAACTGACTGCCTCGTTGGCCGAGTGGTCGCAAGTGCAAGGGGTCGATTCCCGGGTCGGGCAAAGTATTTCTGGGTTTTTTAAAAATTCTCAGTAGTAGCACGGAGTCTGGAATTATGCTCGGTATATGGCAATAGGCTCACCCCCTATTACATGGGACTCATAGCATAAATAGTGAAAAGTGGGTGTTACATTGTAGAGGTATAGTGGCATAATATGCACTGCCTTCGGGGATAAAAGGCGTGATGTTATGTTAGGCCTCGAGTCTCGATCGACGCAAAATTATGTTTTCATGCGTAGATACCGAAGCCACGCTTGAGACTCGACATTGAGTCGTAGTTGGTCGAAATTGTTGATCAAGTGATTTCAGATTCCATTCTTATTAGGGCATAGAATTTAAACTCTAAAAAGTTCCTTTTCGCTAAGAACATAAATGGGTGAAACATAATTCTAGAACCGAAAAAATCCGATCATCATTATCATATCAGCCACCACACGTCCACTTTAGCCTTTCATTCCAAATTGGATGAGATTTCCATTCAGCGGCTCCCAATAAAAAAGCAAGTTCAGAAAAAAGAGTCCCTAGGATAGCGACAGTCGCCGATACGGAGCTGTGGAGGACTTAACGGGTTCCGGTTTGAAGGGCAGGAGGAGAAACGGTGTGGTTTTTAGTCAGTAAGAGTCTGACACTCTCTCCCGCCTCACCCAGGCGGGAGCAATCATTTGATGATTTTCCCCCTTAAAAAAAGGATAGTGACAGTCATGGGGGGTAATAGAAAAAAACAATTTTTTCAGTACTTTATTTTTGCAGAATAGTATGCCTACGTGTAGGCAGATACCACCTGCAAATTATTGTTACTCATTTACCACTGCTAGGTAGGTAGTGTCGATTGCTTCGAGAAATCCTATGTGTTCAGAAGTGGTCATGAAGATGAGGTAGTCAGAGGCCTTAGTACGAGTTTGTTTTACGTTTAAAGTAATCGTAACGAGTACGCGTTCGGCGCTCTGATTGGTTGGTTCATTGGCGCCGGCCAATCAGAGTGCCGAACGCGACCTCGTTTCGAATACTTTAAACGTAAAACAAACTTGTACTAAGGCCTCTGGTACCTATGAAGCGACCCTCGCTGTCCATATGGAACCGAATTATTTCGTTCTGATTTTTAATAGCTAAAAGGTACCTCATTGAGTGATGTAGAAATGTAGGAACTAAGTACCTACCTATAAAAATCGCATTTAGATACACACTTATCAAATTAAAAACATAAACAATAAACTAAAATATAATAAAAATCATTACCAATAAGGTTTTAAGCAATCAGTAAGCTTATCTGTCACAGTTTTATCAATTCAGTTTAAGCGATTATAGTCGGTATCTAGGTGTCATAAAAATCAAATTACAAAATACGTAAGTAGATTAATTAAAAATCTGTAATTATTGCTGTGACGGTATAGGTATCTGGCTACATAATGTAGATATATCTATAAATATATTGTGATAATATTGTGAATTGGAAAATACCATATTTATGTATTGTTGGAGATGATGAGACGGCCCGCCCGACGAATAATATTATTTTTAATTAAATATCATGTTAGTGAGATATAATGTTATTATAAGTCATTAGTACAGACAGTGTATTGATTTGTGTTTGGATTGATTAAATAGTCTGTGGAGCCTCAGCGCGGCATGTTCAAACGAACCAATCGCGTTCGCGTATTTTATTTCGGCGCATGCCCGCACGGCGGCGCGCGGAGCGGTGGCGTTCCGCGTCCTGCGTCCGCCATACTTTTTTTTGTTCAGTTCACACGTTAGTACCCGACGACCAAGACGCCCACGCGTGATTGCACGCGCAGAGAGGCATGCCCGCTGATCGCTCCCAGTTTAAATCAATAACTGTAGTTTCTCATTTCTTTACCTCGCGCGCACCCGCATCGGCCACATGTATCTAATGCCGGAATACTGAAACGTTACTCAATTTTAAGTCGTGCTCAAATATCGTGCCATCTCTGTCATTTTACAAAGAATTTGTAGAGATAGAACTATACTTAAGCACGACTTAAAATTGAGTAGCGTTTCAGTATTCCGACATGAGTATCACAATTATAGTGACTAATTTGAGTTTCCATGAATACATTGTGTAATTTTTTGACTAGGTACCTACCTATGTTAACCATTATTTTGTACTAACTACTTCAGTGCGATTTCACCCGCTCTGCTCGGCTGGTATTGACGTAGCGTGATGTTTTCTTAGCCTATAACCTTCCTCGATAGATGGACTATCCCACACAAAAATAATTATTCAAATAAGAGCAGGATTTTTTATGGCGTAAGCCGGTAAACGAGCAGACGGATCACCCGATGGTAAGCAATCGGCGTCGCCCATGGAAACCTGGAACACCAGAGGCGTCACCGGCCTTTTGTAATTAGGAATTTGAGGATTGTTTGGGATTCAGGGAAAGGGGAGGGAGGGTAATTGAGCCTCCGGTAATCTCACTCTCACGACGAAACACAATGCAAGCGTTGTTTCACGTCGGTCTTCTGCTCGGCCGTGGTATCACTCCGGTCGAGCCGGCCCATTCGTGCCGAAGCATGGCTCTTATGACTTAGTTCCGGAGATTAGCGCGTTCAAACAAACAGAAAAGCTCTTCAGCTTTATATAATAGTTTAAGATTACCCTTAAGACATAACATAACATCACGCCTTTTATCCCCGAAGAGGTAGGCAGAGGTGCACGTTATGCCACTGTACAATGTAACACTCACTTATCACTATTTATGTAGTACATAATATTCAAATGTGTAGCATACACACAACATTAGCAAATTCATTCATCTTTCGATGACTCAAATTCTGTTTATTTTTGTTCTTATAATAAGTCCCATGTAATAGGGGGTGAGCCTATTGCCATATACCGGGCACAATCCCAGACTCCGTGCTACCACTGAGAATTTTTTTAAAACCCAGTAAACTTTGCCCAACGCGGGAATCGAACCTGAGACCACTTGCCCGGCAGTCGCACTTGCAACCACTCGGCCAACGAGGCAGCCATTACTTTACATTACTCTTAAGATACGAATATAATTAAAAATGAAATACCTTTTGAATTATATTCTGATATGGAACTCCAGCGTAGGAAACGTAGCAGCTGCCCTGCTTGGTGTCCTTTTCATACTAAACTACTGGTTCTATCTGTTCTAACACATAAGATTAAAAAATATTGCGTATGTCTCCGTGTTTCTGTTTTAATTATATGGTAGGCTGCACTCTAAGTAGCCAAAGAATTTTGATACCATTGCTGTGAGAAACAGAAGCTAGTTAGTGAAAATTGAACTTTATGTAAAAGAACAAGGGGATTTTTTAGCAAAATTCTGCGTTTAAGGCATTATTCTAAACTAAAACTATAAAAAGGAATAAATTGTTTGTTTGTTTTTACTGAATAGGTGCAGAATACTACAAGTTCTACAGAAACAATTTGATAAACCGAAGGCCCAATTACCTACCCCCTTTCCCAATCCCTAACAATCCACGAATTCCTAATCCCTAAAAGGCCGATAACGCACTTGTCACGCGTCTGGTGTTCTAGGTGTCAATGGGAGATGCCTATTGCTTACCATCAGGTGATCCATATGCTCGTTTACTAAAAAGACAAATCTTTCACTCATTCATCAACAGCCTATAAGCGGCCACTGCTGACCAAAAGCCTCTTCTCACACGGATAAGGTTTTAAGCGTCAATCGCCACGCTTGCTCAATGCGTGTTGGATATTTTAAACTAATATTTAGAAATTATAAGCTCAGGTTTCCATCCGATGTTTACCTTCACCGTTTGTCAGTGGTGTCTAAATAATCTTAGAAAGTTAAGTACATATAACTTGGAATAAGTCAAATTGGTACTTGCTGTAGGTTTTGAACCCGTACCTACTCTTATGCATGAGAAGCAGGCGTCTTAAACCTCCGGTCCACCACGACATTGCTTACCATCAGGTGATGCGTCTGCTCGTTTACCGGCTTATCCATAAAAAGTTCTTTGACCCATTGGGCATCTGTATTTCACGGTCCAATATTCTACTTTTTTGTTAATGGGTGATTCTCCAAAAAAAAAAATCCAAAAAATTAACGGCGTCATTATCCTTAAGCCACAGTTAACAATTTTGCTGATTAAAATACAAAGTTTAGTTTCAAAAAATTGAGCCATGTCATTGCTTTCACCCAATGCAATAAAGTACAGATGCTAATAGGTTACCGCGATGCTTAACAACGCGGGAGGATAATGATTTGTTAAATCAAAGTTAAAGTTTTTTGAAGAAACACCCTAATACCAATATCTCTATAGATGTTAACTTGTTTGGGGGAGACCTATATTCATCAGTGGACGTCTTATGGTGGTTACACGAATTAGGACTGGACATTAATGAGCGTAATCTTCTAATTTACAAGCTTTTATTTAACTTGTAATGTATGTACACACGGCTACACATCGAGCTTTACATAACCAGTATAAACTGAACGTTCAATGTGCGGAAAGATGATGCGACGCGACACCAGGATAAACTGGTTTTGTATAGATTGATGTGTGGCCACTTACACGTACACACACGTATGTTTGTGAACTGAGGTGTAACAAATACATTATGCATCTTGCAATCAAATTTTGAAGCAGATATTGACCATATATATAAGCTTAGAGTTAACTAAAATCGGGTTTAGTTCCTCATAAGCAGCATACGCGGTCACGGCGACGTCGCGTAGCTCACTGTGAGCTCTGTGACAGAAGAACTCCTGTGTGGTTCGAAACTAGTAGAGCTTTTCTCAGTATATTCACGTGAGTAATCCGCGATTTTAGTTAATTTAGTATGTCTCACAATAGTTACTATAAACTTAGAGTATATTATTATCTTTACTTTTGCGTGTGTAAATACATAATAAATGACTAACGCCCGCATACTGAAAGGCTAGTCGATTTGAGTTGTACTTACATGTATATTGTGCCATCTCTGTAATTTTACAAAAAAATATAGTGAAAGGACTTCAGCGCGACCAGTAGGGTAACGTTTGAGTATATCGACATAAATCGCGGTTGCTTTTAATTTTGAAAACTAATTTCATGTGGAAAACCAAACATTGAGGTGTGAAGGATCATGGTACGCTATAAAAGGGAAACGCAATAATGAAATTGAAACCAACATTATATACTTTATTCATAATTATTCATCTCTTCCATTACACCCAATTACCACTAAAATATATTTGGCAATATAAAAAATAAGGAATACATTAGACTCGAACATTTTCAATCATTCTACCTAATTCATATCTAAGTATATATTGTTACGATCAGAGTTATCAATTTGGACAATTTATACAATTACTAAATATTCAATATCTACAGGGATATAGAAGTCATCAGCATCCTTTTAAAGACTATTTTTTTAAGAATAGCGTAAGCGTAACATAACATAACGCCTTTTATCCCCGAAGGGGTTGGCAGAGGTGCACATTACGGCACTTAATGTCACTGTACGATGTAACACCCACATTTCACTATTAAGTCCCATGTAATAGAGGGTGAGCCTATTGCCATATACCGGGCCCAATTCCAGACTCCGTGCTACTACTGAGTTTTTTTTTAAAAACCCTGTAGTACTTTGCCCAGCACGGGAATCGAACCCGAGACTTCTTGCCTTGCCCGTGAAGAATTATCTACTGTTATCACCACAAACAATGGGTACTTGAAATAGTTACAAAAACAAAGTGACGTCAGCATAGAGCACATTCGTCATCTCTTCTCTTCTTATGGCTGCCGTAAGAGTCTACACAGTTTAAAATAATGCAAATAGAGTCTCTACTTATTTAAGTTTAAAAAGGATGCTGATAACGTTAAACGAATCATTTACAACATACAACTAACATCGATAAATAAATCGTTACTGTACAACGAAACAATTTTGGAAAACGAGTCTACACGAATACTGAAAGGCTACTAAATTTGAAGTCGTACTTAAATATCGTGCCATCTCTGTCATTTACAAGGAATTTGTAGAGATAGAACTATAGGTAGGTACTTAAGCGCGATTTAAAATTGAGTAGCGTTTGAGTATTTCGACATAAAACATACATAAACTTTAACGTTATAATTTACAAACACCATGTATACGATGTCAATACGTAAAGCTAAAAGTCAAAATTCTTTATTCGATTTTAGACTCTTACTGATTTGTTATATAGTTCAAAACCTTTTAACTTTACGTCGACGATCACTGACAGCGTGCTAATACTGCTAATAGTTATCTAATCTACATGGTGTTGTAAAATAGAACGGTAAAATTAATTACATCAATAATATTATTATTAAAAATCTCCAATTTAATACTTTGACAGTAACATACGCGTAACCATTCTTTTTCGAATACATTTTCTAATATGCGATATATCTAGTGTTCTTACATTTAGGATTAAAATAAAAAACAAATGACTATAAGGTAATAAGAATCATAAAAAAATATACAATGTAGTGTTTAATGAATTCTTGGGCGCAGCGAAAACACTGAGAACTAACTCCTACGTCTTATGGATGAAAACGGCTAGGCGGCTTAGCAAAGATGGGAGGTGCGCGGTGCGTCGTCAAGCTTGCTTTTACGCCATTTTCAACCGTACGTTATAGTATTTGAGGTTTATTTTAACTTGATTTATTCTCAGTATATTTGCCGCGCCTGTATGGTGTGCACTGGGCTACAAGTTGTTTCCCGAAGGAAACTAAACCTATGTTGGAATCTTGCCATTATTTTCATCTCTTTCTCATAACAGCGGTGAGAAAGAAATAGCAATATGTTTAGTTGCACATAGGAGATTTAATATTATACAAGGGATACATTATTTTTCTTCTATAATAACATTATCGAGACTTGGATACAAAAGTCACCTTTATTACAGTTGGGCTTAGGTTCATTTTTGAGTAACAAATTATTCTCATGTGGATTGTAAGATTGTTTATAGCCTTTCACGTCTGCGTTTATGTAAAAGTTAGCATGTATGTAAAAGAAATTATCAATAATCTACTACATTAACGGATTAAGAAAGATAGAAAGATTAACGTACACTTTTTTAACATTTTTCATTCAAGATGACGTCTTTTAACATCTTTTCAAATACTTTTCATAGGTATAAGAATTTTAACTAAACAATGTAATCAAGAATAGAGGCCTTAGTACCTACGAGTTTCTTTAACGTTTAAACTAATCGAAACGAGACCGCGTTCGGCGCTCTGATTGGCTGGTTCATTGGAGTCGGCCAATAAGAGCGTCTGAAACTCGTCCTTAGCCCTCTAGATGTACGGAGCCGCACAAAGCGCACGGCACGAAGCGCAGGAGAAGGAACGGGGTGGTTTTTAGTCAGTAAGGGTCTGAAACTCCCTCCCGCCTCACCCAGACGGGAGCAGTCATTCGATGATTTTCCCCACTTAAAAAAAGGCCTCTGGATTGTGAAACTGATTGAAAAAGAGTAACCTATAGAGTTTGCTCATTCTTCTCTATAACAATCTACACTTTGAATCGCAAATAACTTCTGTAGAGAACTGACCGACAGACTGTCACTTTTTAATCTGTTTGACATCCAAAGTACCATTTACTGATAATATTGAAAAAAAAAGTAACATTTATTTTCCACATCATTTAATTAACCTGATGATTATCATCAATGATATTACAAATGAATAACAGGAAATTAACTATCACTCAAAAATGACCTTTATAGACAAATCAATACAGTAGACATTTGTGTAACATGGTGCCTTAATCTGGCGATCTGGTAGCATTTCCTTGTATTATAAAGACATTTAAACAGCATAACTTTAAGATATTTACGCCAGAATACTGCAAGGTTACTCAATTTTAAGTTGTACTCAAACATCGTGCTATCTCTGTCATTTTATAAAGAACTAGCTTCTACCCGCGACGGCTTAAGACTGAGCGACTTAACGCTCAATCTCGTTTTCTCCCGTTCCCGTAGGATTTTCAGGACTATTTTCTGTCATAAGAACCTTCTCCTGACGATAACAAACGCAAAAAACTCAGCCAAATCGGTCTAGCCGTTCTCAAGTTATGGCGTGACGACCGGAAACGGGTTTCATTTTTATATTTTATAAAGATTTTTTAGTGACAGAACTATATTTAAGCGTGACTTATTGGGTAGCCTTACAGTATTCGGGTGAAAGAGGTTCAATGTTATTATACGTTTTCATTTATCATGCCCTGTTTGTTTGTTTGGGTCAAATAATGTAATTGGAATAGGGTAGATGACTAACTTTTATTTCAATGTCCGTCTGGTAGATTATTTTAAAACATTAGACACGTATTTTTTAATTTTTTACTGAAACGAATACTTTCGACGATATATTATTTTGAAATGTCGCGTGACGTCACTTCTATGTACATTTTATGACGTTTTAGTCCCCACTTCTAAACTTTGATTCGTTTTATCTAAGTATCGTTTTATTATACGACAAAATGAAAAAAATACGTGTCTAATATTTTTTCATTACCTAACTGACGGACTAATTAGATTTTTAATTTTCATACCCTGTCATCATCCCTATTGTACCCCCTTCCTGACGACAGATCGATCTGATATTTGGTGCGCACTCTTTATCTTGATGACCATACAATATAATCAAATTTTTCCCCAATACTTCCATTACGGAAACCAAACGAAAGGGCTTGATTGGTCGAACAGAGCTCATCAAACTGTCTAACATAAAAAAATAATTTCAACTTGTTTAATTTCACCCTGTATTGAAGCCTGGCCAACAGACTAACAAACAAAATGCAAGTTGATATAATATTTATTATCTAGTCTGCAGGCGTATTATCTATTTGTTTAAATTTGTTATCATTATTAATGTCTTTTCCTGTAGTTTTTAATTAACTATATAGTTATCTATTAGTCATCCTTTATTATGAATCATAGCTTTGTTGATTGAATAATAGCTAGAACTTAATAATATAGTAATTTATGCTGGATACACCTCAAGGTGTAGAATTAGAATTTTTGATGTCGTAGGGCGGCAAACGAGCAGGCGGATCACATATTTGTCTGAACTTTAAAAGAGACGGACCTCTCGAGTTTGTTTCGGCATTTCTTCTCAGAGTAATCAGTTAGGAAATGTCGACCTCATCGTTCGCTTGATCAAATTGACGTGTAAAAGTGCTGCCGTGTAGCCTATTTGCAGAAATAAATTCACTTGATGGAAGGTTATCAGAACTGCCCATGGACACCCGTAACACCGAAGTAGTTACATGTGCGGTGCTCGGCTTTTGTCTTTTGGGGGTTAAGTAGTACCGTCTTTACTACAAGGGCATTCCGGGCCCGTGCTCAGGGCCCTATTTTCAGGGGGCCCCGAAGGACCGACAATTTCGTCGACGAACACACACCCGATAAACGATGCGTGGCAACCGGCTGCCCCGCAACGTGTAGCAGGTCCGATTCTCAGACGGAGCAAATCTTTGAGTGATCCACAATCAACAAATCGTTGTTTCGGGTTTGGGTGTCATGTGTATGTGAACTTGTATGTTTGTAAATGCACCCACGATGTAAGAGAAAATGCTAATGTTGAAAAACAGAAACATTCCAAAAAGGTTTCAAATTATTGTGTGCCAAAAAAGGGCCCCAGCATAGTCTAAGACGGCCCTGGGATTTGAAGATTAGGCCTTCAGTAACCTCACTCATTTGTTTTCGAGATTAGCATCTGAGATCTATCAGTAGACACTGTCTAAATCAATGTATTAAAGGTTTAGGCAGACGAAGATGACTCATCATGAGGAAGCAATTAGTACCGCACATGAATATCTGTGGCACCAAAGGAGTTTCAAGTGCGTTGTCGCCTTTTATATTGGGGCTCTAGTATCAACCTCACTCTCGCAACGAAACACAAGGCGAGCGTTGTTGTCACAGTTTTACAGATTTACGCATGTTGAAGATGGCGTAAGTCCATGTATGGGAAAGTCTATTAGATTTATTATTTAAAAATAATTTAATGATTAATTTTTTTTTAAAAGAGTATCGAATGGAGTTTCTTTCTCGTTCTTCTCCATTCGAATCTACATTTTTTGGAATGAGCACCTAGCTTCATCTAGCTTCGCTGACGGACTGACTGACAGACTATTATTTATTTTGTATTTGTTGACGTTTCAAAAGTACCAAATTATGATTTAATTGAAATAAATGCTTTGACTTAGATAAATCCTATTAGCCAGGCTTCAATTTTTACCAATCATATTGTTGTATACCTTTTCTTTTTTATATCAAAACAGAATTCGTTATTTCTTGAATATACTTCTTTATTGCACCTTAGAGAATAATTTTCTAGCAGATATTGACGTGAGCATAAAGATGAATCGTATGAATTAGAAAATAAGTCTTACATTCGTTTAAAATAAAAAATATTTATATAGAAAAAACATACAAGAACATAATCTACTTTTAAACAAATTAATAGTAAAATCAAAAGTATTTATGTTCATTAAATATAACGTTAGTAAATGAATTAATATTGCCAGTTATAAAAAATATAAAAAATCGTATTTTTTTTTAAATAGCAACAATTTGGAATGTCATTTTTATTTGGCATTAAAATTCCGTTTATGTTATTATATTTTATAGAAGATCTTACAATACCCGATGACGCAGTACATATAAGATTTACACTAAATTTTTACTACCTTATATACGGACTTACAAATACATGAAAAATAATAAGAAAATACAAATTTTAATCTAAAATCAATTACAATTTTAGTTATTCACTATAAGTTATACATATTCATTATATTACACATTTACTATGTTATAGTATTATGAAATATATAATTATATATCTATAATTAAAATATAAGTTTAAATTCTTTGAAGGGATAGAAAAATGTGATGTTTTGAAATTGTGTATGTGAATTTAAGTTTTTAATTTAACTGTATTTAAAATATTCAATAACAAAAATTAACAGAAAACTTTATACAAACAAGCTCAGAAGTGTAGAATACAGTCAGACTTTGTCTGTGTGTGCGATAATCTCGAAAACGTCTGAGCAAACATTGATAGAATTCAACATGATAAATCCAAACAATAATTTTTATATTAATTTTATTTATCTATTGCAAAGCCTCATGATAACAATTTAAAATATTAAATACTTGTTTCTATGGAAGAAATATATTAAATTCGAATGAACAGAGTGTTTTTATATGACATTTAAAGCATGCGCGTGGGCAGCCATATTTGCAAATATTACAGTTTTATATATATAAGGCGTGGAAAATATACAATTTCTTCATATATAAACACTCCATTTGTTCTCTGATCGGAGGTTGTTTAAAAATTTGTGTCAGAGAGAGATGGAAGATACACTAGATAGCGCCATCTCTATTCCGCACTGTATACAGGGTGTAACTGAATAAACAACGGAACTTGTAGTTGGTATTTCAGAGAGTAACATTGTATATCTTTAGTTTTCAGCACTTTTATAGAAATTCGCACTTTTTATACATATTGTTGTGACTCGCGATTTGCTTATGAGGAATTAGTGTATATAAAATGGTTATTAAACGTTGTTCATAGTACACATTTCTATAGTTATTATTATACATGTATAAAGCACTTATTTGCTTATTATCAAACAAGAAGTTGACTCATGTTCGCTCACTTATTATGAACAAAAAGTTATTTATCTTCATAGCCTGAATCAACTACAAGGTATTGTTTATTTTGTTGTACCGAAGTGGTGTATATATGTATGTGTATGTTTAGTAAGGTATTGGAATTCATTTACTAACGTTAGCGCTGTCGCCGTGTGCGAGCGCGGATAGTCCCACTCATTTGATGGCGCGCGCCTCCGGTAGGAACGCGTCCCAGTAGCGGATCGACTGTAAACAATAAATACATTGATTTTATATAATGACAGAAAAATAATATATTATAAGAATTTATTCTACGCGTAGCGAAGTCGCGGGCAACAGCTAGTAAGAATTTATATAAAATAATTATAATAATTTAGCCTTTTATTCAGATCTTAAATGTTTACAATAAATTTACATCTAAAACTACAAATAACTATTCTTGCACTGAAACTACTTAAACTAATATCTGTTCCTTGGTTACCATTTCAAGATCTGTTTGCCAGTCGGCAAAGGCCTCCTCCAAAAGAATTTATATAGAAAAGGAAAAAGTTGCGAGTCCCATGTGATGGGGGATGACCCTATTTGCATTAGGCTTATTTTACTGTCATATTTTTGCTATACAATAAGTAGTTACAGTCTTGCCTGAATTTATATTAGGCAGATTGCATTCGTGGTGGCCCGGAGGTTTAAGAAGCCCGCTTCTTATGCATGAGGGTACAGGTTCCATTGTGACTTTTTCCGAGGTATATGTATTTTCTAAGATTGTCTAGACACTACTGACAAACGGTGAAGGAAAACATAGTGAGGACATAACATAACATCACGCCTTTTATCCCCGAAGGGGTAGGCAGAGGTGCACATTCTACCATAGTACAATGTAACACCCACTTTTCACTAGTTGTTATGAGTCCCATGTAATAGGGGGTGAGCCTATTGCCATATACCGGGCACATTTCCAGACTCCGTGCTACTACTGAGAATTTTAAAAAACTCAGTAATACTTTGCCCGACTCGGGAATCGAACCCGAGACCCCTTGCCCGGCAGTCGCACTTGCGAATACTCGGCCAATGAGACATAGTGAGGAAAAGTTTGTAATTGCCAACCCGCATTGAGCAAGCGTGGTGATTAATGCTCAAACCTTCTCCGTGTGAGATGAGGCTTTGCTCAGCAGTGGGCACTTATAGACTGTTGATGATGATGATGAGATTGCTTTCGAAAAGTGCTCAAAATATTATTTAAAAAATAGTGTTTGGATTTGGAGACAACGTAAACGATCTGATCCTAACCGAAACTTGCTCATTTTGCAATTATGTTAGAATTCTAACGAACAACTGTTGGGCAGAAAGCCCGCCAGGCACGATGCCACCTCGCCTGGTCGGAGGATCCTCCTTAGAAAAAGCGACGTTATAGTTTATGGTCAAGGTGATTTCAAACTTAAGCGAAAAGTAACAAGGTTTAACTGTGCCTGATGCTTTAGTAAGAGAGACAATAGTCCTCAACATCACAGCATAGTTTGTTGTCAAGGTAATATAAACCTACAGCTTCACAAAATAAAGTTTAATTACCTGTGCCTGATGCTTCATATGGTCGTCCAGATACCGTAGTAGCGCGTGTCTCAGATCGTGTAGACGGACCTCGTCCCAGCGCTCCAATTCCTTCTTGATCACACGCGATATCGTGTCGAATTCTTGTTGGCCTCGTTCTACCTTCGCTTCCCACTGGAAAAAAATATTGTTATTTACGACTAGTCCTTGTTAAGATACTAAAGTCTACCATTTTAATATTTATTTTTAAACATACAAAAACGTATATAAATGACATCATCAATTATGGTGATGCAGTTTGAACCCTTTACTTAACTATTAAGACTTATCTACACTAATAGTATAAAAAGGAAAGATTTGATTTTTTGTTTGGAATGAATCTGCTCCGAAACTACCCAACCGATTTGAACAACTCTTACACTATCGATGATGAACATAGGCTATCTTTACTAATATTATAAATCGGAAAGTGAGTTTGTTTGTTTGTTCCGCTTTCAAGCCGTAACTACTAAACCGATTGCTTTGAATTTTTGCAGACGTAAAGTTAGAAGTCTGGATTAAATAATAGGGTACTTTTTATCCCGGAAAAATTTGATGTTCTCGAGGGAAAACGAAATTATTGATATAGATGGCGCTGTGTGTATTGTTATATGTCACGTAGGCTACTTTTTATCCTTTTGTGACGCGAGCGAAGCCGCGGGTAAAAGCTAGTATTTATTAAGAGAGAAAAAAGAGAAACGTATGAAAATTTCGATAATGTAACCCGATGTGTGAAAATGCTAGATATATCGATTTGGATCATGTAAACTGTATTAATAATTTTGAAAGCAGTATGCAAAATGCACATAACACCATAGATCAACTTGAAGAACCGCCTCAAAAAAAGGTGTTATAGCAAAAGAAGTGTGTGATATAAATATTAAACTGTCAAACACCAAGCGGTCACCGGTGACCGCAACCTATTGTTCTATAATTGTGTCTACAAAACCGGTACCTACTCGACGAGTTAAACACGTAAAAGACAGATTCAATTTTGTAATCATTTTTTTTTAACAACGTTGGCCCACATTAGGATTTTCTCCTATATCGTGGGTGCGTTTACAAACACACAATATCACATACACATGACACCCAGACCCGGAACAACAATCTGTGGATCACACAAAGAGTTGTTCCGTGCGGGACTCGAACCGGCGACACGTTGCGCGGCAGCTAGTTGCCCAGCCACCGCACCAACCGTGCAGTCAATTTTGAAATCTGTATGCAAAATGCACGTCGCACAAAAAAGGTTTCAATGTCATAGCAAAAGAAGTGTGCGATATAATCATTACTCAAGTGAAAGACAGATACAATTTTTGTAATCATTTGATAGCAGCCAAATTATTTTACTTTATTTTTATGGCATACGAGCAGACGGATCACCTATCGGTAAACAATCGGCGTCACCCATGGACACCTGGAACACCACAGGCGTTACAAGTGCTTTACCGGCCTTTTGGGAATTAGGAGTTTGAGGATCGTTGGGGATTCAGGAAATGCGGAGATTGGGGAAGGGGAGGGTAATTGGGCCTCCGGTAACCTCACTCACACGACGAAACACAACGAAAGCGTTGCTTCACGTCGGTTTTCTGTGAGGTCGTGGTATCACTCCGGTCGAGCAGGCCTGTTCGTGCCGAAGCATGGCTCTCCCACACTTAATGCGAGAACTTATCACATACCGTTCTACTTTTCCCGACAAAGATTTCTTGACCACAGTTTCCACATACGCAGCTTTGGACAAGTACCAGTTGATAAACGAACTATCAGCAATATACAGTCACGACGATTTCACAATTTAATTTAAAATATATATAATTTTATAATTTTAAATATTTTTAATTTTTCTGTAAATTACGGAAATCCGTAAGTGCGAACTACACGCCGCCGTCTTGTGACTAGTTTTATAACGCGGCTTAACACACACAAACTCAAACACGTAATTGATATTATTCCTAATTCCATAAAACTCCAATAAGAAATATTGCGGTTGCTTATATTGAAAACTGTCGAACTTAAACGATTTATTATAGCCGTATTTTTAACTACTGGCCCGAAACTTTCTCTTACATTGAACCTTTATGACTTCTGTGACATGCCCCCGAGAAATGACATAGCTTCAACACTACATCTTGTATATTTGACTACCAATAAAAAACTGTTGAAGGTAAATCCTCCGCTAACGCCGGTCACCGGTGACCCCCATGGCGTTTAACGTGTTAAATATATCAATTTTTGTTTTGTTGTATTTTCTAATTTTAATATTTTAGTAAAGTGTTACAGTTTAGTAAAGTGTTACTGTTCAGTGTACAATTTGTGTACCAGTTCGATAACCCACCAGCCGCCACTGGTTCCCACAAAGCATAGGCAAACATTGGCGCATTGTGATATGAATACGCACTCGTTTTCAATTCGTAATATTTTTCACTCTCATATGTATTGCGCAATATTTTTTACTGACTAAAAACGTTGCGCAACGAATTGATACTAGAAAAGAGGATTAAGTTAACTCAAGTACGAAATGCAAATACTAAGGTCATATTCTTCAAATGTACGTTACCTCAATAATCTCATTGGCAGCTTGTTCGATCTTCTCGGGCCGGTTGGCGAGCTCGGCCTTGGCTTTGTTCTCTCTCCGCTTCGTCAGCTGCATCTGAGCGTGTTGCCAGTTTTGGAATACCTGTTACAAAGATAACGTTAGTTGTTACTACACAGTATAAAACAAAGTCTCTATCCGCCGTCTGTCTGTCCCTATGTATGCTTAGATCTTTAAAACTACGCAACGGATTTTGATGCGGATTTTTTAAATAGATAGAGTGATTCTTAAGGAAGGTTTATGTGTATAATACATGCATATTTCACCCGTGCGAAGCCGGGGCGGGTCGCTAGTAAGATATAATATAAAAATGCATTTTTTGTTTTATCAACTTTTCTACTATTACATGGGACTCATAACATAAATAGTGAAAAGTGGGTGTTACATTGTACAGTGGCATTAACTGGCGTCATGTGTACCGCTGCCTACCCCCTCGGGGATAAAATTCGTGATGTTATAAGCTTTTATTTTGGAATTTCTTTTTAAGATTTACATTCGTTAGGTTTAGGTAAGTGGTCACTATAGTTTCCATTTTTATTATGGATCCAAGACTTCTCAACCTAACATCAAAGAATTTTTTTTTTTAAACATTGTCCCATACTAGGATTTTCTCCTGCGTCGTGGGTGCGTTTACAAACATACAAGTTCACATACACAATGACATCCAGACCCGAAACAACAATTTGTGGATCACATAAAGTGTTGTTCCGTGCTGGAATCGAACCCGCGACACGTTGCACGGCAGCCGGTTGCCCAGCCACCGCACCACCCGTGCAGTCGTCGTGGTATAGAATAGAACGAAGTCAAGATTGCAACAACTTAAAAGAGAGTGATTTCTTTAACTGAAAACTCCTAAAACTGTTAATAAGATAGGAGTAGAAGAATTACCTTGACTCTCTCATGGAACACATCCTTGATAGCTCCGATGAGTCCGAGGTAGTCCTTGACATGTTCTGCCAGCACGTAGAAGTCTGTGTTAGACTGCTCTAGTCGCAGGTGCTCGATCTGTGAGAAGATTAGTAAAATTATAGTGTTAGATTGGTATGTTTCGGCTGTGCTGTATTGATTTTGATCGGGTCCTTGACAAAGAGTCAAATTTTATTAGAACTGTGAACAACGACAGCTTTTTATGAATTTTGTACGAGATTGTGTATTGTGACGTCATGTTTCTTTAGCGTCAAACAGCATAGGTATTTATTTCTTAAAAATTTGATTATTTTTTAATATGTTATTGTATTGAACAGTCAAAATAATTAGTTTTTGATTAAGGAAAGTAGCGAATTGAGACACAGTTTGAACTTAGTAAAAAAGAGCTGGAGAAAGATTCAAACAGCAAAACCCAACGCAAATGCTTTTTCAACCTGGTTTTGCTGTGAGGTCATAGGATACTACGATCCGTACTAGTCGACCTCAACCACAAGTCGAAGCATGGTTCTCTTACGTGAAAAACCTATTGTATTGTGTCAAGTCTAGAGACTTGACTTGAAGTCTAGAAGATTGCGTAACGGTAAAACGGGGTGAATAGAATTGGAGGGGTGAATAAATGTTGGGAAATGAAATGATTATTTTCCTCTTTGAGTAAAGGGACACAGTACCTTCTCGTGCAAGTCAGCGGTGTGCGAGAGCGCGCGAGAGAGCGGCGCGTGCGGGTCGGCGCCGGAGAGCGCGGCGCAGGCGCGCGCGGCCTCGTGCGTGCGCGCGCCCAGCTCGCGCCGCTCGCCCGCCAGCGCCTCGCACGCGCCGTACAGGCGCCGGAGACATGCTTCCAGGGCCTCCACACGACCCGAGCGCTCCTCGAACCACTAGGCGTATAAACAAAAATTCATCATCAACAGCTTATAAATGCTCACTACTGAGCAAAGCTTCTTCTCACATGGAGAAGGTTAGAGCATTAATCACCACGCTTGCTCAATGCGGGTTTGCGATTTAAATCTTATAATTAGAAGTTATAAGCCCAGGTTTTCTCACGATGTTTTCTTTCACCGTTTGTCAGTGATGTCTAAGTGATCTTAGAAAGTACATGTAACTCGGAAAAAGTCACTTTAGGTTTCGAACCCGAGCCACCAAGACACAAATTATTCAGTCTTTTTTATTGAAATGCCAATGACTTCTCCCGCCTGGGTGAGGTCAGAGGGAATGTCAGATTCCCATTGGCTAAAAACCACCCCGTTCCTGCTCCTGTTTCGAGGCAGGACCCCAGTAACCTGCTAGGTCGTATACAGAAAAATTACAATCAACTTATAAGACAATCAAATCATCAACAGTAGCGATTCCTGAATTCAAGTATGAAAGGATGCCAAGCCAATGAAAGTAATGGATAAATTATGACAGGTATTAAATGAAAGAAAAAGTATTTTGTTGGAGGATGACGACTAATAAAGGAGAATGGAAATAGAAGGCACTGTTATGTAGAGTTAAATTAAAATAAGGGTAGGATGAAATCAGTAGAATCTACCTCAGAAAAAAAAAACAATTCGATTGGGATGATGACTGGGTATGTAATTTAAAAATAAAATTAGTCCGTAAGTAAGGTAGTGAAAAAATATTAGACACGTATTTTTTATTTTATCGTATAATAAAACAATACTTAGATAAAACGAATCAAAGTTTAGGAGTAGCGGTTAAAACGTCATTTCTACGTATAAAATGTACATAGAAGTGACGTCATTTCAAATCGATATATCGTCGAAAGTATTCGTTTTTGTAAGAAAATAAAAAACACGTGTCTAATGATTTAAAATAATCTACCAGACGGACATTAAAATAAAAACTCTACCCTATTTTAACAATTTTATGTTTATATACCGGGTCAGACTCGTCCATTCTGTACGTGATCTTGTTGACGGTCTCGCCGACTTTGTTGAAGAGGCGCAGCACTCCCGCGCCACTCAGCGCTGACGTACTCGTCGCTTTGGGCAACTCTGTGTCTGTATAACCAAAGATTTATCCATAAAAATAATTTATTTGTTGTCCATTAATATTAACATAACATCACGCCTTTTATCCCCGAAGGGGTATGCAGAGGTGCACATTATGCCACTGTACAATGTAACACCCACTTTTCACTATTTATGTTATGAGTCCAATGTAATAGCGGGCGAGCCTATTGCCACATACCGGGCTCAATTTCAGACTCCGTGCTACTACTGAGAATTTTTTAAAACCCAGTAATACTTTGCCCGACCTGGGAATCGAACCCGAGACCCCTTGCCCGGCAGTCGCACTTGCGACCACTCGGCCAACGAGGCAGTCTTTTTTATTTGCAGTATTTTTCTCAAAACATCTTGAAAACCCCAGTAGTATACAAAAAGACCCTCTATCTCTGTCTATTGCAGTCGTCAAGTTTTACGTCTTTCAGGTTTCGATAGTTACCTGGTCGCTAACAGGACCACCCTGTACCACCTCATTATTCTTGTAAAGCTTTCTATCTCTTCTAAAATTCCAGTGCTAGCATAAAATACGGCCCCAAGCTTAGATCAAACTTTTAGTAGGGGCACTAACAACAAACTCAATAAGTGGAATCATTTCGCAGTCCATAAAACAGAATATAATTCTTAATTTTGTTAGATCCAATCACAAACCTGACTCAAGGAACTCCCTGAAGTCTGGATCGATGCAGAGTACGGGGTGCTGAGCCACTCGGTTGAGGAAGCGCTCGAGCGCTGCACGGCGTCGCTCCACAAACTGCGACTGTACGCTGCCGGCCGCTGAGCTGCCATTAGCACTCTCCGTCGACGGTGTAGATGTCATCTTCAATTTTGTGGTACCTTAAATGAACAATTAAGAAATATTTCACACTCACATTACGTTAGGTCACCTAAAATTTAGAAGATCTTGCTGCTTGACGTAAATTCATTGCTCGAATTTTGTTTTCACTTTTGCAGGGAATGAGAAGGCTGTATGTACCTCCTGACTCCCAGGAGTTGGAGACGCATTTGGAATTCTAGAGTTATGAACAAACCGTTTTGGATACCGCAATGGTATCCTGCTGTGTTTGCCTCGCCTCGCTTTTAAATAAATGCAATTAATAGCATACTAGCTAAAAATAGGCACCTCTGTTTATTTGCATAATTTTTTGTATACCGATAGAGTAAAATTAAAATGTACTCACCAACTATACTCTTCTCAGGAGCCGGAGGTATGATCCTGCCAGACCTCAAGTACTTCTCAGTCAGCTTCTCATGTAGGCCGAGGAAGTCGCTGAACCTCCGTAGCACGGCGAATTCATGCTTACTGAATATAGGCATATTGGTTTTGGTGAGGACACGGTACGCTACGTACGAGCTCATGCCTTCTCCAATCTTTTGTGGCTCCGTGATCGTGATTATTATGTTGTTTGCGCGTTCTGTTGCTATCTGTGAATAGGATGGTCTGGTGTAAAGGATTGACACTAAATGTCATGGACGAGTCTATTGCCATTTATATGGGTTATACAAATCGTCTACTAACTAATTAGGTATTTGCCTTAATCAAAAATAAATTATTTTGACTGTTAGGTAACTACAACCAAATATTAAAAAATCACACTTTCAGTGATTGATTTTATGATCAACTTCATTTAAGTATTTCTCCAGCATTTTTTTAAGAAATAGATAATTGTGCTGTTTGACGCTAAAAAAACATGTCGTCACAATACACAATCTCGTACAAAATTCATAGAAAACTATCGTTTTTGACAGTTCCAAAAAAGTAATGAATTTGACTTGTTGGCAAGTACCCAATTGTATGTAATCCACAAAAAACACAAACATTACTAATCAACACAGCTGAGCATCACGGAAGGTCGAATGTGTTTTGTTTCATTAAAGTTTTCAACACATGAGTTGATTTTAATTAAAGTTTAAACGTGTGTGTTTCTGGGACGTCTACTGTGTATTGTTTTCAATAGTTTAATAATAACAAGCTCGATATATCTCTACCTCTACACATAGGTACTAATAGGGTACTTACCAGGGAATTAAAATTAAAAATCTAATTAGTCCGTCATGGAGAAATATTGGACACGTATTTTTTTTATTTTCTCGTATAAAGTTACAATACTTAGATAAATTGGAGTGGGAGGTCATTACGTCACTAAGTGCTACAAAATGTAGCGTATTGTGACGTCACACGATATTTCAGATTATTATATCGTCGAAAGAATTTCATTTTGTGAGAAAAGAAAAAATACGCGTGTAATGTTTTAAATTAATCTACAAGACGGACATTAAAATAAAATGTAGTCCACTATAGGGTAGTTCTCTGTTCATTAAAATTGGTTGAGCAGTGTTAAGGTGTTGAACGCGAAACATACACACACATTAAATTTGAATTCGTAATAAAATCGTTTGATTTTTTACATGACTGCTCAAAAAAGTTTTTCATAGTTTTTGTCCCTATCAAAATCGAGTATTCTATGATGTAGGTAGGCACTCTACTCTAAATAGGCCTCTGTCTATTTTTTACCCTTCAAGTAGCAAAACCACAATTTAATCGAGAATTTACATCAATATTACTGTTTATATATATAAGCAACCAACTTAGCAACAAGTTAGATAGTCGGTTACGCACGAATTGCTTTCCTGTCGACTGATGTCATGTCTGGCCACGGATTTGAGCCGGCATTAGGTATATACTTAACAGTAGGTATATATTAGTCGATTACTTTGATGTGCGACCTTGTACAAGTAAGCATTGTCCACGCTAACACGATATTCAGTGAAGCCATAATGAGTCTTAAGTCTTTTAGTAATTATTTCTTTGTTGGATAAAAATCCTGAATAATTGGTCTATTGGTTGCTACTGCATTTAATCGAATATGACGAAGTGATCGTGTAGTTAGAATTTCAAATCAAGCTAATGTTACAAGTGTAATGACTGTAGATTATGAGATCTTTTTTTTAATTATATTTTATTAGCTACTACCGCGCTGTTTCACCCGCTCTGCTCTTCTCCTTTTGATCACAGCGTGATTTTTTTATTTTTGCCACTGTGCATACATTGTACAGTGGCATTAAGTGCTTAGTGCACACCCACTTTTCACTATTTATGTTTAGAGTCTCATGTAATAGAGGGTGAGCATATTGCCATATACCGGGCACAATTCCAGACTCCGTGCGACTACTGAGATTAAAAAAAACCCAGGAATACTTTGCCCGGCCCGTTTTAAGTATTGGGCTCAGTATTGGGGCGTAAAACTCAAATTCTCTAGAGCTAAGTAAAGATTTCAGCAAATGAAGAACATATGCGACGAAAAAAACGTTGACGTTGAAAAGTGCCATTCTGGCTAACTGAAATTAAAAAAAAAGTAACTTCCTAATGCTTCCACTTTTCTTTTAATGAAAACTTGGCATGTTGTTTGTCAATTTGTAATTATAATTTGAATATTAAATTACCTCTTCCATGATTGGGCTGGCTAGTGAAGCGTTGATAGACGGTGGAGCGTCACTAATGGCGGCCTTCTCGATTCCTTGGCGCGCACCATTCACCTCCGAGTCCAAACTGACTTCCTGTAATAAAGAACAGATTATTTAATAGATAATAGATATACAATGGACAGCTACTTTGTAGTAATACATTGGGGATAGTGTATTAGAATTTTATGATATTACCGACATAGTTGTTGGTTTCATTTATTTATTTATTAGAGCCCCAGCTTTGCACGGGTGCATTATACATATAAACCTTCCTTAAGAATCGCTCTATCTATTAAAAAAACCGCATCAAAATCTGTTGCGTAGTTTTAAAGATCTAAGCATACATAGGTAGACAGACGGCGGATAGCGACTTCGTTTTATACTATGTAGTGAAGTTTATGTCTTGTTTGAATTTGAATGACACAATTTAATAAAATATATATTTTTTTATTATGTACATTTAAAAGAAAACAATAAATAGTTCATGCTTCAGCATGAATAGGTCGGCTCGACCGGAGAGATATCACGGACTCACAGAAAACCGACGTGAAACCACGCTTGCGTTGTGTTGCATCGTGCGGGTGTGGTTGCCGGAGGCCTAGTTATACCCTCCTACCTCAAACCCTGAATCCCCACCAATCCTCTAATTCCTAATCAAAAGGCCGGTAACGCACTTGTAACGCCTTGGTGTTTCCATGGACGGCGCCGATTGCTTACTATCAGGTGATCCGTCTGCTCGTTTACCGGCTTATGCTATAAAAAAACGCTATTCTAACGCCTCTTCTATTTTGGGTGTCTATGGGCGGCGCTGATTGCTTACCATCAGATGACCCGTCTGCACATTTACCGGTTTATCCCATAAAAAAAGATACAGTAATTTTTTTTTTATTAAAAAAAACCCCTTGGAAATGGGCGGAAACTCTTTTGGCTTTATGACATTTTCAAGTCCCACAACTTTTAAAATAACCAAATTAAATATATCTAGTTCCTTTCAGGCAATTGGGTCGAGAATAGTTTAAATTATCTAAAAATCGCGGGTTACTCACGTTAATATACCGAGAAAAGCTGTACAGGTTTCAAACCACAGCCATAGCGTATGTCTCACGATAGTTATTTTAATAACATTTTTACTATTAAATGGTAGTATGACTCAAAAGATTACTATACAATGTCTAATATCTTAAATATTTCATTATTCATATCTTTTTCAATGAAAGAACAAAGACATGTTGCTTTATAATCTAATCTCATTACAATAAGACACAAAATTAATTGGCACAATGACAATGACTTGTTAAACTGCATCATAGATACATTATTTTATTTATTAAGTTTTAAGATCTCCTATTGTTTTATTATATATCTTTTGTGGTATTCAATGGATGTTCTTAGTCTAAAATTGAATTCAATTTAACTTCAACTTCATTATCAACTTTAATACAAGACAATATGGTGGAGATTCTATAAAGAATGACATTTATCCTCTTCCATGTGTAGAGGTAGGTTGAGGATTTAGGACCCATTTTATTCGTTGTAAAAAAGCAAACGTGAATATTTTAAGTCATATCATCATCATCAACAGCTTATAAGTTAAGTAAAAACGCGGGTTACTCACGTGAATATACCGAGAAATGCTCTACTACTCTCTAGTTAGTACCACAGAGGGGTTCTTCCTTATGAGCAGCGTGCGAGGTCGCGGCGACGTCGCGCAGCTCAGTAAGCTGCCTAAACTAGTAGAGCATTTCTCGGTATATTCACGTGAGTAACCCGCGTTTTTACTTAATTTAGTATGTCTCACGATAGTTATTATAAAAACATGGCTTATAAGTTGCCACTGCTGTCAGCAGTCTGCTGACCAAAGACCTCTTCTCGTACGGAGAAGGTTTGAGCACTTATCACCACACTTGCTCAATGTGGGTGTGCAATTTTAAGACACACACATATTTAAACAGTTTCATTATAGAGGTAGTATCAGCCTATTTCCATTTAGAACACACACTATAAGTACTCTAATTTTTACAAATATCTTGGAAGTATTTTTATACAATCATCATCAGCCTATAAATGCCCACTGCTGACCAAAGGCCTCTTCTGACACGGAGAAGGATGAGCATTAACCTCTTGACTGCCGGTATATAAGACACAATAGAAAATGCATTGTGTCTCGCATAGATCTACGTTCCGGCAAACGACGGGTTAATCACCACACTTGATCAATGTAGGTTGATGATTTCAAACTTATATTTAGAAAATGCAAGCCCAGGTTTCGTTAATGGTAAACATTATACTAAGCTTACTTTGAAACTGAATTAAAACTACCCATTTTTAAATTGTAGTTGAATATTAAGTTATTGCATAGATACAATAACAATAGTTGTGCTTTTCTATGCTGAAACAAGTTTTACCGACACAGATATTGATAGTATGAATTTTAATTTCCTTTTTTATATGAGGAAAATGTTGACATGTCAGTTGAATGGTTTCATAAAAGGGCAGCTAGTTGATTTTTTAAACAATATTTTAACTGATTTTAGGTAATAAAGAATTCATATTATGTTTTCTTCTCAAATGGCAATCAAGTCTCCTTTATATTTTAATAATATGATTATGTCGTGGTGGCCCGGAGGTTTAAGACGCCCACTTCTCATGCATGAGGGTGCGGGTTCGAAACCTACCAACGGCAAGTACCAATGTGACTTTTTCCGAGTTATATGTACTTTCTAAGATTATTTAGACACCACTGACAAACGGTGATGGAAAAACATTGTGAGGAAACCTGGACTTATAATTTCTAATTATAAGTTTGAAATCGCCAACCCGCATTTTGCAAGCGTGGTGATTAACGCTCTAACCTTCTCCGTGTGAGAAGAGGCTTTGATCAGCAGTGGGCATTTATAGGCTGTTGATGATGATGATGAATATGATTATGTCACCAGAGTTTAAACCACTTTCAATGTGGTATGAAACCTCTTTAATCAAATTAATTAAATACAAAAATAAAATACTATTTTGTACATTACCTGCACATAAGTAAACACAGGATTAAAATCAAAAGCCATTGCAATTATTGAAGCTTACTTTCACAATCTTCTAAAAACAATATTAACTATTATTTACAGATAAGAAAATAAAAAACAACTGAACTACAGACTATCATAAAGGTGACTAATAGAAGAGATAATACAATGACTTATTTCAGTTGGGGCATTGATTCAGTAACTTAATTAAGTTTCAAGGATCATTCAATGAGAAATCAAGTTCCATAGAATGTCAGACACTTGTGAAAAACACTACAAACAATTCTCGTGCAAAATGTGTGTTATAATGGTAATAAGCGGTAATTAATTGTAATGAATTAGCATCACCACCATAAGGTTGCTGGAATGTTGTAAATTCTATAATTTCTCGTCATGCAGAGGGGCGTCAACGTTTCGCCGGGCCGCCGGGGGGCGGACGCAAACACAACAAGTTAATAAAACAGGATTCCAATAAGATACCTGGACCGCAGACGCGAAAAGATCTTCGTCATCCCTATTATCATTGTTGATATCCACTGTGCTAAAGGGCGGTGTATCTGGCTCTTCCGACATCGTTAATTTGTTTTAGATGTTAACACACTCACAAATTACACCACGAACAGTTAAAGCTTCTAATCAAATTTTTCCCGAAAACAGCGAGATAACTTTCCGATACCAAGATTCGCTTGACAGAAATGAACAACCCCCTTTCTGTAATTATAACTATAAATTATATAGGTTTTCTAACATTAAAGAAATGATATGCATAAAAAATCAGTAAAGAATGAAAGAGATAAAAAATGCCCCATGTTAGAAATATGCGGTATTTTACTATGGAACTCGTCAATGCCACTGTCAGATTTTTAGTGACGTATTCAATTCTGTTTACAAATACAGATTCAATCAAGTTGGATAATCGTTATTATGATAATTTAATAAAAAAATGTACAATTCTTATTAGATTTGTCTAAAAGTAAATTATTTATAGAATATCAGATTGATCGTTTATAAATCAAAATTACGAAGATTGTAATACTGCAATGTGGCAAAAATTACGTGTCCTTTTTAATAACAAAACGTAAGCCTCTCTTTCTTTATCAGCTGTCAAATCATTAAAAAAAATAATCCACTAACTAAAATATTGTTTTTGTTGTGAAGGTAAAATATGTTTTACTTATTTATTTGGTGATTTGTTATAATAACTGAAGAGAATTATAGTCACTGTTTCATTTTTTAGCCTTTTTAACTTACAAAAGGTATGTTAGGATATGATTTTGATGATATTTTCGTGTATTTTAGAGTAGTGTAAGTGATAGTGGAACATGAGTGGGTTGGATAAGAAGCCGAAGATCCCGCAGCCGCCGGCACCTGCAGGTAGCTCGGGGAACTTGCTGTCGAGCGTGGCACCTCCATCGCAACTGCCTAACTTTGTAACTGCGACTCCTGTAGTCCCAGCTGTTGAGGTAGAATGACATTTATTTACATTTTTTACGACTTTAGAAGTAAAAGTGTAGTGTTAAAGTTAGTGTGACGTATATACAGTATAAGTTTATTTTCCTTGTAATTGGGCTTTCTTCTTCGTTATCTTATTTTTATAATGTTCATTTATAAAAAATTTGGCTATGGTTGCAGGTCCCTCAGGCCGCAGTAGGCCAGCCAATCGCAGCGCCCCTGCCTGTAGGCGGTCAGCCAATCCCAGCCCCTCTGCCAGTGAAGCCTATCATAGTACAAGGAAGGGATGAACCTCCTCCACAGGAGGACAATGCTGAGAAATTTAGGTATTTCACTTATTAATAATGTTCAATTGTGAATCAGGAAATGATGATATCATAGATTTATAGATAACAATAACATGTAGAAATTAATGTGTTGGATATTGCTTCATTTGTTTGTAAACTTTTATTACCAGTCACTTTAATTTTTTAAAACTGGTACGATAGAAAAGTGTACAAATTCTTTTTATGCATTTGCATGATACACAATTTTATACCTTTGTAGTTGCTAGTGTAGCTGGATAAAAAGATAATTAACTTTTCAACTGCCTGTACATGAGAAACAATACAAAATACATTGTGTCTCTCGTAGATGTACGTTCCGGCACACCACAAGTTAAGAAAATCAATGTCATAATTTCTTTGGTTTCAGTCCTGCAATCCCGCTAGGCAAGGGAGAACCAGTGATGTCAATCAGGTCGCCTGAAGACTCACAGGCCTCACAGTCTCCAGAGTCATTGCCAGACTCCACTTCAGAGATTGACAAACTTGGTAAGATTACTAGCAATTTTCTTAACTTTAAAAATTGGAGGATCTCAATTTAACAGTACTCTTTAGGAAGTACTGTCAAGGTAATATTTTAGAATAGTTTGAGCAGGTTGGTTAGAGCTCCTTCACAATAGCGTTTGTCCGGCATAGATGTTCGGTAAATGCTAGCATTTGTCCAATGCAAATATTCAATAAAGCCTAGTGTGAATGCACTCTTACAGTCACGCTTCCAACAACTTGAATCAATAAAGAAGTCCTTATATGATTAACATAACTATTTCTGATTCATGAGTAACCAATTATTTTGTTACCAGGTGACATAATGCCGGGAAGTGGTCTGCTCACATGGATGAAAGGAGCGGTGTCCACTGGAGGGATACTGCAGCGTGTGGCTGAGAAGGCAAAGAGCTCTGTCGACTCCATGATCACAACACTTGACCCACAAATGAAGGAGTATCTGAGTAAGTGCATTAATTAGTTTATTATTTATCAGTATGTTTCATTTTAAACAAACCTTGCCGTATTAATGATGAGAAAATAAATTATTCTTTTTCTGTACTAGGAAGTGGTGGGGATCTTCTAGTGGTGGTAGCATCAGATAAAGAAGTAAAAATATCACCGATCAGAGATGCATTTCAAACTGTCTTTGGAAAAGCTAATGTGGTGTAAGTATACAGCTTTGTTTGGTATTTATTTATGGTTGAGCTGACTGACTAAAAAGTATACAGAGTGGAAACTGAACGCTTGAAACACATGGACAGGTGATGGTAAAAATAAATATTATTTAGTTGTAATCAACTACTCAAGGGTGCATGAATAACACGAAAACAAAAACAATTAAAATACGGTCAAATTCAATACTTTTATTGAAATGTCAAAAACAAACTTTCCTATGAATTTTGTATTGGAGCGCAACTTATGACGTCATCATATTTCTGCGTCAAATAGCATACTTATTGTATTGTAACTCTCGTGGGACAGACTAAATAAATTATTATGTTTTCGGCTTACTCACGTAGTAATTCGACGAGGAACTCGACTAGTTTCAAGCCATGCTAGAGGCTCATATTCATGAGCAGCATTTCGAGACCCGCGACGCGGCGACTGTCGCGCTGCTACTGTACCTAGCAGCATTTGAGAGTGTTCCGTTAACAATCTGTATTTGCGCCTATTGATTAAATGAAACAATTAACTATCAACCTAAATCCTAACACAGTACATTCCAAATTCCAGTGGCTATGCAGCACACAGCGAGGTGACAGCGGAGCAGCCAGTGGGCTATGCGGCCGCGTACGCAGCGGCCAAGCAACGTATCGCACATGTACGGTCTGTGCACGGAGACCTCAACAATAATGTACCCGTGGTGGCCGTGGAAGGGTTCCTGCACGAGTCTGTTACTGATAGGTATGTATATGGGATACTATTGGATAATAAATAGAGTCAAAATGCTGAGGTTGAAATCAGTCAAGGTAGACTCATTCAAGTCATTCATTAAGAAGAAGTCAATAGCTTTGCTTTCGTCAGTCACCGGTGACCGACATTAGCGGAGGATTTGCCTTCAATAGTTTTTTATTGGCAGCCAATGCCTTAATGGGAAAAAAGTAGTTTATAATGTTCCGGACATCATATTAACCTCTGTTCAAAGTTTAAATAAATATGGTAGTTTTCCGTGAAAGAGGAGAAACATTGGTACATAATACATAATTTTTCTAGGATCGTACAGTGTGGTAAGACTCAGATTTCAATACTTTATGTATACTAATAAACTAAATGGGGTCTACCCTATTTTGCTCACTAGATGGCGCTAGTGTTTTTTTTTTTCGGGTAGGAAAATCATCGAATGACTGCTCCCGCCTGGGTGAGGCGGGAGGGAGTGTCAGACTCTTACTGACTAAAAACCACCCCGTTCCTTCTCCTGCACGTCGAGTCGGAGCCCCGGTTATCCGTTAGGTTCTCCGTGACTCACTTAACAACACTCCCCATATTTTTGTGTCCCGGCAGATGGTACGAGCTGTCCCTGATGGTGCTGTCGCAGCCGTCGCTGGGCATCGAGCTGCAGCTGCAGTCGCAGGGCGCGGCGGTGCCGGCCGCCGCCGTGGCCGCCGCCGCCGCCGCCACGCCCGCGGACTACCCGCACGCACAGACTGGGTACAGCGTCACCATCGGCTCTATTATGGCCGCTAGTCTACAGGTAAACAAGATATTGATTTTGTGTTAGTTTTTCTAAGAGAAAAATTTATTAAGGGACTGCCAATAAAAAACTACTGAAGGCAAATCATCCGCTAATGTAGGTCACCACTGATCCCTATGGCAATGTGTCAAGGGCCGATTTTACCAACTCCAGTTAACTGTCAACTGTCAATTTTATTCAGTACAGTCTTCGATCAACAATAACAACTAGATAAAGGGTTACGTACAAAATCAAGTTCCAGTTCTGTCCGTGTGAATAATAATAGTAAAAAAATAACAAACAGAGAAAAATGTTTTAAAATAGTTCTAAGTTCAACCTAATAACAACCAAGGCATCTAATAATATAGTCATAAATCGTCAAAATATTATCTAATACTTACGACCATTCGCCACATAATAAGACGAGAAAAGTATTTTCTTACTCCTGTCATGTAGAAATTAAAAGACATAAGTTATCCAATATCAAGTTTGAATTCAACCTTAAGCATGAACAAATAAAGATAATTTTTCCATTATTGTCTTGCGATCTATGTATCGTTTTGTTTTGTTTCGTTTTGCTTCTTCAAATTTCGAATTTTGCTACAGGAGGTGTATGTATGGAGTCGCGTTAGACACTAAAATAATTTTAAAATATGAAAATTAAGATTTCGGGATCTTAGTATACATCACTTATTTTTATTAGCGGTACGTTTTTGTGTATGATATGTTTATTTACTTTATCATTAAAAGTCTAAGTCTAAGTCAAAATCATTTATTTCAGTTAGACCAGGAAGGCACTTTTGAACGTCAACAATATAAATTTAAAAGTGAAGCTAATTGCTCATTCCAAAGTGTAGATTCCTATGGAGAAGAACGAGCAATAAACTCCATAGGTTAGATACTCTTTTCCAATCAGGTTACTATACAATTTTATTTTACAATACAAATCGACTCCCTGCATCCACTGTTCTATTTAAACAAATGTTTGTGATCGTGTTGGCGAGGCTTGGCCAAGGTATCGCCAACACACGCACAAACATTGGTGGCGTTGGTTTATAATTGATAATTTTGTCTAATTTGATATTATTTACTAGTTTAAAAGCTTAAAATATAACTTATAGTTTCTGTACTTATCAAAAATAAGACACTCCGGCCGTTATACTGCTTTTTTGGTTATTATTTTTGCAACTTGCAATTACGCACTGCGGCATCGTGAGACGTGTGTACGTTGGCCGTGTTTGGAGCATACTAAACAAAATAAGAGCTCACTTCTCAAGTGAGCTCTTATTTGTCGAGACGATTTTCTTGCGCCGACCCGATATCTAGTTGCTATTGTTGATCGAAGAGTACAGTTAAGAATTAACTGTTTATTGAAAAATTGGCCTGTAAAAAGGTCTGTGATTATTATTGAATTTATTAACTTTGGTCTTCGGTTAATGGTTAACTTGCCGCAGTGCACAAAAGTGCTAGTAGGGGTTCTTTTTTTTTAAAACGGTTAGCTGTAATGTAATACGTAATTACGTCACGTTTTGTCTCCCTGTGCGTAGGCAGAAAGCGGGCTAAGGATTGCCTTTTTGCGACACTGAATGTGGAGTGGAGATGTCGAGGGCAAGATGTCGACGTGCAGGAGAAGGAACGGGGTGGTTTTTAGTCAGTAAGAGTCTGACACTCCCTCCTGCCTCACCCAGGCGGGAGCAGTCATTAGATGATTTTCCCTCCTTAAAAAAAGAGGGTGATGATGTTAGAAATATGTGCGATGATAGATACGAGAAAGATTCGATTTGGACATGTAAAAAGGATGGATGAAAGTAGAGTAACGAAAGAAGTATACAGAGCGAAAATGAATGGGGCCATCATATAGGGCGCCCTAGACGGACATATAGTGACCAGATCTCCGTTATATTAAAGTAGGACCAAATTAAAAGTACCCTTAACCGACGAGCATGCATGAAAAGATTGATGACTGTTGATGAAGCGAAAGATTTATGTAGGAATCCTAGCAATTGGCGTTCCATAGTCTCTGCCTACCCCCATGGGAGACAGGCGTGAAGTTATGTATACAAGGTGTAGTTTTGAAACCGTGGCATTTCTCGGGGGCATGTCACAGAAGTCATAAAGGTTCAATGTAAGAGAAATCTTCGGGCCAGTAGTTAAAAATACGGCTATAATAAATTAAACTGTCAAATACCAAGCGGTCACCGGTGACCGCAGCCTATTGTTCTATAATTGTGTCTGCGAAACCGGTACTCGACGAGTTAAGTTACGTTCGACGTTACGTTTAAGTTCGACAGTATTCCAGAATAAGCGACAGCAATGTTTCTTATTGGAGTTTTATGGAATTAAGAATAATATCAATTACGTGTTTGAGTTTGTGTGTGTTAAGCCGCGTTATAAAACTAGTCACAAGACGGCGGCGGCGTGTAGCTCGCACTTACGGATTTCCGTAATTTACAGAAAAATGAAAAATATTTAAGTAAAATTTTTTTAGAAAATGACGCGGCTTTAAAACAACACCTTGTATATGTATGTATGTTTATTATACGTTATTACTTCGCCTGAGATGACGTATTTTCAATAGACCGTAGTGAGAGCGTAATATACGATAGCGTAAAGAGAGAAGCAATATTTGCGCTAAGTCCTATTACCTATTTTAAATGTGCAATTTTTCTGCAGTTTATTGTCTTTGTCTTTAAAAGTAAATTCATTGTTTGTTTGTAAGTTTCTTTACCTATTTCCTGGTTCCTAGGTCCCCCACACGCAATGGCAGGAGTCCTCAACAGGCGTATCTCGACGGGAACTACTTCTACTGACGGCGCGCTCGCTGGCTGGATCATACAAACGACTGCTCGCCGTCTCTGCTAACGAGGCGTAGGTGATGATGGACGGAAGGAAGGAAGAGATTAGACTTATGTACAGTTATTACAGTTAGTATCTGATATCTGCATTTATGGCTTGTACAGAAAACTGCAATGCGACGTCGCATCGCAAGAACTTGCGAATTGATTTGCATCGCGCACCAAAATCTTACCTTTCCAAAATCTTCTTTGTTTTTTTCCCGTATCTCCTAAGCAATAACAGAAGTGTACGCTTCTTGTTACGATCCATGTCACGACCTAGTTTTCAATTTAAAATACCTTTAGTACGGTTGACGGCCGTTGAAGGAATGTTCACTCTGAAAGATGCTTTGTCGGGTCGCACGAAATCTCATCGCAGCAATTCGTGTCGTAATTTTCTGCGTTGCGAATTCGCATCGCATCGCAGTTTTGTGTACGAGCCCTTATTCATTTTATTTATTTATTTATTACAGACATACTAACAGCGTCTGTATACAATTATACATAGTATGATAGTATTAAGAAATAACATAGGTAACAACAGGTATTGGGCTAAAACAGTCGCCAAATATAGGTAGGTACGTTAATCAACTTTACAATTCAGTAATAAAAAAACTATACAAATGAACAAGAAAAAGAATTTTGGTAAAATAAACCTTTTTTACATAAATTGTAATTGGGCACTTGCCGACTAGTCAAATTCAATACTTTTTTCGAACTGTCTAAAACGACAGTTTTTTATAAATTTTGTATGAGATTGTGTATTGTGACGTCACGTTTTTATATCGTCAAACAGCGTACAATGTTAAACATTTGCTGAAAAATACTAAAATTAAGTGAGTCATAAAATCAATTAATGAAAGTGTGATTTTCTTTTAATTTATTGTATTCAACAGTCAAAATAATTTATTTTCGATTAAGACAAGTACCCAATTTATTCAATGAAGTCCTGGTTTCCTTACGATGTTTTTTTCTTCGTTGTATGCCAATACAGTATTTATTTTTTTGTTTTAAACAAGTCTAATTGACATTTATCTTTCAAAGATATTAAATAAATATTGTCTTTGTTACAGGGCCTAGAGAAGAATGTAAAGAATCTATAGTAGATTATATCATAAAGTATACCTAACTAATTATAATTATTATTATAACAATGTATAGATAAGA
This sequence comes from Spodoptera picta, assembly GCA_038387885.1. NCBI lineage: Eukaryota > Metazoa > Arthropoda > Insecta > Lepidoptera > Noctuidae > Spodoptera > Spodoptera picta. Next base: position 2,569,981 of record JAZHFQ010000335.1, read on the forward strand.
TTTATTATACGAATAAAATTTATTTGGGGCCAACTGTGTTTTCTTACTTAGAAAAAATTTAAAAATATGTATGTAGCTATAAATATCACGAATGTAGCTATAAATTTAACGAATGGAGTTTCTTGCTCATTCTTCTCCATTCGAATCTACATTTTTGAATGAGCACCTAGCTTCACCTAGCTTCATTGACGGACTGACTGACAGACTATTATTTATTTTGTATTTGTTGACGTTTCAAAAGTACCAAATTATGGTTTAACTCGTCGAGCACCGTTATTATAGACACAATTATAGAACAATAGGTTGCGGTCACCAGTGACCGCTTGGTGTTTGACAGTTTAATTGAAATAAATGCTTTGACTTTTGACTTTTATTAAAATTATGTATATGTGTGTGTATGCCACTGAACTCGTAAACGGCTGGACTGATTTAGATGTTGTGTACGAATTTAAATGAGTTCCGAACGATTTTGTTAAGCACTATAAACTGTAGATTGTCCTGTATTCTGCCACAGAATTAAGTAATTTTTTTTCTCTCTTCTTTGGCAAACGATTCTCCAAAACGATCTTGTCGACTATACTGCCAGTGTCCAGTGGTGACGGCAGATTAATGAACCGTCGAAATTAACTTTGTGGTAGTTTTTAGTTGTTAGTAACTGAAAGGACAAGAGAATTAAGTAATAACTAGTTTATTATATTTCGCCTGTCTGTCGGACGTCGGTACGGTCGAGTCCTTTGATCGCGACAAAATGTCGCAAGTGCAACTACCGACCTCGGGGTGCTAGGTTTGATCCCGGATCCGGTTCCGAAAAAAGTCTCAGTAGTAGCACAGTCTTACAATGAATTTTCATCATAACTGATGAAGGGCCTCATTTCTGTCTACCCCTTCGACGATCAAAAGGTATGACGTTATGATAACTTTTTTCTATTTATATGTATCTTGATCTAATATATTTTGTTTTGATGAAGCATGTCATTCAACCTTTATAGTAGAAAATGTGATCACTGCGTCCTGCGTCAGTGCATCTCGTATTTTTTGTTAATTATAGCAATTTTATTACTCGAATTTTAATAAAGACTTGTAAGTTTAATGACCTGGGTCCCGTTTTTTTAAATGTAGAATACATCAATGTACAGACGACAGCAACTCAACCTATTCCTTACTGTCAAATTCCTCCATGCGATTTTCAACATTATTCTTTTGTAATAAAATCTAAAATTCAATAAAAAAAATACAGATTCGAGTAGGTTAGTTTGCTGGTGTCCGTGTATTAGTGTTCCAGCTTCCACACAAAATGTTGTTGATCAACATTGAATCTACTGAATGCGACTATTAGGTTTATTTTGTATAGCCGTTAATTGCGGAGTTACGGGTGAGCTCGAAGGGGATGGGATTAGGATTCAAAACAGTGTATGTCAATTAAGTGCTTATACGCTCGAATGCATTGAAAAGGTACGTAGATGGGGAATCACCACAAATTGGGTAGTTGCCAGGGTATTAATATTAAAAATCTAATTAGTCCGTCAGTTAGATAATGAAAAAATATTAGACACATATTTTTTATTTTCTCGTATTAAGTTGAAATACTTAGTTATAATGACTGGGAAGTTGTTACGTCATAACGTGTTACAAAATGTGGCACGCTGTGACGTCACACGACATTTCATATCGTCGAAAGTATTTAATTTTGTGTGAAAAGAAAAAATAGGTGTCTAAAGTTTTAAATTAATGTAGCAGACAGACATTAAAATAAAAGTTAGGAAACTAAGGGTAGTTTTTTAAATTAAATAGATCTAGATAAATTAAATAGGTAGTTTTTTAACTCGTCGAGTACCGGTTTTGCAGACACAATTATAGAACAATAGGTTGCGGTCACCGGTGACCGCTTGGTGTTTGACAGTTTAAATTAATTAAATCTCTAATCCCTATTAGAGATACATACTGTGAAATCTATTTATTTTAGCCCCGAGGTAAAATGTTTCGGTTTTTGTGGGTAATACAATAGTTTTACAAAGCAATAAAAAATAACCGCGGAGGACTTAACGGTTTACCGGGGCTCCGACTCGAGGTGCAGGAGAAGGAACTGGGTGGTTTTTAATCAGTAAGAGTCTAACACTCCCTCCCGCCTCACCCAGGCGGGAGCAGTTATTCGATCATTTTACATTTAAAAAAAAGCATTGAATGTTTAAAATAAAAAATAACTATTGAACTATTGCAAAAAGCAAACTTTACAAGCGCATACGAACTTCGTACTTCATAGAGTATATTATTAAAACACCACGCCATGTAGGTAATTCTCGAAGAATTATTTCTCGTTGGGTAGCGAGTGCTATGCAAATAGTGCCTACAAATTTACGTCTAGTGCTTTGAATAACAACAGTGTCCAATAAAAAAAGAGAATGGATGCAAAAAGATGGTTAAATTTTTTTTATTTTGTTTCTAAATGGTCCTGTATAGGTATGTACCCAAATATTTATAGGAGTCGCGGAGAACCTAACGAGTTACCGTGGCTCCGGCTCGACGTGCAGGAGAAGGAACAGGGTGATTTTTAGTCAGTAAGAGTCTGACACTCCCTCCCGCCTCACCCAGGCGGAAGCAGTCATTCGATGATTTTCCACTCTTAAAAAAGAAAAAATATTTATGGGAGATTTAAAGATGGGATAATTTTTGTCGTAGCTGGTATCATTTTTGCTTCGTGTAAACCACAAGCCGCACGCACACATGCAAGAAATTTTGGAATGTCATTTTTGTAGCTATTGTATGGTGACCTCTATCTAGACATTATATTATAATCAAAGGTACCTATCTATAGTGTTATGGTTTTTGAAAATTCTCAGTAAATAGTACTTAGCAGGGAGAATTTAGCCTGTGCATGGCAATAGCCTCACTCCATATTTTAACTGACGTAATAAAGTTGGTATTACCACCTTTGGTTACCCTTTGGAAATGAATTAATAGGCGTGATGTTCTATTGAGTCTTAATAATTATTATTATTTTAGGTAAGTATTATACTCGTGCGTGACCTACTACTATACTTTTTGGTTAAAAATTCAATTAATCATTTTAAAGCAATATAAAACAAAATTAATACATACCACCATTGTGATCGTGTTTTTATTATAAGTTATTTATTTTATTGTATTATTTTATTAAGTATTTACCTATGTTGCCACATAGGAATTTACATTGTCATATTGTTATGTTTTGTAAATAAATAAATGAACAAATACTTAGCAGGCAGGCTTTAGCGCATATTTCGAGGCAATGTCTTTGCAATCATTTTCCTCTATAGGACATATACCTCAGGTCGCTTACGTTTAACTCAACGTTTGTTGAACTCTGTACTCTAGTAGAAACAGGTTTAAGTTTGTTTTTCCTCTGTCGCATATTTTATGGGATATTCATGTAGCTTCTTCGTTCATATTTTAGTCTCGCACTGTTTGTGATCGTTGCAACAAGTTTCTTGACATTGATAGTCGTTTATTCTTTTTTTGAATTTGAAATTCTGTTAGTCATGTGAGTTTTTAAAAATATTTTATGGTCTTTTGTTTTTTTTTATATGTTTGATGTATAAAACCTATTACGTTTTTGTTTTCAATTCTTTTATAACAATTTCAGATATTTTAAGTGATAATTTGATTATTTAAATATTTTAATAATTAACTGTTTTTTCTTTTATTTGCGAATATAACTTAATCAATAAGATTATTCGCTTACGACAAGAAAACCGTTCATTTTTTTTAAAGTGTATAAGCACAAGAGATTTTTTATTTGCTCATTCTCAATAGATAGCCTACTAATCTACCTAATTTATTTATTTACAGTACCTAAGTATTATAAATTAAATGTGAAAGTGTGTTTGTTTGTCATTGTTTAACGTGAGCGATTTTGTGGTGTGATTTTTGTGTTTTTACTTGGAAATAGGTCATAGAGACTACTGACCCTATACCATAGTGTCAGTGGCGGATTAACAGAGCGCTCTAGGCACCTCCTAGGCGGCCCTATTTGTCTGTTTGATACGTACGTCTCGCGGTGCCCCTTTGTACACGTGCGCCCTAGGCATTTGCCTAGTGTTGCCGGGGCTCCGACTCGAAGTGCAGGAGTAGGTACGGGGTGGTTTTTATTCAGTAAGAGTCTGACACTCTCTCTCACCTCACCCGGGCGGGAGAAGTAAAAAACGCAATTGCCTAGTTAGCCTTAGGCATAATAGGGCTATGTATAGGCTACATTTTTTTCTTAACCATGTGGGCAGAATGCAGATAACATAGCAAGTAAATAAGTACCTGTTTAATAAATACCTTTTTTTTTTAAGGGGGGAAAGTCATCAAATGACTGCTCCCGCCTGGGTGAGGCGGGAGGGAGTGTCAGACTCTTACTGACTAAAAACCACCCCGTTCCTTCTCCTGCACGTCGAGCCGGAGCCCCGGTTACCCGTTAGGTTCTCCGCGACTCCGAATCGGCATCGGCCCTATTGGGCCCCATCTGTGGTGGTCTGATAGCTCTTTGAGGCGCGCGCGGAACGCGACGCGCCGTACGCTCGGGTCTGTTTCTGGTCGAACGGGGAGCCACCCATGCTCGCCGTCCGCAGGCCCGCGCTTACGGTGACCGGAGATCGTTTAATAAATACCTAGGTAGGTACTTATATACTTAAGAGTGTTCTTTTTTCAAAAACGATGAAACCCATAATTCTCTTTTACTGAATAAAAACCACCCCATTCCTACTCCTGTCCTATGCCGGGGCCGCGGTATAGTTCCCCTGGCATTTAAATAGTAACCCTATCATTGTCTGTTTTTTTTTTAAATAAACATTGCCCCACACTAAGATTTCCTCCTGTGTCGTGGGTGCGTTTACAAACTTACAAGTTTACATACATATGACATACAGACCCGGAACAACAATCTGTGGATCATACAAAGAGCTGCTCCGTGCTGGAATCGAACCCCGCTACACGTTACGCGACAGCCGGTTGTCCAGGCACCGCACCACTTTAATATATCGGAGAACCTAACGGGTAACCGGGGCGACCGCTCGACGTACAGGAGAAGGAACGGGGTGGTTTTTAGTCAGTAAGAGTCTGACACTCCCTCCCGCCTCACCCAGGCGGGAGCAGTCATTCGATGACTTTCCCCCCTTAAAAAAAAAATATATCTGTGGCACCAATCGTGTAGTAGTTAGAGTTGCTGTCTAAGTAATCAGACACCACTCTATTAACCATAGATATAATATTCTGTGTTATTTACCTATTTCCATAACCTACTCCATATAGGTAAGTCATTAGTTAATTAGGCGACTATTAGTTAAACGGTAAACATAAGTGATTTTATTTATAACTGTTAGTTAAAAACGAGGTCTTGAGTTGAAGCTCTAATGAACCAACCAATCAGAGCGTCGAACGCGGTCTCGATTACTTTAAACGTAAAACAAACCCTCATACATCATCAATTCTATAAAAATACGTTACAATTTGAAATATGTCTCACTGTCCTTTTATTTTCCTCCACAGTAGAAATGAAGGTGATATTATTGTTTTCGTTCCTGGCTGTGGCTTCCAGCTACCCTATCGTGAAGACATGGACCCTCACTGAACTGTCCACAGCCATTGAGACCAAGCAAGTGGGTCCTGACATGATGCCATACCTGGAGGCAGCTCTCAACGAGATCATGTATGGACTGTTTACGGGTAAAACTGATGTAAGTTATCTTTTGCCATTGTTAAGGTAGGCTTAGATTGTTAATAGCCATTTTTTACCAACCACCCCCCAAACTATAAGTGAACTAAAGCCAAAGACACACAAATGTCACACGAGATGGAGGAACAATCACTAATAAAATTAAAGAAGCATGCACTGAATTACTTTTGGACAAGTTTTATTAATCAGTACAAGAATTCTTGGATAAGTTTTAATAAATTATTTGATATTTACATTTGCATGCCAATTAAGGTGAATGTACATACAAGGAACCTTAACATTTTGTACCACCTAATAATTTCTACCTACATTCAGAGCAAATAAATAAAATCTATTCTATTCATGTAGATATAGGCGAGATGTTAAGCCGATTTCGCGTGACATACATGTGCGACTTGATGTCAAAGTCAAAGTCAAAATCATTTATTTCAATTAAACCAGAAAGGCACTTTTGAACGTCAATAACAAATTAAAAGTGAAGCTATTTGCTCATTCCAAGGTGTAGATTCATATGGAGAAGAACGAGCAAGAAACTCCATAGGTTACTCTTTTTCTCTAGTTACATAGTTTTGTTGTTTGGATTGTACGAGAACAATGTAACACTAAAATCCAGTCAAATAGATCGAAAAAATACCTTAAAGAACAGTGAGTTGCCAGACATGTCGACCAATGTCTGGCAACGTCGCACTACTTCACCCAACGTCGCTGGCCACACGTGTCTCAGGATATTTGTCCCCTAGTGTACCCTTGGCTTAAGAGTGACTTAGCGTAAGAGAACACCCAAACTAACCCCTTAAGTACTTGTATTTTTAAGTGTAGTTTATAGGTTGGTTCAAAATATCGTTAAGATATGTCACATATCTAAACTTGGAGGTTCCTTAAAATATAAGAGAAGTGAAGAAGATGTGGATTATTTATAACTACGTTTTACTAACTACGTTTTATACAGCTCACACATAGGAACCAGTTAGGTTTTAGTCAAATTGTCGTGGTGCTTGGCGACAGGGCTTCACCCAGTTGTACAGTCTCTTTATTGTGCCTTTAGGCTTAATTAATTCTGTCTTCTGCAGTAATTTACCGAGGGAAGTGGAAACTATCGTTTTTTTTCTTTTCCTCTTATAATATTTTCGGATTCACTTCGTTGCGGGAACCAAGACAGTTATTCATGTCCCTGGGACGCACCGGACTTCAGTGTTTTCATGGTTGTATCTAGTGTAGATACTGGCTTACAGGAATTGCAGCGGTTTTGGGAGGTTGTGGTGGGCTCGTTCCATAAAAAGAAAACTACTTTTTATAGGTATTTATCGAAAGAACGTTACCTAAATATTGCGTAAAAAAATAATATCTACGCATTTATTTACCCAAATGTATGTAAAATAACGATATGTATTCACGCACATAAAAAAAAACAACAACTTACGCAACTTGTCGTTTTTGTGTATTTTCTAAAAAAAAATGTGTGATTAATAATGTTTACGTAGGCATGACAAAAATTATAAAAAGCCAGTAGTTGGTATGCCATTAATTATCACCATTTGAAGGCCATTATTGACAACTACCGACAGATAAGAAATATTCGCCAACCAAAATGTTAATAACACGCCGTGGCATAGTAAAACACATGTCGCGGAGAACCTAACGGGTGACCGGGGCTCCGGCTCGAAGCGCAGGACAAGGAACGGGGTGGTTTTTAGTCAGTAAGAGTCTGACACTCCCTCTCGCCTAACCCAAGGCGGATGTAGTTATTGGATGATCGCCCCCCCTTCAAAAACCCCTAATCTTCCCGCGGGTGTTGTAAGAACTTACATAATAAGTATGTATTTATTATAGTCTGGGCAGAAGCACTTTTTTATGGTATAAGCCGACACTTGGAACTCCAAGGCAATACAAGTGCGTTACGCACCGGCCTTTTGGAAATTGGGAATTGGGAATTTGAGGATTGTGGAGGATTCGAGAGTCGGGAGACTGGGGAGGGGGGGCTGGTAATTGGGCCTCCGGTTACCTTACTCACACACGACGAAACACAACGCAAGCGTTGCTTCACGTCGGTTTTCCGTGAGGTCGTGGTATCACTCCCGTCGAGCCGCCCCATTCGTGCCGAAGCATAAACTATTAATTTTTTTTCCCAACGCTTTGCCAACAGCGTGCCAAGCGTGCAGATTATGGGAAAACCCCTGTTTTGTAGACTGGGCTCACAGTTACCGTGACCAATTTTTTGTAATAACTCAGAACGCGTCATTTATTTACTTAGATTCAGTCAGACATCTAGTAGCTAGATCTTATTATAGAACCTGTAAATACAAACTTTGTGCCCACAACGAAAAGGTTAACATTACTAACTGTACAAAGATTATATAATTAAAGATTATTTTTCTAACTGCACTTCGTCAAATATTAACGAGTTGTAGACCTTCAGCCGACCGGACGCGGACGGTCGTCGCATAGGTTCGACTATTCAGATCGTGTAATTCCGAAGACGGCACAATTTTGTGTCCTGGAGTTCATTTCGGGGACAATGGGACTCGTAATTATAAAAATGGGACAGTTCTGTTCCAAACGGGATGCCTCGTTACGTTACCTGCTCATCCACCAGTGAATTGATGTTGATACTTGCTTATAAGATACGGATAGCAGATATTGAGTACCTACTACGTTGTTTAAATTGAATATTTAAGATGTAATTACCTAATTGAAGGTAGCAAGTACAACTACATGTCGCGGAGAACCTAACGGGTCACCGGGTTCCGGGTCGAAGTGCAGGAGTAGGAACGGGGTGGTTTTTAGTCAGTAAGAGTCTGACATTCTCTCTCGCCTCACCCAGGCGGGAGCAGTCAATCGATGAGTTTCCCCCCCTTAAAGAAAGTACAATTAACTACATGACGTGTAGTTGCATTGCGATCACGCGACATTCAGTATGAAAATTACAAAAAAACAAATAGTTTATTCTCATATACATATTTGTTTAGCTGGCACTAATTTTTTAATTATTTATCCACCATTTAACGGGGAATAGGTAGTAGCGAAATATATTATGCATTGAATAAATTAATTACCTTATTAAGGATTACAAATTAAACAAAATAACAGATGTTATAAGTCAACAGGGTAAAGTTAGAGGTCAAAATATCTATAGTTAAAGATGACGTTATACATATTTTAGCCAACTCATTTGTCTAATTTCAATAAAGTAATAAGTGTTTTAAGAAACATGTTTAAGACAAAGAATGAATTAATTTTAAATGTTATTTAAACCTCAAGGGATGCTTAATTCTAAGGTTTCTTTGACCTAACTGTGAAGTTATGGGAAGAGAGACTCCTTTGATCATTCGTTTTCCTGTTGAATATGGTGATTTTAAATACCCAAATAAAATCTTATACTATTTATTATATATAAAGCGGAAGAGTTTGCTTTTTTGTTTGTTTGTTTGAACGCGCTAATCTCCGTAACTACAAGTCTGATTTGAATAATTATTTTTGTATTGGATAGCGCATTTATCGAGGATGGCTATAGGCTATAAAACAACACGCTACGCTACGAAACCGCGCGGAAGTAGCTAGTCCTAAAATACGAACTAATGTTGTATACTTTCGACAGTCCATCCACGCAGCCATTCCATCACCAACAGGAGCTGATACCTGGACCGTGCAGGAGTTGAAGCAAGCTCTTAAAGATTCCAGCGTGAGGCCTGAGTACCGTCCAGCTCTGTTGCAGGCACAGGCCTTTGTGGAACGCAAGAATGAAACTGGAGAACTAGAGGTAAGATGAAAGTCATGTCTAAATAATTTATTTCATAACCTGCCAAGATAAAGGCTTATAAAAATCGAAATAAACCATAAATCCGCAATAATACTTTGCTCAACCCGAGAATAAAATTTCTTGCTTTGCAGTTGCAATTGCGACCAGTCATTGGATAAGGTTTAGATACAAGCCGCCATGTTGAAACTAATGTGTAAAATAAAATACCAACAGAAATACAACCAGTTTTCGTTAGTTATAATGATACGAATCAGTAGCAAGATTTGTGTTCAAAATCCAGTATTTTTTTGGAAGACACTTAATTTTTTTTTAATACTTAAAATTTCTGACATGGTTCCTTGCTTGTCAGATGGAATTACAGAGATTTTTCAAATTTTTTAAGGGGGGAAAATCGCAGAATTGCTGCTCCCGATTGGGTGAGGCGGGAGAGAGTGTCAGACTCTTACTGACTAAAAACCACCCCGTTCCTTCTTCTGCACGTCGAGCCGGAGCCCCGGTAACCCGTTAGGTTCTCCGTGACAATTACAGAGAATGCTTTTATATTTTTATAGGAGCCCGTGCAAGTACTGATCCCAGCTTTAGACATTGCAACATGGAGTGAGTCCGACCTGTTGGAAGCTCTGAATAATCCCAGCACTAAGGAAGAACTCCGGCCTTTCTTGGAGAAGGCATTCAATGATCTGAGAGATGCTCAAGAAGAGGGAGAAACACGGGTATGTTTTTTAATAGAAATAGGTATTTATTGCCAAATTACAGGAACCAAATTATGTGTAGCATTTCACCTTCATGAAATTTAAAATATTTCTCTTAACCCGTCGTACCCGCCGGAACGTAGATCTACGTGAGACACAATGCATTTTGTATTGTCTTATATGCCATCAGACAAGCGGTTAAGTAGCAAGTTCGTTCCTACCATATTGGCAACCACCATTTTCAACCCATAAGTTCGCAGAGTAAGGAACGCCCTTTAAACATTTCTGTTGGTACACACCTGTTTGATCTTAAACGTTTACAGTATCTTGCAATCATGGTGATACGTAAAATCGACGGGAACTGAGTTCCGTGCATGAATAACTATCGCATTCGTAACGTAATAGTATCAAGCGCGTACATCGCTCATGATTGATTGGCTCACTGGAACCGGCCAATCGGAGCGCCACGAATCAGCGTAATGAATGCGATAGTTATTCGTGCTTGGCTCTCAGGTGGGTGGACGCCAATAGCGGTAGATCTTGGTTCTGTAAGAATATCGTGACAAAATGCCCTACGTCACGTCCTGAAAATATTGCTCCATACTGGTGAAAGAGTTTAGCAAATTGTTTCAGTGGCTTATAAGTCTATTTAAGGCAAACAATTAATGAACAAATAAATCCTTCTTCTTAATAATATTAGCAATTACAAATTTTCAATTGAAAATGTTCAATAATATTAATATTTTGATTTCAGAACATCGTTTACACAGTCACTCCCGTTGGTCTGATACCTCCTAAGTCTGATTACGATTTCTTGCTAAAACCATCGAAACGCCTCATCAAGAAGACTAAGAAAGGACTGTAATTAGGTAAGCAAGCGATGCGACGTCACCAGAGTCATTATTGTACCATTTATTTATATTTATCAGTCGTATCATCAGTCTTATACTATTATCTTGTTTGAACGCCCCAATCTCCGGTACTGCTGGTCCGATGTGAATCATTATTTTTGTGTTGATAGTCTATTTATCTAGGAAGGCTATAGGCTATAAAACATCATGCCACGACTAATAGGAGACGAGCAGCAGTTTCATTTACGTTTAATGAGATCGAAACGAGTCCGCGTTGGGTACTCTGATTGGTTGGTTCTTTGGAGCCGGCCAATCAGAGCGCCGAAAGCGGTCTCATTTCGATCTCGGTAAACGTACTAAGGCCTCTGGGTACATTAAGGCTGATGTCCAATTCGGAGCCACGGAAGACTTAACCGATTATGGCTCCGGCTCGAAGAGCTGAAGTAGGAACGACTTAGTTTTATTCAGCAATAGTCTGCCTGACCATGCATATATTATTTATATTAGTCTGACACTCCCTCTCGGCCAAGGTAGGAAACTTCATTGGGTGATTTTCGTCCCTTAAAAATGCCCTCTTGTGAGTCTATGAGCGGCGCTACGCTGATTTACTTACTATCAGGCGATCGTCAGATCTTTTGCTGTACAATACCACAAAAATAGTGTACCTCTAATGTCGCAGAGTTCACAAGTCTTTTTGAAATGAATAACTAGGTAGTTTCCAGTGTAATAAAATTAAAAATCTAATTAATCCGTCAGTTAGATAATGAAAAAATATTAGACACGTATCTTTTTATGTCATAACGTACTACAAAATGTAACGTGCACACGATATTTCAAATTAATATATCGTCGAAAGTATTTAATTTTGTGAGAAAAGAAAATAGGTATACGTATTTTTTTTTATTTTCTCACAAAATTAAATTAAATACGTGTCTAAAGTTTTAAATTAATGTACCAGACGGACATTAAAATAAAATTTAGGAAACTAGCAAATTGCTCGATAGTTTGTTGTCTGTTAATGCTATTTACTTACTCTTTATTTTCTATTTTCAGATTGTATTCTGTCAATGATGTGTGTGAAAGGAACAAGTTTGAACAATGAAGATGTTGTGATTTGAATTCTGGTGGTACTGCGATTTTAATAAATGGATACTTAGAAAATATTTTTATGTTTTATTTGTTTCAAGTACTTAGGTACAACTAGCGAACCGCCCCGGCTTCGCACGGGTGCAATATGCTTGTATTATACATATAAACCTCCCTTAAGAATCACTCTATCTATTAAATAAAGCCGCATTAAAATCCGTTGCGTAGTTTTAAAGATCTAAGCATGATCTATGTATATAGGGACAGACAGACAGCGGGTAGCGACTTTGTTTTATACTATGTAGTGATTTGCAATTAAACAATTTTGCTTTTGAAATTATCTTTATCGGTATGGGATTTTAATCAAATTTTCTTGATTTACATTTCAATAATTTTATTATTTTAAGGGCCGATTTTGTCGCGGAGAACCTACCGGATTACCGGGGCTCCGGCTCGACGTGCAGGAGAAGAAACGGGGTGGTTTTTAGTCAATAAGAGTCTGACACTCCCTCCCGCCTCACCCAGGCGGGAGTAGTCATTCGATGATTTCCCCCCCTTGAAAAAAAGGGCCGATATTTCCATCGCCCGATAAATTTTCACTGAGGAATAACTTTGTCAACTATCAATTTTATTCTACAGCTAAGAATAAATGATGATTGAAAAATCGACTCTAAATACATATTACCTACACTGGTTGTCAGTGCGACTGCCGGGCAAGGAGTTCAATTTCCGGGTCGAGCAAAGTATTACTGGGGTTTTTAAAAAATATTAGTAGTAACACGGAGTTTGGAAATGTGCCCGGTATATGGCAATAGGCTCACCCCCTATTACATGGGACTCATAACATAAATAGTGAAAAGTGGGTGTTACATTGTACAATGGCATTATGTGCCGTAATCTGCCATTATGTTTTTGTTATTTAACTGTTAAGTAATCTGTTATCTACTTATCTAGCTGTTTAGTATTATCATAGTGTGTGCAAATGATTGGACTTATCACATGAGGTGATTGCTTATAGACAACCTTTGGATGGATTTATAAAGAAAACAATTTGATTATGGATTGTCTAGTATGGATTACCTAATACTTCTAATATTTAGTATTAACCAAATACCTATTATATAATCTAATACGTCAATGGTTGTATGTGTGAATATTTTCTATCTTATCTGCATAAAGTATTAGCGGAATAAATAGATTATTATAATGTAACTTCGATACTTGGATCCTACAGGGGGTAATTAAATTAAGTTTTTTTATTTAATTCTTTTTTTTTCTGTCCCAAAATTGTAAGTATCTACCATCCTCCAATTTTTTACTGACCCAACTTAATCATATTATTAGCACTGGCCTGTTGCCATCCAGCGGTATTCAGCCATGGGTGGTGTCTTTTTTTTATGGGATAGACCGGTAAACGAGCAGACGGATCACCTGATTGTAAGCAATCGCCGTCGCCCATGGAGACATGGAACACCAGAGGCGTTACAGGTGCGTTACCGGCCTTTTGGGATTAGGAATTTGAGAATTGTTTGGGATTCAGGGATTGGGGAAAGGGGGGGAGGGTAATTGGGCATCCGGTAACCTCACTCACACGACGAAACACAACACAACGTAGTTTCACGTCAGTTTTCTGTGAGGCCGTGGTATCTCTCCGGTCGAACCGGCCCATTCATGCCGAAGCATGGCTCTTCCACACTTAAGTGTCTTCAATAGCACCGCATAGCGTAGCGCCTTTTCAATGGCACACAACTGAGCTCAATCTTTGACCCTTGTCATCCGATACCAGTGAACCAACTGGATCCTCAAACTTACGAATCGTGGATTTTTTTTATGGGAATAGCCGGTAAACGAGCAAATGGGTTCCCTGATGGTTGGCAACCGGCTCCGCTCATTGACGCCCGAAACACCATAAGCGTTACAAGTCTACCGTCCATATGTGGGCTAGGAATTTGAGGATGGTTGGGGAAGATTGAGGAAGGGCATTATTGAGTCTCCAGTAACCTCAATCACACGACGAAACAACGCAAGCGTAGTTTCATGTCGGTTTTCTGTAAGACCATGGTGTCACTCATCACTCCGGTCGAGCCGGTCCATCCGTTCGGTCCGTAAAGTTGGTTACCGAAGATCTCTCCTGCGTTTAACGTGTGCGTAATAATGTTGGTTTCAGGATATGCACCATCGGCATCATATCTGTTTGTTTATTCATGCTTGGCAAAGACAACGGCAATCTAAATATTAATCCAACAATAACCGAAATATTAACCAACCCACGATACAGGAGAAAATACTAGTGTGGGGCAACGTTAAATAAAACATAGGATGATTAATACTGGTTTGATACTGGATGAAGAAAACCAAAGAATATCTATCTCAATAAACCTTAACATGATTTTTATTTACATTTTCTCATAGGTATTAAGATTTTGTATCGTGCAACACGAGTAACTAATCAATGGTTACATAACTGTAAGTTTCATAACAAAATTATTTATTTATTACTTTCTAGGACTATGAGACTGCAACCAAAAAAATTAACAAAGATCTGGAGGGTATATTTGAATGGTCAGAAAAAAATTCCTTGATACTAAATCCAGCCAAAACCAAATTTATGATCTTTGGCACCCCAGGCTTATTAGATAAAATTCCACTGAGCACCTCCGTAAGGATTAATATAAAGGGTCAAAATGTAGAACGAGTAAGAGAGGCAAGAAACCTGGGTCTTGTAATGGATGAAGGTCTAAGGTTTGAACTGAACTACGCAGATACCGTTATAGGCCCCAGGCTCTTATCACGCACCGGGAGATTAATACAGAGAGTCCAGAATGCCTGCGCTCGATTTTGCTATAATGTTCCACCAAGGAGTCATATAACGCCTTTTCTAAATAAACATAACGTTTTAAAAATGAAATCTCGTCGTAAGCTCCACCTCGCCTGTCTGTTGTTCGACGTGATAAAACACAAGTGTCCTCCATACCTGTACTCTAGGCTTGCATGGGTTAACAGTCATCGGGAGCGTGAGGGTAGGCGGTGTGCTCAGCAGCTCGACATTCCTCAGTATAAAACTGCAGCTTTTCGCGGCAGCTTCCGCTATGCGGCTTCCAAATGTTGGAATAATATTCCACCACCAATTAGAGAACTGAAAAACAAAAATACGTTTAGATTAAAATTAAAAACTTTTATTTTGACATCCCAAATTAAATTTAACGACATAAATATGGACAAATCCTTTATTTGACTTCAGTTTAATATTCCAATGCAACCAATTAATACTTACTTTTATGTGCCAATCTGCAAGTCTGGACGCTTTGTGTGGGTGCTCGGTGTGTTGTACCTACTTTGCCATTATTTTAATATTTGGTTAATTAATTGCAATTGCTCCACCACTCGTAGACTATGCTGCCGTTGGTTATTGTGTCCTGTGGCCAGTGGAAGGCAACTGTTTCTTTGTTCTGTTTGAGCGCGGCACAGCTGTCGCTAAATTAACTCGTCGAGTACCGTCATTATAAAACAATAGGTTGCGGTCACCGGTGACCGCTTGGTGTTTGACAGTCTACCTGGTTGACAGCCAAAAATATTCAATAACCCTCAGTCCATTGAAAAAAATAAAAGATGAAGAAATTACACCTTTTTATTGAAATTTATATTACACTTTTATGATTTTTATTATATTATTAATATCACTCACATATAGCCACACTATTTTTTCACTATTACACACAAACACGTATCCTGCAGAATAATTATTTTATATGTATGCTTTATGTTTCATTTCTTTTTCCTTGAGCGGCTTACCGCCGTCCGTGAGTCACTGCAGGGTGCCATCTGAAAATCAGCGTTGGGCATGTACGCTTAACTTAATGCTGAGATGGAGGCCCTTTTGGCAAGGGCACGCACCGTTAAATGTTATTTATTTATTTATTTATATCTTGTTTTTTATTAATTTTTAATTATTTTGTTAGTATTGTATTGTCACTGTTTTGTTATACGTTGTCGTTTCTTTGTATTTTTTTTTCTATATCTGTATAAATAAGATTATTTATTTGTTATTTTCTTTTTTAATTTTGTATTTTTTTTTGTATCTGTGTGTGTGCCTACTGTCGAATAAATGATTTTTCTTTCTTCTTTTTCTATGCATTTATGAATGAAATACTTTAAGCTTACTTACTATTTATCCGACAGTCATAAATTAAAGCAAAAAGATAAACAACTGACAAAACAATATGTTATTGTGGTATAAAATAATATGCATTTAAGCATTGGTATTGTTTGGTTAAAATGAATAACTTTACTGACGATCTACAGGCATTAAAAATCAGAAACTTTAAGCATGTAATGAGTAAGAATGATCTGAAACTGTGGCAAGCTATCGAGAGACGGGCATTCATCTCTTCAAAATATTTCAGGTTTGAGTAAGCGCTTCGCATCAAGCTTCCTTGTGCGTACTGCTAAGGAGTGAATTTTTTTGCCAGAGTCTGTATTTCCTGAAGTGTGGGTGTCTTCAAGGCCCGAGTGAATAGGTTGCTTATGGGTCGACGTACTCCATCATCGCTTACCACCAGGCGAGATAATGGTCAAATGTCAGTCCCATCTAATATAAAAAAGGTGATGATGATATCTTTTGAATGTACCAGAAGAATAACTGCGGACGAATGCTAATAAATTGCAAAATTTCTGAATAAAAATTCAAGATAACTTTACTCTAAATGAAATAGGAAACCGACCAAAGCTTTGTATTAGTATTGCTCCTAAGACAGGAATAAATTTAATACCGATAATGATGTAGGTACGTATTTTTATGGGAAAGGAACAGGGAAGCAAACGAGCAGACAGACCAACTGATGGTAAGCAATCAGAGCCGCCCATGGACACCCTCAACACGAGAGGATTTACAAGTCCGCTGTCATGTTTCGGTGGGCTTCAGTGTTTCGGTGTTTTCATGGTTGTATCTTTTTTTTTACGTTGGCATCGGCGGCATCGGCCGTATTGGGCCCCATCTGTGGTGGTCTGATGGCTCTTTGAGGCGCGCGCGGAACGCGACGCGCCGTACGCTCGGGTCTGTTTCTGGTCGGACGGGGAGCCACCCATGCTCGCCGTCCGCAGGCCCGCGCTTACGGTGGCCGGAGATCGTCCCGCGATCCCCGACGCCCGGTGTGTCCTTCGCGATGGCTGGGTTGCGAGGAGGCAGCGCTTCGCTGCCTCGCGCGTCCCGCCTCCTCCTTAGCTATCTCTGATTACCATTCAAGCGATTGACGGCAATGAATACATTTATCTAGAATGCCTTATAAAAAGTATTATAATAATGATTTATAATAATAGAGGTAATAAAGGGCAGGGCACCTTCAGGCGAGGTGACGGGCATTAGCGATCCCGCGGGCTACCATCAACCCGAGTGCTCCAGGGAGAAGTCACTGTTCCTTCTTCTCCGGCTTGCCTTAATTAGCTGGCTGGAGTGAACGATGACAAGGAACAGGTCTCCCACCTCTGGCTTGCCTTCATTGGCCGTCCAGAGTGGAGTCGCGAGAGCAGTGATCCTGCTCGGAGGGTAAGAAACTATTCGTAAGTCGCGAGTGGGCCAGGGATGCAGGAGGCTTCGGCTGGAGTAGATGATCTGAGTAGAAAGCGGTGGTAGTTTCTTAACCCTTCAGCCACTCACATTCTCGTTGCCCCTCTGTTGCTATATCTAGCAACCATTTCCGGGGCCCGGTCGGTGAGTTGGCGAGTCTCCGCCTGCCATTTTTACGTGTAATAATTACATTGTTTCGGCAGGTGCCATAGTCATCCATAGTTCCCAATTTTCCAGTCCACAGCAACCCATACATAGCCCTACCCTTTTTTTCCATTATCCATAATAGTTCTACACTAACCGGGAACTGTCCTTGGGTGCATTTCCATATTGCAAACAGGGATAGTCGCCGGTTTGTGTATCCATTACATTTAAATTAAAGTTATCTAAAGGGCCTCTGCGCAGTTGGCTTCGGCCCCTCGTACGCCTTCCAAATGACCGGGACCTTGTGGTCCCGTGAATGGTAAAGACATACATAATAATAATAATATAAGCCTTTAATCAGACAAAGTATTTATATTAAAATAGTTTGCAATTGTGACTCTGGTGAGTCGTTGACACCGACAACTTCGTCTGTTTGCCCAGCTTTGGCAAAGGCCTCCTCCATGTCTTTCCACTCTGCTCGGTTTAGCGCTGTTCTAGTCCATGTTTTTCCTGCTATTGTTCTTATATCATCTTTCCATCTTTTGAACTGTCTGCCTCGTTTTCTTTTTCTATTTCTAGGGTACCAAAACACTATGCTTTTGTTCCATTTTTCGGAGCCTCTTATCGTATGACCTGTCCATTGCCACTTAAGTTTACGCATTCTGGTCGTTATGTTTTCTATTTTAGTGCGATTTCTGATAGTTTGATTGCGTATTTTGTCAGATTTTCGTATATTCAGCATGCTTCGTTCCATTGCTGACTGGCAAGTTTCTAATTTTTTGTTTTGAGCTTTGGTGAGAGCCCAGGTTTGGCACCCATATGTTAGAACTGGTAGGACGCAGATGTTGTAGAGCTTTGATTCAACAGATATCTTAATTTCTTTGTTTTTCATAATTTCTTTTAGTCTCCAGTAACAATTCCATGCTTTTCCGATTCTTGTGTCTATTTCCTTCGTCATTATTTTGGTGTTTGAAATTTGTTGGCCTAGATAGGTGTATTCTGTCACATACTCGATCAGTTCTCCATTTATGATAATCGGGTCCTCCAATGCATTCGTTAGTGCTTTGGTTTTGGATGTATTCATTGTCAGACCTACCACGCTGCTTTCTTTTTCCAGATCTATGAGCATTTTTTGCATTTGGTTTTTTGTATCAGCGAATAACACAATGTCATCAGCAAATCGTAAGTGGGACAGTTTTTCTCCGTTTATGTTTATGCCGTACTGATTCAAATTAAGTTTTCGAAAAATGCCCTCTAAAACAGCTGTAAACCATTTTGGCGATAACGGATCTCCTTGTCTTGCTCCTCTATTTATTTTTATTTCTTTTCCTTCTTTTTCCAATTTTATTTTCGCTGTGCTGTTTGCGTATATGTTTTTTATGATTCTGATGTACTTTTTTGTTCGACTCCTTGGTCCTTGAGGCAAGTCCAGATGTACTCGTGTTCGATTGAATCAAATGCCTTGTTGTAGTCTATGAAACAACAATAGAACGGTACTTTGAATTCCTTGTTCTTCTCGAATATTTGTCTCACAGCATGTATATGGTCCAGTGTTGAATAGCCTGCCCTAAACCCAGCTTGTTCTCGAGGTTGATTCTCGTCTAAAGTTTTTGTTATTCGACTTAAAATTACTTTTGAAAAAATTTTATAAATATTAGACATTAGACTAATGGGTCTGTAGTTATTTATTTCTGACTTCTCCCCTTTTTTATGAAGGAGAATAATTGTCGATGTAGTCCACTGCGTCGGTATTGTTTCTGTGTCTATAATATCGTTGAAAACATATTTTAGTAACGGTGCAATCCAATTTCTACAGCCTAAAAGCAGTTCGTTCGTGATACCATCGGGACCCGGGGCTTTGTCGTTCTTCTGTGTAATGATTGCTTTGTGTATTTCTTCTACTAGTATGGGTGGTACATTGTCATAGTTGTTTAAGTCTGTATTGATTATTTGGCTCTTGCTGGAGTATAGGTTTTTGTAGAAATTTGTGGCTATTGATAGGATTTCTGTTCTTTTGGTTTTTGTTTTACAGTGTTGGTCTTTCATGTTAGGTATCCAGTTGGTTTTACCTGTTAGGACTTTAAGAGCCTTCTTTATACCGCCAGTCCTTTTAACCCATTTGGGACCAAATGCAAACTACACATAATTTAATAAAAAAAACTTTATTCAATGATATGACGCCCACAAACTAATATCAGTAAAATAAAAATCAAAAAATATATTTAGAAGTATTAAAAAAAAATGCCGTCCTTGATTGGGGACAATGGGCTCATGTGTAGTACTTTTCGAAGTAGTAACTGTTTTTGACACATAAGGTTCTAACGCATTATTTGCATTGATATCACAGTTTTTTTATGGCGAACTGCGCGTCGTAACATATATTAACTAAATCTCTGCGGAAAATGTCTAAATCAATTTGATGCGACGCGCTTATATTTTTTTTGAGGGTAAAAATCATGCATTACGTTTTCCACCTGGGGGACTCTTACTGGCTAAAAAGCAACACGTTCCTAATTCTGCTTCAAGCCGAAGCCCCGGTGACCCACTAGGTTATTCATAGTAGTCGGGAATCTGTCCCGCTGAGCCATCTCGATCTAAGGCGGTCTGATCTGCACTTTGAAGCACACGCGTAACGCAACTCACCTTACAGGTACAAGTCTGGTTCTGGGCGGCGATCTATTCTTGCTACTATGACTGCTTCGCAGAAAGAGTTGTTTTCCAGTTCCCCTCGCTCCGCACCACAGCCAGAACCTAAGCTGGACGTGGAATATTGTCGTCGTCGATCACTTCCCTGAAGACACGGCGGTGGTCAACAGGGCATAGTGCTACTCTATCCTCTGGGTGGACTTCGCTGTGACGACACCAGAATACAGCTGGAGGAAATGCCCCCTACTGCTGAATTCTGATATCGGATGCGACGCCTGGTACTGTAGGTGTACTTTCGCATCTTCGGTCTTGATGCCCACCAGATTTTAGAATATGAACGCGTAAAGATATGGCGGAATTGGTGATGCTCTTCATGAATTAGGGTCTGTTATCACCAAGTATTAGCTACAAAACGCCTCTGCTTTCGATCTTCAACAGCCTATAAATGCCCACTGCTGAGCAAAGCCTCTTCTCACACGGAGAAGGTTAGAGCATTAATCACCACGCTTGCTCAATGCGGGTTGGCGATTTCAAACTTATAATTAGAAATTATAAGTTCAGGTTTCCTCACGATGTTTTTCCTTCACCGTTTGTCAGTGGTGTCTAAATAATCTTAGAAAGTACATATAACTGGGAAAAAGTCACATTGGTACTTGCCGTTGGTAGGTTTCGAACCCGCACCCTCGTGCATGAGAAGTGGGCGTCTTAAACCTCCGGGCCACCACGACATCATCATCTGCTTTCGATAATAATTCCCATTTCACTTCCTCTTGATAAAATTGACAATATGACCCCTTTTTTGTAGCAATTTGTCAAAAGTTCTAATAATTTTAGGAAAGTACACTACACGCGAATATTAAATTAAAAAATAACTAGAAGATAAAAACAATGATAATTGATAATACCTATACATCAGGTCAGGCGATTGATTGATTGTCAACACGTAATTATTAACTGTCAATATTAAACCTTAATTTACGACGTATAAAGATTAAAATCAAATAAACTATATAAAATTCGGCTGTCTATTCATTAATACCTATTAATGGCTTATGTGTGACATAGACAGGATTAAAACTGTGACGTCATACGACGAGAACTTCGAATGAGTCTGCCCAAGCGGAGTGATACCACAACTTCACAGAAGATGGCGTGAAACAAAGTTTGCGTTGTGTTTCATTTCTTCCGTCCCCCCCAAAACGCAGCCAGTAGCGCACTTATTGCATTTCTGGTGTTGCGTTTGTCCATGGACAGTTACAGGTTTACTTACCATCAAGTGATCCCTCTGTTCGTTAACCGATATAACATAACATCACGCCTTTTATCCCCGAACGAATAGGCAAAGGCGCACATTACGACACTTAATGGCACTGCATGATGGAATACCCATTTTTCACTATTTATGTTGAGTCCCGGGAATATCGGGCACCATTTTAGACTCCGTGCCGACTATGAATGAGAATTAAAAAATACCCAATAATACTTTGCCCGACCCGAGAATCGAGCCCGAGACCCCTTCCCCGGCAGTCACAGTTACAAACACTCGGCCAACGAGGCAGTCAACTTAACCGATATCATCATCATCAGCCCATATTCGTTCACAGCTGGACATAGGCCTCTGCAATGGCACGCCACTGAGCTCGGTCTTCAGCTCTCATCCAACCACTGCCAGCCACCTTGCGGATGTCGTCACTCCACCTAGCTGTAGGGCGCCCTACACTACGTTTGTCTAGACGCGGTATCCACCTTAGAACACGTTTATCCCAACGGTTATCGGTTCTTCGACAAATGACCGGCCCCCTGCCACTTCAGCTTACTGATCATTTGGGCTATGTCGATAACTTTGGTTCTCTGTCGGATCACTTCGTTTCGGATTCGATTCTTCAAAGAGACTCCGAGCATAGCCTTCTCATAGCTCGCTGCGCGATAACCGATATATCCCATGAAAAAGATGACGTCCCATCATCGTATGACGGTATAAGCTACAAAGTTGCACTCAATGTCGCATGACGACGTTGAGTGCGATTAGGTTAATCGTCACTAATTTCGACTGTTACTTCTCATACCCACCTCTGTGGCGTGCGATTGTGGAAAAGTGCAGTCATGGTTTGCCCTGAGAATCGAATGCAAGACCCCTAGCTCAGCCAACGAGGCAGTTCATTATCTATTTATCTAATTTTATACAACGGCAGGTAACCCCCTCGGAATTTGGTTAATGAATAAAAATAAGATTATATAATAATCTTTCGTTATCGATATAAAGATATAACCTGATCAAATGCAATAAACTGCTCAAGATTACATTTATTGAATCTTTGATTAAATAACAGTATAAATAATAGAGGTTTGCAATATTTCTACCAAATTACCCGACGGTAGGTAAGTGGACAATAAATTTTATTATACGAACGCACACACGTGATATATATATAGCAAAAAAAATTCTATTAAAAAAATGGTATAAAGTATTTAAGTAATTGCAAATTTGTTTTTATTTAATTTCAAAACTATTGGGATAAACTCAATGTAAATGTTTTGCATACCGTAATGAAACTATTGTGTCCCCTGACTGGTTCACTGATAACATTGAATCAGCATTGTATTGCAATGTCGCGGAGAACCTAACGAGTTACCGGGACTCCGGTTCGACGTGCAGGAGAAGGAACGGGGTGGTTTTTAGTCAGTAAGAGTCTGACACTCCCCCCCGCCTCACACAGGCGGAAGCAGTCATTCGATGATTTTCCCCCCTTAAAAAAATTGTATTACAATGATTCATATGTCAACGTCTACACCTACTTTAAGATATTGTATAACATAATATTATGAGTCACCAAAAATAAAAGCAGCAAGCAAAGATATTTATGTAAAATACAACCAAGATACTGATGCATAGGTACAAAGGACGTTATCAACGACATTATCTACCATATATAACAAACTATTTTCCTATTTCCTTCAAAGAAATCACGAAGATGAAATTCCTGACTGTATTCGCTCTCCTGGTGGCGGCCGTGGCTGCTGACTACAGCCACTGGTCTCTGCATGAGCTCTCCGAGGCCATCCAGAACCCTAACACTGACCCCGCTCTGCTGCCCGCCTTGGAGGATGCCCTCAACCAAATGATGGACCAGATCTTCGCTGAGAAACCCGTGGTAAGTGCTTTTCTGCTATGTTGCAATGTGGAAGATTGATTTAGTATGCCAGTAATCCTTGCTATTATAAATGGGAAAGTGAGTTTGTTTGTTTGTTTGTTCCGCTTTCACGCCGTAACTTCTAAACCGATTGCTTTGAATTTTTACAGACGTAAAGTTAGAAGTCCGGATTAAATAATAGGGTACTTTTTATCCCGTGAAAATTTGATATTCCCGAGGGAAAACAAAATATTGGTATAGATGGCGCTGTGTGTATTGGTATATGTCACATTGGCTTTTTATTGGTATAGATGGCGCTGTGTGTATTGGTATATGTCACATTGGCTTTTTATCCTTTTGTGACGCGAGCGAAGCTGCGGGTAAAAGCTAGTACCATATATAAAAGAAATGTGTTTGTAAATTTCAAAGGTGTTGTTATTACAAAGGTGTTGTTATTACAAAGGTGTTGTTATTACAAAGGTGTTGTTATTACAAAGGTGTTGTTATTACAAAGGTGTTGTTATTACAAAGGTGTTGTTATTACAAAAAATTATTTTCTCACTTTATGAATTATGTACAGAACGTAACCTAGTTGTCTTCAAGGTCTGAGTGAATTGCTTATGGGCAGGAGTGCTCCACCGTAGACCATATTATCGCTTACCACCAGGCGAGATAGCGGCTTAAGCCGGCCAAGAAGAACATTTCTTTAATAATGTGCAGTAAAATATCCCATGCTCATTTTAAGTAACATCGAAAATTCACAGGTACCTGCTGACGCCAACGCCCCCGTTGACCTGACTGGATGGACCCTCCACGACCTGGTTGCCGCAATGGAGAACCCTGAGACCGACCCCGCTCTCATGCCCTACCTCGAGCACGCCCTCAACGAAATGATGGATGCTATCTACGCTGGTATCCCCGTGGTGAGTTGATGACCTTTAAAAAGCTGATCATTGCTCAGACGCGTTTGCGTCAATTTTTAATACTGACCATTATAACCATAAAATGGGTCTTTCTCGGTACTGAATCTGATGTCGTAAAGTCTCAGTTATACATATACACATCAAACTTAGAAATCTAACTCTACGAGTAATTTTACAGCTAAAACAAGGCAGTAGATGTATATAATAGGTCTTCTGTTTCATCAGCACTATCTCATTTCCTGGTCTCATATACTGGACAGTGATCGTTATTATAAGAATAATAAGGTCTGTAATTGCCTAACCTGCTTGTATTACAGGAAGCCGTCGGTGTTCCCGCCGTATCCATGGAAGTCTCCCACTGGACTCTTCCTGAGCTTTCTGCAGCCCTCGAGAGCCCTGAGACCGACCCTGCTATGATCCCCTACTTGGAACATGCTCTTAACCAGATGATGGATGCTCTTTTCGCTGGACACCAATTGGTAAGGATAAATTTGAAGCCAAAACCTGCATGGTTGGAGCGGTGTTTGGGCAACTGGCTGCAGTGCAACGTGTACCGGGTTCGATTCCCGTACGGAACAACACTTTGTGTGATCCACTAATTGTTGATTCGGGCCTGAGTTTCATTTGTATGTAAAATTGTATGTTTGTAAACGTACTCCCGACACAGGAGAAAATCTTAGCCCAAGTCTACGTAAAAAAAACAAGTTGTAGTAATATGATTTTTTGTACAGACACTTTAAGATGTCAAAATGAAATTGTCCATAAGTCAGTTCAAAGTATAGACTTGTACTAGAATTTAGAATACTTGTAGCAACCAATGCGATTGCTTTCTTTATTGTAAAGGGCTAATAGCTGTAAAGTTCTTCAAGTTCAACTTAAAGCAGGATGCTTAGTTTGCCTATTATTATTGTATATACTACATGGAGCTAATAACATTCTTGGCAACTGGTTTGTTCAGGAGCAAATCATTGTTCAATAAATTTGATTTCGCTACCTTATGAAGAAAACTGACTTTAACACTTTAATTTCTTCCAGGAATCTATTGCCATCGTCGCTCCTGCCGGTCTGGCCCCTGCCAAGCCCGAGATCGTCAACCCCGTGCCCGTTCCCATGCCTGTGGTACAGCCTGCAGAACCCGCACCCATTGGTACCCCCGTCCTCCCCGAAGCTGCCTCCGTACCTTCCAGCCCCCTTGTCCAGATCATCGTCAACATCAACCAGCAATAAATTAATATCGGAATTATTTGAATACATGACTTTCTATACAAATAAATGATGCTATTATTGTTCATAGGTGGTCTGTTTTGTTATTGAGAAATATTTATTAAAAGTCCAAATTTTGTATCGATGAACTCTCCGACTGCAGGAGGCAAAAAGTGAAGGAAACCAGAATCGCGTTATGTGCATTAATTTTTGTCACAACGAAGTCAAAGTTATATAATCCTATTGAAGAACACCAACTTTCCTTTCCTTCTTTGTGATGTCTCGCGTAAACATGTGTATTGTTGCTATTAGACTACCGTCAGTATATACTTTCTAACACCTACCATTACCAAACCACACACTTACTACTAATATACTAATACTTTCTCCTATTGGATAAAAACTCAATGAAAAGATTATCTCGAAACACATTAATCTACTGTTGAGGTCGAAATATTAATAAATGAAACGATTACAATTGCAAACAGAAATTGTACGTACAATACAACAAAATATGTAATTTATTCCCAATTACACAAGATTCATTTTAATATTCCAACTAAATCCTCGCATTATATTTGTCATTGGAATAGGAAACAAAAATAAATGGTTAATAGATAGACATGTAGGTGGTCATTGCGGCTTACTGATAACAGGATAACTAAACTATACAATCCAAATAGAAATGTTAGTGTTTTGTCAGTCGAATGGTGACCGCAAATCATAAAATGAATGGAGATAGCATTAAACTGTTTGAAAATAGAATATTCAACGATTAATACGTATGTAATGAATATTAGGTTGGCACTCTAATTTTTCTATAGACCTGTAGACACATGTGTACATTTTTTATAATAACTCTCGTGAGACATACTAAATTAACTAAAAATCGCGAGTTTCTCATTTGAAAAGGCACGTGAGTAGGCTGCGCGACATCTCCGCGACCGCGCACGCTGCTCGTGAGGAAGAACCCCTCTGTGGTTGGAGCAGTAGTAGCACTAGTGGAGCTTTTCTGAGTATTTTCACGTGACTAACCCGCGATTTTTTATTTTAGTTAACATACATATATATTCAGAGATTCCGACAATGACTTATGAAATGGAAACTGATATTATCAAATAACAATTTTTCCCATTAGCTAAAATAGTCTATTAATTGCCTAAAGCAACGTCTCTTAATCCCTTGTTATCGGAAATTGCATCGAGATCCCTTGTTTGGCGGTAGCAATCACTACCACTCAACCAACGAGTCAGTAGGATATTGGAAAGCTATAATCCTCTTAAATATAATTACCGGTATAACATGTGGAATCATTCAGCGCTTACTGAGCAGTAAATCCATTTCGATTCAATACAATCCGATTTTCAGTTCCGGCTTATTGTCCAATTTTTATCCCAATGTTATTAAAGTTTTTTTTTTGATGATGTATTATGTAATTGGGTACTTTCCTTGAACAAAAAAATTTTTATCGACTTTTCAATACGATAACATAATAAAAATAATCACACTTTCATTAATTGATTTTATGACCAATTTAATTTTAATATTTTTTCAGAAATTTTTTAACAAATAATTAAGCTTTTTGACATTAAAAAAACGTGACGTCATAATTCATAATTTCGTACAAAATTCATAGAAAACTCTCGTTTTTGACAGTTCGAAAAAAGTATTGTTGTCAAGTATCCAATTGGATATGGCATATATGGCCCGGTATATGGCAATAGGCTCACCCCCTATTACATGGGACTCGTAACATAAATAGTGAAAAGTGGGTGTTACATTGTACAGTGGCATTAACTCGTCGAGTACCGGTTTTGTAGACACAATTATAGAACAATACGTTGCGGTCACCGGTGACCGCTTGGTGTTTGACAGTTTAAGTGCCGTAATGTGCACCTCTGCCTACCCCTTCGGGGATAAAAAGGCGTGATGTTATGTTATGTTATGTATCCAATTGGAGATGAAAAAAAGTTTCCTAACTTATCCAAGTTTGTTAGGCAATAAATAATTAAAAAGTTACATCACATAGTAAAGGTTGCAGTGAGCCACTGGATGCAGATGCACTACTGGCTTCGCGGTCAACATACTTGGGGAGGCTCATGTTTAGCATTGGCGGGCCTGTGACAGAAATGATGATGAAGTGTGTAAGAGGCGTGTCAAACAAGACGCTTAAAGATATGATCCGTGTGTCACGCGCTGGCCTTATCACACCTGTCTAGCATATAACAAAGACAATAAACATTAGATTGTACTTTTTGTTGTACCTTATCAAAATTCAAGGTTATTCAAGTTCATATGTATTTATAGAGAGATAAATATGTATAAAGAATCATCAATCAGATCGATTCATTGTCAGTGCTACTGTTTACGATTACGGTTTTCCCAGGTCGGGTAGAAGATTTTCTGTCATCTGGTTTAATGGCGGCAGGGTAGGTCCATAATGGACGTCAATTTTGCCTTACCACCGCTAGCCGGGCGTGAGGAGAACTGGCGGGTGGACATGGTGGAGATCTTGTTGGACCACCGATACGTGCGGTTCGAAATCTCCATCCGGGGCCGTCGGGGGAACTCAGCATCGCCGGCTCTCCCTCGTCTAGACCGGGAGCCTGTTAAGGAGTCCGCGTCTCTGACCGAAGTGTGTAACTCAGTCTTGGTTTTTCTATTAAGAACTTCCAGTAATAGACTTGACCCTAGGGACAGAGACCTCATGGTCTCCAGTTGGTTCAGTAGCTTATTAGTCATAATATAATCAGTGAGATGTTGGTGTTACAATTTCTACTGTCCTCTTTAGAAAATAAAAGGTAGGTAATTTCAGCCCAACTAGGTTTGTATGTTTGTCTATTTGTGTTTTTTATGGGATATGGCAGTACACGAGCAGACAGATCACCTGATGGTAAGCAATCGGCGTTGCCCATGGACACCTGGAACACCAGAGGCGTTACAAATGCGTTACCGGCCTTTTGGGATTTGGGGATTGTTGGAGATTCAGGGATTGGGGAAAGGGGGTGAGGGGTAATTGGGCCTCCGGTAACCTCACTCACACGACGAAACACAACACAACGTTGTTTCACGTCGGTTTTCTGTGAGGCCGTGGTATCACTCCGGTCGAGCCGGCCCATTCATGCCGAAGCATGGCTCTCCCACACTTAAACTGTGTTACTCTTTCACGTCAAAACGGCTGAAGGATCGGGTTGAAATTTGGACCAGCGGTAGATAATGACCTGGAATAACACATTGGCTATTCCAGGAACGTACTTCTGGAATGTGTTATTCACTATTCATTACGCTTATATTACGCTTGCGAAATCTCTGGAAGAAGTAAGTAGCTCTTTAAAATATGTAGGAACAAGGGTATTCAGGAATACATTTCAGAAGGTAATAAATGGCCTCCAATACCTTCTCATTCTGTCCTTAAGGATCTTCAAGTGTCCACTTGGGGCCCCTTAAAGTACAAGTCCCTTTGATAAGCCATGGTTTATGATATGATGAGATTACCATTGATGGATTGATACACTCAGCGATCATGATAAGGTTTTCTATCATGCAGCTGCAGTAGTCACGATGGCTTATGTCTAAACCGCGTGACCTTTATGGTGTTCTGTAATAATTATTATTAATATAATTAGTTATTCTACCTATAATTTCTTTACTGACTCTTTGGCTGACTGCCGGCAAGGGGTCTCGGGTTAAATTCCCAGGTCTGGCAAAGTATTATTGGGTTTTTTAAAAAACTCAGAAGTAGTACAGAGTCTGGAAATGTGCCCGGTATACGGCAATAGGCTTATGAGTCGGGTAGTTTATCCCCTATTACATGGGTCTCATAACATAAATAGTGAAAAGTAGGTGTTACATTATACAGTGGCATTTAATTAAGTGCTGCAATGTGCACCTCTGCCTTCCCCTTCGGGGATAAAAGGCGTGATGTTGTGCCTAATTTATTTATCTATAGATTCTATATTTTTATTAATGGAATTAGCTTTATTGAATAACAAAGCTGTACAACATAACCATGCTATTTATCGTTTATCTTATTTCCTTACTAGCTTCTGTACGCGACTTCGTATGCGCGATCACATTTTCTCCCGTTGCCGCACGATTTTCAGTATTTTTTCTGTCATCTGAACCTCCTTCTGATAGTAATAAACACAACAAAAAAAGAATTAGTGAAATCGGTCCAGCCATTCACGCGTGAAGCCGTGACTAAGGGAAAAAGGCATTCATTTATATACATATAGATTAAAAGGATAGACAACGTAATTAAGCTCGCAGGGACCTTGATACAGGTATTTCCAACTGATATTAAAAGCCAGTTTTGAGGAATCACTCAAATTATTCAAAACTACCAGAAGTAGCTAGGTAATTACTAAGAATTTGCAACGAAAAAACCCGACAAAATCGTACGACCGTCTTCAGTGAATTCATGAATTGGTGTAGAGCTAAAAATAAATTATCCTCATAACTTGTTTTGGTCTTATTATTAACATTGTATGAACTTGTATGCACTCATAGAACGAGTCACCGATGAAAAATATTGTTTGTCCTTCAATATTTACTAGCACAAATGACCTTATGTACAGTCAAAGATCAGTCAAGTCCACTGCCACCGTGAGTGGTGTTCACACGGCAATGCGTAAGTAATTTCATATTAATTTGCATTCATATAAATATGTGTGCATGTGTGTATAAGCGCTGCAGTGCAACCGATAGTAGTCTTACGGTGGCAGTGGACGGTTTTGACCTTTGACCGTACATATTATGGTACCTATAATTTACCTATTATAATGAGACTGCCTCGTTGGTCTGCCCGGTAAGGGGTTTCGGGTTCGATTCCCGGGTCGGGCAAATTTACTGGGTTTTAAAAAATTGTCAGTAGTAGCACGGAATCTGGAATTGTGCCCGGTATACGGTAATAGGCTCACCCCTATTATTACATGGGACTTCGTGGTTCGCTATGTTGTGAAAATAAACTTGACCAATGACGGGCGAGAATGCATCGAGCTCACTTCAAAAGTTCAAATTAACAGTTGCAGAATAGTCTAGTAGCAGTGGAACTTTTACAGGATAATAATGATAGTAACGATGACAATGCGATATTATTTATTTCTGTAATATTTCTATTTTATAGGCTAAAGATAAGCTAAATTAGGCTTAGCACAGACTTAGTTTAAGCTAAGGCGTGATTTCTTTTGTAGAATAATTTGAGCAAGTCTTCTACTATGATAGATAACTATTTTTATCCGATTAAAAAAAACAGGTTCTCAACTTGGCCTCTATGTATGTATTGTAATTACGTTTGTGTGCAATTATCTAGCGAATTTGATGCGGTTTTCTGAATAGTGTTTTTTGGACTTGGGAGTAGCTTTTAGTTTATTAATTAACCGATTTCAAAAAAGAGGGGATTGAAGTCGGTTTTTTAAACGTAGTTTACAAAGTATTTATTTGCCTTTAATAAAACCTATCTTTACCACACCTATCCTATTACCAAACCTATCCTATTTTTACAACACATTTTTTCCATATAAAAGAAACCTCTCAAACTGCAGATTACGTGTCGAATAAAGAACAATGCAGTATGATTAATAATGCATTGTTCATGTGTGTGTGTGTGTGTGTGACAAATGCACGCTCAGCTCGATTCAAGCCTATAATCTGAGGCTTTGCTTTATCTATGGAAGTGTCAAACGTTGCGATGTATGAATGATTACCTCGGATGCAGATTGAGGTATTGTGATATGAATGTTTTTCTCTTATCTACTTATCTGATGCAAATGCGTTTGAAATGCTGATGCAATTCTGTCAATGATCATCATCTTTGACAAAATTAAGAATATTATTGGACAGTTTCAGTAACCTATCTATCTGGAGAAGGAACGGGGTGGTTTTTTGTCAGTAAGAGTCTGACACTCCCTCCCGCCTCACCCAGACGGGAGGAGTCATTCGATGATTTTCACCCCTTAAAAAAAGGTACTGATATCTACAGATACATAGGTTATTGAAACTGGCCGTTAGACACTACTGTCTAACGGTGAAGGAAAACATAGTGAGGAAACCTGGGCTTATAATTTCTAATTAATAGTTTGAAATCGCCAATCCTCAATGAGCAAGCGTGGTGATTAATGCTCAAAACTTCTCCGTGTGAGAAGAGGATTTGCTCAGCAGTGGGCTCATATAGGCTGTTGATGATAAAGATGATGAACGATAGTTATTCTAAATTACTGTTAGAAATACAGCTCTCTGTTCCTACGACTACATTAACAAACGCACTTATTGTGCAATATCGTCACTTATGCAATTTTTGTCAAACCTTAACTGATGAAAGAATACTCCAAATTCACCTCTTTACTTGGTGTGTTATTTATTGTCATTTGTGTAGTAAGCAAACTGACATTTGAGGGCATTACTGTCGTTACGGTTTTGGCGCTAATCTGGACGGCACTAGGAAAAACAACGTTTCATTGTTCAGTTACGCGCGGGCCCCCGCAATACATAAGTGACGTTATAGCACCGGAGGTATGAAATGATCATAATCTATACATATTATAATAAAATCGTAGAAAAGTCAAAACTGTACATTGAATATTTTAAAATAATACTTGAAGCGTGATCTACAGTCGATTCTGAAGCCAAAAATATGGTTTTTAGATTTTTTGTCTGTTTGTCTGTATGTATATCCGGGATGATCTCCAAAAGTACTGCGTGGATATACTTCCAATTTTGCATGAATATTAC
The DNA here is from genome assembly GCA_038387885.1 of Spodoptera picta. Classification (NCBI taxonomy): domain Eukaryota; kingdom Metazoa; phylum Arthropoda; class Insecta; order Lepidoptera; family Noctuidae; genus Spodoptera; species Spodoptera picta. The sequence continues at coordinate 2,602,398 of JAZHFQ010000335.1, forward strand.
TAACAGGTGAATCACAATTCTACACGAACGAAGTCGCGGGCAACAGCTAGTAAAAAACACATATTATTCGTAAGTACATCAAATTGTGTCCGCTCATAGATATAAAACTAAAATGATTAAATCCAAGTTAAAATGATGGCTACGACACACGTATTGGTATTCAGTAAACATCGTGTGTTGGATATCGAAGTATTTTATGTTGTAACTTTACTCATTTCAAGTTTCACTGTCTTCCGCCTGATTGGATGTGATCGAGGCTCATAATGGCAGACATTTCCATTATCAGTGTGTTATCTGTTGTGTTTAGTGGTTTTAGGATTTATACTAAAGTTTCTATGTGAATGGATGTGTTTGAAACAGATTTCTCACCTCCTTATTACATGGAATGATGTGACTCGTAACATAAATAGTGAAAAGTGGGTGTTACATTGTACAGTGGCATTGAGAGCCGTAATGTGCACCTCTGCCTACGCCTGTCTGGATAAAAGGCGTGATGATGTTATGTTATATTACATTGCTCAAGTATCAGTAGTTTCTAAGAAGTAGAAATGAAAAAATCTGAAAATATCACGAGGAAACCTAATCTTATAATTTCTAATTATATGTTGGAAATTGCCTACCCGCATTGAGCAAGCGTGGTGATTAATGGTCAAACCTCATCAATTTAAAAATGATCAAACAACAATGAAGCCTGGACTCATGATAAAACGAAGTTCATATCATTTGAAGATTACGTGGCATATTTTGTTACACCTTAGTCAAGTCATAAAAATAACATGTTTTATTTATTCACAATTTTATCGGAATTGGTCATGTATTTATTATATTTGACACATCACAAAATGTTGTAGGAAATGTTTGCGGTGTGTCATTGCATGGAAGTTCTTACTAAGCCTTAGTATGAGTGTATTTCAGGAGGTATGTAGGTACGTATTCAGTATAAGTTGATTTTTCTCCGTCTGTCTTTTTTAGGAATTAAATTAAATGCATTAATGTATGTATGATGCGATCCTATTGTGTTTTTTATAAGATAGGCCGGTAAACGAGCAGACGGATCACCTGATGGTAAACAATTGGCGCCGTCCATGGACACCCGAAATATCAGAGGCGTAACAAGTGCGTTACTGGTCTTTTGGAAATTAGGAATTTGAGGATTGTTAGGGATTCAGGAATTGCTGAGATGGGGAATGGGGATAATTGTGAACCCGGTAACCTCACTCATACGACGAAATACAACGTAAGCGTTGTTTCATGTCGGTTTTTTGTGAGGCAGTGGTACCACTCCGGTCGAGCTGGGCCATTCGTGCCGAAGCATGGCTCCCCCACACTAAAATATTGTGTCTACTTACACATAGTAAGTGCCAATAATATTTTGTGTAACTAATAGAACTTAAAAATAAATGAACGCTTTTCGTATCAACTAGGCTTTGGCACTGATATTTTATTTAAAAAATTGAGTTCAATATTGTTGTTAACCTAAGAAATAAGACTAGTATAAATCTTCAATCATAAATCTATTTAATCAACGAGCATGCATGAAAAGATCTGATCACTGTTGTGAAGCGAAAGAGGTATGTAAGAATCGTAGCAATTGGCGTTTCATAGCCTCTACCCAACCCTATTGGAGACAGGCGTGAAGTTATTATTTTTTTTAAACGTTGCCCCACACTATGATTTTCTCCTGTGGCGTGGGTGCGTTTACGAATATACAGGTTCACATACACACGACACCCAGACCCGGAACAACAATCTGTGGATCACACAAAGAGTTGTTCCGTGCGGGAATCGAACACGCGACACGTTGCGCGGCAATCAGTTATGTAAGTACATATGTTGTATTTCCACTCAAATTTTTCGAGCAAAGTTATAGGATAACAGTAGATTACATTCGATGCAACAAAATGACCTGATTCTAAGAGTTCTCACAGAATTAGCTATCAGATAGATATTATGCACTTTCGTAACAAGCTATCATTTTACAAAATATTGTTATCATACGTTATCAGAGCGGTTTGAATCATGTGCGAATTTTTGGCCACAGCTTGCGAAATGCTTATCAATTGAATACGAGTGATAGTAGGGTTTTAGGGATATGTATTGCTTTTTTAACGGGGAAAGAGGACCGTGGTAATTAGTTTGTAGCCTTCCTAAGCAAATTGTCAATTACAAAGTTTAGATATTATAGGTATATGGACATTGTTTTTATAATAACTATCGTGAGACATACTGAATTAACTAAAAATTGCGTGTTACTCACGTGAGTATACTGAAAAAAGCTCTATTAGTTTCGAACCACAGAGGGGTCTTACTCATGAGCAGTGTGCGCGGACGCGGTGATGTCGCACAGACTAGCTAGTCTACTAGTAGAGCTTTTCTCAGTACATACATATATTCACGTGAATAACCCGCGATTTTTAGTTAATTTATATGGACATTATTTGATACTCAAAAGTCAGAATGGTTGAACGAATGTGGATGAATTGGCATTGTGGTAGATAGTCAATAGTGTGTCATTACATTAGTAAACCGATAAACGAGAAGACGTATCATAATTATGATGGTAAGCAATCGGCGTCGTCCACGGACACCTGGAACACCAGAGGCGTTACAAGTGCGTGGCCTTTTGGGGATTAGAAATTTGAGGATTGTTGGGGATTCAGAGATTTGGGAGATTGTGGAAGGGGGAAAGAGGTTCTTGGGCCTTCGGTAACCTCTCTCACACGACAAAACACAACGCAAGCGTTGTTTCACGTCGGTTTTCTGTGACATTGTAGTACATAGTCATTAAGTGTCAATAGTCTTCAAAATCATATAAACGGTTGTATGTGGTATATCAGGTTTTGTGCGGCTGGATCAGTTGATAGAAGTAAGTATATAGTTACATTTGTTATGAAGAACAAGGAAGTGGCGTGGTGGCCCGGAGGTTTAAGGCGCCCCGCTTCTCATGCATGAGGGGCGCGTTCGAAATCAATACTTTTTCGACTTTTTCTGAGTTATATGTACTTTCTAAGATTATTTAGACACCACTGACAAACGGCAAAGGAAACCTGGGCTTATAATTTATAATTTCTAATTATAAGTTTGAAATCGCCAATACCCATTGAGGAAGCCTGGCAATTAATGCTCAAACAAACCTACTCTGTGTGACAAGAGGTCTTTGATCAGCAGTGGGCATTTCTAGGCTTTTGATGATGTTGATGAAGGAAGTGTACCTAAAGTCTTAGTAGGCGTATAGTCATGGTAACTAGAAACTAACTTGTAAGTAACTAATTCAGTTCGGCGTGATATGTAAATTCTTTAATTATTGCTAATTGTTTACTCATAAATGTTTTCATTGAAAACTTTGAGTACTGCGAATTCATTACTAGAGGTAGGTACAGGTTATGGGGACGTCTAGGTGTAGGCACCAAGTCATTGGGAATACCCAATTCGAAATTCTTACGAACTGACTTTGGATGCGTGACACAAATGTGGATAATTACATTTTAAAATTTTGTAGGTAATGTTCTAAATTACATTTTTGCAAATGTTGCCTGCCTCGTTTCCCGAGTGGTCGTAAGTGCGACGGGCAAGGGGTTTCGGGTTCGATTCCTGGGTCGGGCAAAGTATTACTGGGTTCTTAAAAAATCTCAGTAGTAGCACGGAGTCCGGAATTGTGCCCAGTATACGGCAATAGGCTCACCCCCTATTACATGGGACTCATAACATCAATAGTGAAAAGTGGGTGTTACATTGTACAGTGGTATAATGTGCACCTCTGCCTACCCCTTCGGGGATAAAAGGCGTGATATTATGTATGTGTTCTAAATTATACAGTGCAACAAACTATGCAAGGTTTATTTTTGGAAAATAATATTTTAAGGAGAAATAAAGGTACTTAAGTAAAGGTATGTTAGACATATACATTGGTATTGACTGGCCATCTCGTTTATGGAATAATCAAGGATTAATTAAATAATTTGAAATACCATACATAAATCCTTTGACTTCACTCATGACTTAAAAATACACGCTTTGTCCTTTTCCCGCCTACAACGATATTTTTAGTTACCATCCATATAAAGACTTATACTACATTTATTAAGGAAAATTCCTACAGAACCACACAAGCGTATGACTGATACACTTGACACACCCATGACATGATGACGCGGCTCACGTTTCTATCTTGACACAGTCATCAATCGCGTGTGATTTATATATTGGATCCCCCGCCAGTCGACGTCAGTAGTACAACAAAGCTTCAGCTACATACTCCATTCCAGTATTAAACATGTAAGTAACCATAGACAACATAGCTTGTAACAAACCTTCATCAAAATAAAACAATAACAGCGTCATAGACAAACCGTTGCATATTCAAAACGTTTATTTTTTTGCGCGGCAAATTGTGTCTGATTGTTATTTCTTTTTATTAGCGTGTAATAAATGATTCTTTCGCTTCCTTCATTTTTTAAATTAATTTATTGTGCAGCTTAGTTTTTTGTTTATAACTGATACGCGTTTGTATGATAATGTTATCCTTATTAAGCCCGCCATATTTATTCGTATTAAATTGATTAAGATACGGGTTATTAGAAAAATTTCGATTTTGCTATAGTTATTAAAATGACTTTGTTTTTGTTTTTCTTTATTTTAGAATAAAACTACAAGTATTAAAAATGATTAAAAAGTGTCAAAAATATTATTTGAGCTGTAGATGATCTCCTCATCCCGTATTTAGTACAACAGTACTTTTTTAAAATTGTGAATAATAGTTTAAACTAAAACTGTTGTTTACAATTTGCTAGTGTTGACAAATTTCAATTGTACATATTGTAAAATACATAACCTAGTTAATCCTAGTCGCAAATTCATGCCAAAAAAGGACTTATTTATAAGATGAAGAACGCTTAAAATCGTATGAAATCAAACGAGTTGTTGTCTATTTTATGTGTATCATAATTTTCATGTTCAAATCACAAAAATTGTTATGTAGACACGATGCTGACGATATCTAAAGTAAATAAACACGTTTTACCGATAAACGTTCTTGTCTGATAACGAAATATTGAGGAAAGAATAACTAATGCCTGGCTATTCAATAAATTAAAATTTCGTGTTGCGTTTTATCAATGTTATTTGATTAAAGTTACTTAGACCAAAATTACGAAAACATGTTTCAATAACTGACTGCCTCATAGGCCGAAAAGTCGCAACTGCTGGGTAAGGGGTCTCGGGTTCGATTCCCGGGTTAGGCAAAGTATTAATGGGTTTTTAAAAAATCTCAGTAGTAGCACGGAGTCTGGATATGTGCCCGGTATATGGCAATAGGCTCACCTATTACATGGTACTTATAACATAAATAGTGAAAAGTGGGTGTTACATTGTACAGTGACATTAATTGCTATAATCACTTCTGCGTACCCCTAAGGGGATAAAAAGCGTATTATGTTATGTTAGGTTTCAAAAAATTTAACTTGTATATACTATTAAGTTCACACGATATGGAGGATCTATCCAAACGATATGAAGGTATTAATAGATCGTGATTCAGAATAAAAAAGTAGAGAAAAATTTTACAGATTTAAAATCATAGCCTTATTGACAACTCAACGAGAGAAAGAATCGTAATATAGTACCTAAATAATACATACATACCTACATACCAGTATATGATATAAAATATAGTGCAGATTTCACTTCAAAAATCAAAATATTGGCCGTTTGTCAAGATTTACTTAAACATTCCGGTTTATTTCTTTGTGACTTTTATATTTGTTAAAACAGACACAACGCCAGACTCGGTAGCTATCATCTGCCGATAAATACGAAATAGAAAGCTCCAAATTCTTTCTATCTACGGGCCAAATCCCTTGCAAAACATATAAGCAAACACTTGAATAAGATAGAAAGTTCTTTATCTATTTATTTACGTTTTAATTATAATCATATTGATAAATAATGTTCTTTAACAGACTCAAAACAAAATGTCCCTCCCTACGGTCACCATTCGTGAGCTCTCCGACGCGACCCAAGACAACACACTTGGACCCAGCACCAAGAAAGTAGTCGAAGGTCTGCTGAACGACTACATGGACTTACAATACGGCAAGGAGACCCCTTACACGACAGGAAAGCAGGTCATTCCCTCAGGAGCGACCCTCGAAGACGTCGAAAAGTCTGTAGGAGACGAGAGTGTCACCAAGAAGTTCCACGATGTCTTCTCCACCATCGAAAAGACTGCCAAGAGTGGGGATCTGACACCCGTGTCCTCTAATGATGGGACCTGGGACCCCAAACTGAAGCCTATCTTAGTCCTCATCACCCCCAACCCCTAGATTAAGCTGAGAATCTGTATAATTTATTTATTTTTATTTTATGGCCATTTTCTCGAGTTTCATAATTATTTATTAAAGTAATTTAATTGTATGTTTTGGTTGTATTATTACTTAAAGTGTTTTAGTATTTCGGTTTTAAAAAAATTCTCAGTTGTAGCACGGAGTCTGGAACTGTGCCCGGTATATGGCAATAGACTCACCCCCTATTACATGGGATTCATAACATAAATAGTGAAAAGTGGGTGTTACATTGTACAGTGGTATAATGTGCACCTCTGCCTACCCCTTCGAGGATAAAAGGCGTGATGTTATGTGTTTTAGTATAATTTTTGTTATATATCCCCGATTATAACTTATTGAATTATAGTCACTAGTCATTTAGGAGATATCCAAGAAGTAAACATTAGAATCATCAAATTAATTGTAAACTAAAACTATGTTTAGAAGCACTTAAATATTCGCTATTCGAACATTTTATCAAGCCAACGGCCATTTATAGAATTCAGTGACATCTCAGCTGCAGTTTAGTTTAGATTCACAGCACGACATATTGTATTGACGGAGCCAAAACAAATGGATGCACGCACGGAACAGATTTATCTAAAACAACGTTTGCACGGAACCGTTTTGTTCAATTGCAAATAAAACTCAACAAGTTGGTTTACTTGGAATGCTATTTATTGTAAAGGCTTCCCGAAGGCGGCTTCAAAAAGAACGCATTTAAAATAGGCATCACGTTAATTATGTTGTTGAAGGCTTCTTACAAGAGTGTTCATATTTACTTCGCCATTAGAAACAGTATTATTTAGTTTGTTTTTTTTTAAATCAACAGTATTGTTCATACTGTCTCGTTCGCCGAGTGGTCGCAAGTACGACTGTCGGACAAGCGCTCTCTGTGAAAGCTGAACGTTTTGTACTGCGATCTCCAATAGGCCTACCAAGTATGGAGATTATAAGACCGCTCTTATTCAGAGGAGGCTCATAGTATTATCACGTGCTATTGATGAAGATGGTGATGAAGATGGTATAAAATGGCAGCATATTTAATACTAATTAATTGTACAATACTAAAACTGTCTTGTTGGCCGAGTGTTTGCAAGCGCGACTATCAGGCAAGGGGTATCGATTCCCAGATCGGGCAAAGTATTACTGGGTTTTTAAATAATTCTCAGTAGTAGCACGGAGTCTGGAAATGCGCCTGGTATTATGGCAATAGGTTCACCTCCTATTACATGGGAGTCATAACATAAATAGTGAAAAGTAAGTATTACATTGTACGGTGGCATAAAGTGCCGTAATGTGCACCTCTGCCTACACCTTCGGGGATAAAAGGCGTGATTTTACATTATGTCATTGGCCATAATGACCATAATTGGCTTGGCAGACGTGTTGCAGAAAGTTTAGGCTCATTAAACAGTGTTATTATGAATGTGTAGTCCCGTAGTCGGCTGTTGCGGCCACGCAGGGAGAGTATGGGCGGTAACTGTAGTCTACACTATCGTCACCGTACCTCTTGATGTATTTGTTCATCTATGTCAAACACACTTGACTATATTGCGTAGTATCAGTGCTATCTGATACTTTACTATGTCGAAGGTTCGGTTATCTATCCATATATTTTGACAGTACACAGAAATCAATACAATATTCGTAAATATACATGTAAATTATATTTTATGAGAGGTGCATATTACGGCACTTAATGCCACTGTACAATGTAACACCTAATTTTCACTATTTATGTTATGAGTCCCGTTGCCATATACTGGGCACAGTTCCAGACTCTGCACTACCTCTGAGAAAAACCCAGTAATACTTTGCCCGACTCGGGAATCGAACCGGAGACCCCTTGCGCGGCAGCCGCACTTGCGATATTCGGCCTACGAGGCAGTCAGATCCACAATATTGCACGTATAAACTTTTTAAGCCCCATGCTTTCAGGAATTAAAAAAAGCATGAAGTTACCTAAGTTATTCTTACCCATTTCACGATATTATTGGACATACTACATTTTTATGTATGTCGGTCCACTACCTACATCCGTAGACCGGCACTCAATGTCAGATAAAGTGACAGAGGTATCATAAGAGTCTCGGAGATTCAATAAGTGATCTGATTTACTCATTTTGGAGGCAACAGATAGAATGCTGACTTCGTATTTTGAGGGGATTCGTTATTGGAATTTCAGTTCTTGGGGAATAGTTTTAGAAGTGGTTTTTGAAGATTACGTGCTGTTTAATGTAAGTGGGTTCCTGGGTATGTTACTGATTTCGGTTTAGTGGTTTTAAACAGGTTACCTATTGTTTCCACCACCATAAAATAAAAATAGAAGTCAATTGGCTAGATTTCCTTAATTAACATAGTTTCAAAAGTTTACCAGAAGATGGCGCTAGCAGTATCACAATTGAAATAATTAAGACATGAACATTTTTGTATTTTGAATGAAGATTTCTCTGAAAAAAATATTTTGTTTTTTTTTTCTATCTGTCGGAATAGGTAATTATGTTTTATCTTCATATCAGCCGTAACACATTACCTCCACTGCTGAGCATAGGCTGTAATAAAAATACGGAATGCCGCGCTGAAAATGTTGGTACATTGATTAAGACACAGATGGCGTGAGCAGTCAGTTTGCGTGGTGGTATTTGCGCATAAAATAAGAAAAACCTCGTAAACAATGGGTTTCATACGAAACCCATTGTTTACAACGAGGTTATACGTAGGTACATACGTATATGACAGAACCTTATAGATATAGTTGCTTACTAGTTTTTCTAACATCTATTAGCAAAATAATTGTGTTTTTTTAAGGGGGGAAAATCGTCTAATGACTGCTCCCGCCTGAGCGAGGCGGGAGGGAGTGTCAGACTCTTACTGACTAAAAACCACCCCGTTCCTTCTCCTGCACGTCGAGCCGGAGCCCCGGTTACCCGTTAGGTTCTCCGCGACAAAATAATAGTGTAGAGTGTTTAAAACCCTAAAGTTACCTAGGTATGTCTACAATTAATAAATGAATTGGGATTTGAATTTGTCAGACTAAATACATCACTATCATCATCATCATCATCAACAACAGTCTAACAACGTACTCTTGGACTATTGGCTTCCCCTTTATACAAGGGTTTAACCGTTAAAGTCCTTCTTGGCAAGCAGGTTGCAGTTTCAATAGTTCAGGTTTATCAGGTTGCCTAGAAGAGAAATGCACACATGCACTTAATTAGAGAAAATATATCAAATGTTAAGTGTGGGAGAGCCATGCTTCGGCACGAAAGAGCTGACTGGACAGAAATGATACCACGGCCTCACAGAAGACTGACGTAAAACCACTTTTGCGTTGCGTTTCGTCGTGTGAGTGAGGTTACCGGAGGCCCAATTAACCCTCCCCCCCTTCCCAATCCCTGAATCCCCAACAATCCTCAAATTCTTAATCCCAAAAGGCCGGTAACGCACCTCTGGTGTTTCAGGTGTCCATGGGCGACGCCGATGCTTATTATCAGGTGATCCGCTTGCTCGTTTACCGGTTTATCCCATAAAAAATGTGGAATATCATAACTCTGGAAAGTACCTAGGAAGTAAATCGTTTACATTTTTTAATCGTATACACATGTTTTACAACATATTACTCACGTTGATTGTAGTCGTAAAAGAGATTACAACAATTACTTGGAAGATACTTTATCAGCTATAGGTATACATCAATAAACTAACACTAGTACACAGAAGTAGCAGAATCATTTACAACAAGCAGATTATAACAATATTATTTATGGCAGATTAATCTAACCTTTCGCGCGATTACCTTACAACAATAGCTTTGTATTTTAACTTTTGGCAGAGAAATAGTTTTGGCATACGGTGTGAGACCTTCGTGCTGGACACAAGTAAGTTTCCAAACTTTTATATTACCTATTTGCTTTGACATACCTAATTGAAAGATGACAAAACATTTGCCACGGCTCCCTGAATTACAGTGCAGTATTTTCGTAAACAAATCTTTAATAAAAGGCTATATTTGTTTTAGGTTGATAAAAATGAAAGTGTTGCATTTCGTTTTGTTCGTCGCGGCGGTGACAGCCTCCCCATTGCCCGAAGATGATGGGACCGACGCTGTTGAAATGATTGTAAACGGTGTGCCTGATGGCGCGCCCTTGGAGATCAGTGATATTGTGGACATCAAGCTGAAGGAGCACGTTGATGGAGAAGTGGTTGCTGCCTCCAACCTTCTGCACCCTTACTCTGCTGTTGGTATCGCTGAAGCTCAAGCTGCTGCTGCCGAAGCCGCTGTAGCTGAAGCCAACAAGGAAGTAGAGTTCGTTGACAATGCTGATATACTTGATGTCCAGCATGTGCCGATTGGTGGTCTTCCTGTGCCAGAGTCGGTCGCCCTATCCGCCCCTGTTGCTCCGGAAGTTGTAGCTGAACCTGCAGTCCCTGCTACTCCTGAGATTATTTTGCCTGAGCCTGTAGTTATGCCCTCTCCTGTAGCTCCTGAAGTAGTTGTGCCCGAACCAGTAGTTATGCCATCCCCTGTCGCTCCCGAAGTTGTTGTTCCTGAACCAGTAGTTATGCCCAGTCCAGTAGCTCCCGAAGTTGTTGTTCCTGAACCAGTTGTCATGCCTAGTCCAGTAGCTCCCGAAGTAGTTGTTCCTGAACCAGTTGTGATGCCCAGTCCCGTAGCTCCTGCATTCGAAGAGGCTCCAGTAGCCGCCGCGTACAACGGTGAGGTGTACAATGATGGACTTGTCCAAGTGCAGTACAATGGACCTGCAGAACCTGGTATGTTCTCTACTATCCAGTCCTGGTTCAACATTGTCCTTAACTACTTCAGCTCCGAGGCCCCCGCTACCTCTCACTAATTTTTAAATGGAATTCCGCTCTCGCTATAAGTTACAAGCCACTACAAGGAATCACCATTTTGTACAGACACAGTGTATTCGTAAAGTGTTTTAAAAGACTGTTAAGATAAGATGGTCTATTATTGTAATGTACAAATAGGAAGAAATGTTAAAATAAACTTCTTTTAAACATGCTTTGTTTTAATCTTCCAAAATAATTAGGTATAACAAATAATAAATAAATAATCAAGTTTGTGAGTTTATGAGCTATGTGTGTATGTGTGAATGTTTGTATGTTTGTATGTTTGTTACTCATCAAGTCAAAACGGCTGAAAGGATCGTGTTGAAATTTGGAACAAGGATAGATCATGCTATGGAAAAATAAATGCTTTGACTTTGACTTTGCTACCTTTTATCCCACGATAAAGCTACTAAATAAAATGTTGTGACTATAGAGGTATAAAGCAAGACTAACAATGTGTCGGTCTATGCACCACGTTCCCACAGTTGGGCAGAACTTTCATAATTTCGCATAAGTCTGTAGTCTAAAGGCATGCGTTGTAATAAACTATTCAAGTATTTGGTGAACTGGCTTTAGGACTTGGCACGTTCTCGACCAAGTTGGCCAAACTTCACTTAGCTCGTTAAAATGAAGTTTCGCCAGTACCCCGCTATAAAATTATCGACACTATTATGTTTAACAGTTTAGCATGCAATACTCGAGAATTTTAGACTATGTTATAGTTAGATTTTGTTGCATTTACAGTACCTACGTTCTTAACTGGTATATTTTAGTGAGTTTGACAGTGAATGCTTTTCATATTGCATTTTTATACGTTATTTATTTAATGTGATGTGAAATGTCGCGGTTAAGATGCTCGCTTCCCACGCATGAGAGTGCGGCTCCGAAACCTACCAACTACAAGTACCAATGTGACTTCTTGAGAGTTATATGTATTGTAATTTTTAAGATTATTTAGACACAACTGACAAACGGTGAAGGAAATCATCGTGAGAAAACCTGGGCGTATAATTTCTAATTATAAGTTTGAAACTGTAATCCGCATTGAGCAAGCGTGGTGTAGTCAAAGTGGTAGTGTAGTTGAAGTCAAAGGCTCTCTCTCTTCTCACACGGAAAAGGTTTGAGCACATTGAGAAGAAGCCTTTGGTCAGCAGTGGCCACTTATAGGCTGATGATGATGATGATGATGTTTTAATGTGATGTAAAATTCTCCAGTATTTGGACGTAATTTGAATCAATATTTATTGCTGTAACAGAGACTGGTTTATTAACAAAGTATTGCAAGAGATTACGCCGCACGTCTGTCTGGCATACACTATGAAATCTATTTTGATTTTCTCACGGTCAAACAACTTGATATAAGGAGTACTTTCGATGCATTAAGTAGAAACGAAAAAAATATAGATGGATAATTTTTTTTTAATAACAAATTCATGGAAATATTCACTTGAAACACTAGACGTTAATTTGTAGGCACTATTCGCATCGCATGTGCCACCCGACGAGAAATAGCTGTTCGAGAATTACCAACACGGCGTGATGTTTTGATAATGTACATACTATGAGTTCGTATACGTTAAACTATTGTATTACCAAGATAGAACCACTTTACTTCGGAACGAAAACAAAATATATTTCACGATGTCTAAGAGAAGATTTTCAAGATTTAAAACGAAATATTTAGGGGCCTATTTACATATGTTGTTTGTTTTTCGAAACTTATTAACTTGTATAAAATCGAGTAAATATACAAAGAAGATTGAATTACCTCTTTATTAATTGTCTATTGTAGTTAGTAGACAATTTATAGTAAAAGAGGTGATCATAAATATATGTTTATAGAGGTAAATAAACTAGCGACCTGCCCCGACTTCGCAGAAGTGCAATATGCAAGTATTATAGAGGTACATATAAACCTTTCTTATGAAGCACTCTATATTATTATATTAAAGGAACCGCATCAAAATCCGTTGCGTATTTTAAAAGATTTAAGCATACATATGGACAGACAGACGGTGGATAGTGACTTTGTTTTATACTATGTAGTGATTTTTTAGTTGGTTTTAAAGAATGTCAATACTGGTCTGTACTGCATCTTTACTGTGTATTTTGTTTCTTTGGTTTTCTTTCTATGGGTAAATCTGGAAAGTGATACAGGCTATATTTTTTCCTTTAACAATGCGAGCATAACAAGGTCTCGTATAATAAGCTAGTAATATAATAATTGCATGGTTTTTACGATTTTTTTTCTAGAAATCGATAAATGTTTACGGATTTTACTCTACTGATCTTGTAGTTTTATGGTATATGGTACGTTATCAGGGAACAATAAATAAGACTGCCGTATCATTGATAAATAGTAATTATGTATATTACGGTATAATAAAATGCTATTAACAAATTACTAGAAATTGTTTTATCATCATTATGATAAGTAAGTATAGGTACATTTTTCCTGCTTCTGAAATTGAATCCTACTGAGACTTAATTAGATTTAGTAGTAGGTGTGTTGTCTATAATTATTTTTTGTCCTTTTTACATTAAATTATGAATCCATATGCATGTCTATTCGTTCATGCTGATTTAAATGATTATGAGTGACGTAAATCTGATGTAGAGTGCTTTGGGTCATTAATAAGGTGCTTTTAAACAATTCGTTCATGTTAAGCGTTTCGTGCAATTCTTGTAAAAGTTGAACCTATTGGCATATAGGACAAGTTCAGACTACATTCACCGGCATGGAGTCTGAACTTGTCCGAACCTACTCAGAAATTTGAAAAATTACTATTCGGGGATTAGAAGTTACAATGAAGGTGTAAAAAGGCAAAGTAGCAGTTTTACAAGTCATCTTTACAATAAATTAAAAGGGATTAAACTACGCTAAGGGACCGCAACCTTCTATAATTGTGTCTATAATGTACTCTACGAGTTGATAAGATAACTGGAATAAGACGTAACTGGAATAAGACTGAATCTATAGAGAGAATTAAAAAATGTAAAATCCAAAGTTTTTACTAAAACCAGCATAGAGAGTGTATCTCCGATGGTCGGCCAGTGGTGTGCGGGTTTTAATACGTTTTTTAAGAATCACAAATAAAGTAGAAAGTGGCACGCATCATGGTCACGCGAGCTGGTGGCACGCTAGCGACGTGCGAAGTGGTCGATTACACCGCAGTGCTCGCCCCGAACCTGCACCTGTGCTCCTATGGCTGCGTAGTTATGATGGCTATATATGTATTTATGTATAATTGTATGTAGATAGATATTTGTGGTCTTAGGTTGGTTGGATTTAGTTGGTATTGCATGTGTGTATTACTGTCTATATTTGGGTTCATCATAGTTAATATCCCCGTAAGCCTGTATTAGTTTATTGTTGGACATAGCTTTTTTTTGAGGGGAAAAATCATCAAATGACTTGATGAATGATGGAGTGTTAGACACTTACTGACTAAAAACCACTCCGTTCCTACTCCTGCAGTTCGAGGCGGAGCTCTGGCAACCAGTTAAGACTTTCGCGGTTACGGATTGATATCAGCCCTATTGGGCCCCATCTGTGGTGGTCCGATGGCTCATTGAGGCGCGCGTAGAACGCGACTCACCGTACCCTCGGGTTTGGTCCTGATCGTTGGACATAGCTAGGCCTTTCCAATGCGTATGCCAGTCGATCTTCAGCTGTTTTCACCTATCAACTGTCAACCTCTTTGTGGATGAAAAGTAAAAATATAAAAAAATAAAATAAATCTTTATTCAGAAATGTAAATGGACACAGATACAAAAATATTTCATAGGTAAATAAAATAGATCTCACATGGTTAGGTGCCTGTACTAGGATAATCCTGTGTCACAGGCTAGAGTAGGTTTAACATTATTATAATTTTATTTCTATATACGCTCTTACATGCATTAATACTTGACATAATTTTGGCAAAATAAAATACGACTATATAATATACATAAACATGTGTTTACATAGCCTCGCGCCTGATACTCCCGGAAGAGATAGGCAGAGGTGAAACAACTTAAGAGTAACATGATGAAAAGTGTTATCAATTTTATTATTACCGAACAAATGATGGTGTTCGGCAGTCGTTGTTGCAATGGCCTACTGCTTTTCCTATTTTTTACCATGAGACAGTACAAATTAAAGTATTAAGATTAAAAAATTAGCTGAATAAGAGATTATGCATGTTATTAGTCATGTATTTTATGGTGTTAACTGCTTATATATTGTACAAGTCTATACAAAGGAAAATACCATACATCGTACACTAAATAATACTTCAGTTGGTTAAAAAAAACCATCTTGGGATCCTTCGCTTCTAGAATTTTATGCTGAGTAATCACGCCTCCTATTATTAAAAGAAAAAAAACTAATTTAAATCAAGCTTTAAACAAATATGGTTTTAGTTTAATACTAAAAATGTAGGTTACACTTACTGCAACAGTCTATTTATGTCATCTCTTGTTTTATTCTTAGAGCGAATATATTCCGCAACGTTCCATAGCTCGGAGTCGCACGGATGCGAGACTACTTATTAAAACTACCTCTCACTATTTCGAGAGATCATGCCATCTCTCGTAGCGCGGCGTAGCGCTGACTACGTGGCTGCGTAGCGCCTCGTAGCGCCTCGTAGCACTCACCTACGGAGGCTTACGTAGAGGGACTGCGTGTACATTCATTTCAGTGCTATACATAAAATATAAATACTCGCCTGTAGGTATTTATAGAACCAAATTGCCCCATAAAACTCGATTTACAGAACAAAATCGAGTTATAAATTATTTATTTTTTTTACAGGAAAACGTGTTTTTATTAACCATAATAAATCTACACGTTTGTTTAAAATAATTTTCCTGTCTTTACAGACGTTCAGGGCCATGATAATTTGTTAGCTTATTTTTATTAAAGGTATCGTTGAACTTAACCGTTCCGATACTGTCGTTAGTTTGGATATTGTCCGAGTTAATTCATATAATAATAGACGTACGAGTCAAAGGATCAATAGTAACTTTTAAATCGACTTTGTGACCTAGAAAACGACTGGATCGCGTTTTCAGAAAACCGTTGACCGCATCGTATTCGATCGAGTTAACTTTTTACTTTCACGAAACGTACGCGCCATGAATCGATAGGGTGTGCGGCCGTCGCGGCTGCAGGCAGCGGCACGACAATTATTGTGCCGGCGGTAGCGCGAATTTAGGGCATCGGCGCGGCGGCGCGGCCCGCCCCGACCGTGCGCCCGGCCCCGGCCCGGCCAGTCCGCGTCGCGCCCCGCGCCGGCCGCTCGTGTGTCGCGCCGCGCTGCCGCCGCGCTCCGCCGCGCCGCCGCTGTGCCATGCGCTCGCCGCGCGCGCCGCGCGTGCCGCGTCCGCCGCGCCGAGCCGGCGTCGCACGCGCCCCCACGCCCGCCTAGCTCGTCCGCTCACTTGACATGTTGCCAGTGTTGTGATACCGGTCACAGGTGAGCATTTTTCAAGTGAAACTTTCAAGTTTTGATGTGAAATCGATTGAACTTTACTTCGACGAGATCGATATTTGTTGGTAAGTCGTCTTTCTGATATATTATTTATTATACCGCTTTTAATTTTGTGTTACCCCTAATTATAGATTTAGACCACCGACAATGAAAAGTAAAAGTAAAACACGCACCGTGTTTTACTTTTCATTTTATGAATATATTTTCTTGGTGAAAGTTTAGTAGGGCGCGTGGGTAACGCATGGTGTAGTGCGGGATGTATCCCATGCTGTATCCTGACCTACTTCAATAGTGCAGATCGATGACGACATCATTTGACGTGGTGGAGCATTGTAGGCACAACACTAGCCCTAATAATAAAATAAATACCGCGCGACCACGCGCTGCGTTAAAGGTAAAAGGTCAACAAGTCGAAACTAAGTTCATTACGTCCTTATTACTGCAGATGTTCAACTGGGTTACTACTGTTTTAAAAACATCATCGACAGTGATAATTGAAAATAATTTATGAATTAAATTAATAATTAAACTGTCAAACACCAAGCGGTCACCGGTGACCGCAACCTATTGTTCTATAATTGTGTCTACAAAACCGGTACTCAACGAGTTAAATTGCAAATTACCTAATAAAAAAATTTAGAATAACATAGAATTAGAAATTAATAATTAATTAAAAACATTAGAAAATTAATAATTAATCAGACCACGTATAAAACAACGAATACACACCATCCTTTAAAATTGGCAAACTTTTATCAAAGCTAAAACATTTGACCACGACGCCGCGGAGCGATATTTTAGTTCAGTCAAAGGACATACTGCACATACGCTACAACATACATACTGTACATTCGAACATTTTACACATAACTTCTGCTATATAGGTAGTTGATAGCATTCTTTCAATTTCCTCATTTTCGAGTGTCCGCCGTACTACGACAGTCGATACGATACCACGAGTCGACGATAACAGAGAGAAAATATATTTAATCTATTCCTACGGTAGTTACTAGTTTTGTAGTACCATTCTTTTTTTGGTTCAAATGACTATTCTTTTTAAACTTTAATTGGATTTTGTACAATTACATATGATCACGCTTTTTACTCCGAAGAGGTAGGCAGAGGTGCACATTACGGCACTTAATGCCACTGTACAATGTAACACTCATTTTTCACTATTTATGTTATGAGTCTTAAGTAGTGAGCCTATTGCGATATACCGGGTAAAATTCCAGACTCCGTGCTACTACTGAGATTTTTTTTAAATCCCAGTAATACTTTGCCCGACCCAGGAATCGAGAACCCTTGCCTGATAGTCGCACTTGCAACCACTCGGCCAACGAGGCAGTCTTAGTATTGTACAATTTGCTTTGCTCGGTAGTAGGCATTTATAGGCTGTTGATAATGAACCATCATTAATGAAATGATCTTTAATCAATTTTAGTTACAAGATAAATGTACCTAATGTAATTCGTACTAGACTTAGGACTTCCAAAGAATCATCAAGTAATTTGGTCCTTCATGTTAAAACGCTTGGAACAGTTTAAATTCAACGTCTTCTGACTAATTAAGACTGTTATCAGTCTTCTATTTAAACAGTCAGTCTCTTAATTAAGGTTTTACTTAGCAAGGTTAATTAGGTGCGAATTCAATTTAGTGCTCATTCTACAAAGATGGTAGGATAGATACAAGTGTTACTGCATTACATATGGCTTAGAATTTCATTCAGTTTTGTAAAAACAATAATTTTGATTCGTCTTGCCCAAACATAGACCTGTGGAAACACCATTACGAAAGTACTTACTTTCGCCTGTGATACAGGACTTTCTTAGTACAGGCATTCAATGTATAAGGCATACATCGCTTATTAAAATAATATTTTGTATTTTGCTCATTCTATCATCAATAAAGATTATTTATGTTGTTTATTATTGGGTGGTATTTAATACTTTAACTGTAAATTCCCTTTTTTAATCAAAATGTTCGGAGTTACCGCCAAAAATTCTGAATTGCACACTAAATTTGCTCATCAAATAAATCAATTATACTACCTCTATACTGTTAGATCTTTAAAGCTTAACTGTTTTACTGAATTACTATCGTTTAACTAAAAGTACATCTAATAACTCCTAACCTTTTTTTTTTTTTTTTTTTTTTTATGGGGGGAAATCCTCATGAACTGCCTCCACCTGGGGAAAGGCGGAGGGGTGTGCCGGACTCTTACCGGCTAAAACCACCCCAGTGTCTCCTCGCATGTGCGTGCGGGGCCGCGGGAGTCCAAATTCATCCGCAGCCCCGCATTACAGTGCCGGCCCGTAAATCAGGGCCCCGTCACCTGCACGGAGCAGTGCACCACGTGCATCGCCTCAAAGGCGCACGCCGACACCCGCGCGCGCCTTCGACTCGGGTCTATCGATTCGGGGGCGGGGACTTCCCCAAGTCCTTCGCCCCTGGACCCATTCATGGGGGCCGGAAGAGGGCGTTGTCGGCCCTTCTCCTACGTCCGGTGCGCCTTCTGCGGTTGGGAGAGGAAGTCAGTAAGATCTCCCTCTCCCGTTCCGCAGTTTCCTTCTGCGACATCACATCCTCGCAGAAAGACACCACCGCGTCCCACGACTCTGCGCTGTCCACCATCTTCCGCATTACGGCCGGCAGCGACAGATCGCTTCCTACTTCATTTCTGAGGACACGGCGCTGCTCCTCCCAAGCTACACACTCGGCGAGCGTGTGTTGCGCCGTGTCCTCCCCGCAATGGACGCAGTGGTGGCACCGGGCGTCCGGCTCCCTCTCTATGCGGCACAGGTACTTGCCGAAGCAGCCGTGCCCCGACAGCACCTGCGTCACCCTAAACGACAGGGAGCCGTGCTTCCTCCCGAGCCAGTCGTCGAGTACTGGCCGGATCGCCTCGACGGTAGTAAAGCCGGCGGTGGGGCGCAGAAGCCTTTGCCGCCATTCCGCCACTAAGACCTGACGGAGCTCCTCTCGGCGCCGCTCGATTTGGCGCTGCACCGGCCTCGAGCCCCGTGTCCGCTCTTCCTCGCGCCATCGGTATAGTGACGCGAGTACTTTCGCCTCTAGGTCCCAGGGCGGGGATCCGGCCAGGACGCAAGCCGCCTCGTAGGAAATCGTGCGATACCCGCGGACGACTCTGACAGCCATCGCCCTCTGCGGTTTTTTCAGAATAGCGAGAGTGTTGGCCGTCAAGTCTAATGCCCACACAGGGGCCCCGTACAGGGCCATGGATCGCACGATTCCCACATACAGCCGCCTACAGGCGGCGCTCGGGCCCCCCAAGTTGGGAAGCAACGTTGAAAGCGCGCCCGTCGTACCCATCAGTTTGGGCGCCAGCCGCCGGAAATGGGGTCCGAATTCCCATCGACTGTCGAGCACCAATCCCAGATATTTCATGGTGGACTCGACAGCTATGCGAGCCCCGCAGACCACGATATGCGATCCCGGCGCCGGCGCACGTCGGGGGCCGTGGAACACCATGGCCTCCGATTTGTTCAGGGCCACCTCCAGGCCCAGGCGCCGGATGCGGTTCACAACCTGTGACACCGCAGCCGTGGCTATCAACGTCGCCTCCCTGTGCGAGCTCCCCCGGGCGGTTACGAGCGTGTCGTCCGCATAACACGTCAAGTCAGCGCCCAAAGGGAGCTCACCTCTCAGCACCCAGTCGTACCCAATGTTCCACAGGAGCGGCCCTAAGACCGATCCCTGTGGAACACCGCAAGACATGAGGTGCCGACCGGCACCGTCACGTCCCCGATAGGTGACACACCTGCCCTCCAAAAAAGCCCCTACTGTACGGCGGAGGTAGAGAGGCACGCGATGGTATTTTAGTGCCTCTCGAATACAACTCCAGGGTAGGGTGTTGAATGCATTGGAGATATCCAAAGACACCGCCAGCACCACCCCACCCTGTGACACCGTCTCTTGCACCAGGGTCCTCACGCGCATGATGGCGTCTATGGTGGAGCGCCCCTCACGGAAGCCAAATTGATGGTCGTCCAGGTTCGGTCCTTCTCCGCACAAGTGGCTGACGAGGCGATTTGCGATAATACGCTCGAAAAGTTTGCCCGCCTCGTCGAGCAGCACTATGGGCCGATACGCGGATGGCGAGTCCGCAGGGCGCCCTTCCTTCCTGAGCAGGACCAGTTTCCCCTCCTTCCACACACTGGGGAACTGACCTCGCTCGAGACATGACGTGAGAAGCCCTCTCAGCTGGGGCTCTAGCACCTTCAGAGCCAGGACGAGAGCTCGGCCAGGGACGCCGTCGGGTCCGGGCGCTGTGTTCTTAGCCCGAAGTCGCAACACGGCTGCTCTCATCTCTGCTTCTGTCACCTCGGGGACGTCGGTGCTCTCTTCTCCTGGAGGGTCTGTGGCTGACGGCGAACCCATCGCCGGTGGAGCGTGCTCTGCTCGCTCTGGGAAGAGAGCCGATACAACCGCCTCTAGCAACTGGGGTTGCATGCTCTGGGCTAGTGGAGGCGCCCAGGGACGCAACTTGCTCCGTACCCAACGGTAGGGCCGCCCCCACGGATCCCGATCTAGGGACCCCAGCAGCTCTTCCCTGGCACGTGACTTTGAGTCGGTGATGGCCAGCCGCAGAGTCTCCTTAGACGCGCGGTACACCTCGTACAGCGCGTCCTCCTCGCTGGAATCCCGACGACGTCGTCTTCGGTATCGGGTGTACCGGCGGCGAGCACACAAATTGTTCAATATTAAAATCCGTTGTAATATTGAACAATTTGTGTGCAAATCAGTATTTTTGTTTTACGATGAGTAATATGTAGTTAATTCGTAGTACGGTCATTTTTTGATATGCAGTAGGTTATTAGTGGAGAAATATGGTTTGCTTAAATTTCTAAATAGAGGTGCAGTAAAAATTTTCATTTATTATTTACTTATATTCCGAGAAAAATGATTCTATTTTTATCAAACTATGCGAACAGCAGCCCCTAGCAACAGAGCTCGCCAACCTAAAATAAATACCCTAAACAAGTAGTAGGGATGACCAGTAATAATGGCCAATATCTCCGCCGAAGTCTCGTTAAGTTTACGAATTTTCCCAAAGTATTTAATTAGAAGTTTTATGAAGAAAAACAAAACCGCCACGATCCGATTTATCTGGTAAAGTTTTGGGAGTTGGGAAAAGCCAAACGTTTATTGGTTCATACTTAAATTACTGGTCAAATATTGAGGTTCGAGACGTGGTTGGACATGGCTCATTTATACATCAATCGATAAATTAATATGGTGTCTGATATACTATAATTAGCCAATTAAGATTAAAGTCAGTCTGTTTATTTATTTAAGGGCAACTAACAAAGCATACATCATTATACATGATAGGTTTTAACATAATTTAACATTGTATAGTGTAGCCTTAATTAAAGGCTGCTACGACAAGCATTAAACAAAAAACAGGATTTTACAGCTAAAAGTTCGCTTATCCAAAAAGGACGTCGCGGAGAACCTAACGGGTAACCGTTGCTCCGGCTCGAAGTGCAGGAGAAGGAACGGGGTGGTTTTTAATCAGTAAGAGTCTGACACTCCCTCTCGCCTCACCCAGGCGGGAATAGCAATTTGATGATTTTCCCCCCTTAAAAAATCCAAACATCTTAATAATAATTGTAACATCTTGATTGCTCAATTTAAATTTTATTTATTTGCGTTGTCTCTGTTATATGTTAAAAATTAAGCCCACAATACTTCATGGAATTCATAACAAAACTGGTAAAAGGTTGGTGTTACTTGAACACGTGCTCATCTATAAGAACCTTTGCGAACTAAAAGTGTGATATACCTTAATATAATGTATCAATAAACAAACTTCAGAAAAATGTAATGCAACAGTCAAGTCAGGATAAAGTGAAAAGCAAAATTAAAAAATCAAAGCTCATTACAACAAAGTGTCGTCACGAACTAAAAATCGATCAAGAAAACCTTTCACCAGTTTATTAAACCAAAAATATGTTTCCATAATTCACCGGTTTTCCTTAAAAGGCAGCTACTTCCCTTCAACTTTCTATATTACCTTCATGTTACAATACTTTATGGGGAAAAATTTCATAAATCATTTTCACGCGATAAATTGAAAAACGTGACCCCATCGTTTTACACTCTCTGGGTTTTCTCTCCTCAGTAGCTGCAGGGTTTCATTCATTTTATGGAGAAAATTTAGAAATACCGATATAATTTATTGATTGTAATTACCTACTAGGTAGGTGATCCATGATTAATTAAACACGAAAGGTATATCATAAAAAGTTGTTAACCCGAGCTCGTCAAGTATAAAATACTCGTAACATACGCCTTTTATTCCTGAAGGTGTAGGCAGAGGTGTACATTACGGCACTCAATGCCACTATACAATGTAACACTCATTTTTAACTATTTATGTTATGAGTCTCATGTAATAGGGGATGAGCCTGTTGCCATATACCGGACATTTCCAGACTCCGTGCTATGTACTATGAAGAATATTTAAAAAAAAAACCCTGTAATACTTTGCCCGACCTGGGTCAAACCCGAGACCCCTAGCCGCCCAGTCGCACTTGCGACCACTCTTCCAACGAGGCAGTCATGATGTAACTATACATATAATTCAATACAGCAACTAGTATAAAATACTTTAGGCAATTATCTACAATCTTTTGCATATTGCCTACTGGAATAATTAAACATGTTTATCTTACGAACTTATTACAAAAACACAGTAGCAACTTGTTTTAGTCCACAAAAAAAAACTATATGTTCAAAACGAAAAAATCCGCTAACACTAGCAAGATAATCTGATTGATCTCGGACGGCTGGTTCAACGAGTCACCGCGTTCGTAGGCCGGTATTACGCCCCGGATACGTTAGGCTCATTCCTTTGGCAAATCCCTAAGTCTTGTACAGATTTTCGTTGTATTAGGACAGGTATTTGATAGGGCTCGGACCTAATGGTACTAATTAGTGATGAATGATTAGTTGTGAATATTGGTTGGAGATCTTTGAGAAATGCTCATTGGCCAGCATTGTTCATTAATGGTTAATAGTTTAACGTGATTGGTTAACTGATTGTGCCACAAAAATTATGCTTGATTAATCATAATATGGCAAATTAAAACTATAAGACATAAGCATAATAAATTCGCTCATGTTATGCAAATACTATGATTGGTGTCCACGAAGACATAATTATGTATGTCATAATAAGGATTTGAGACATAGTCCTTGCTTTACATCGGAACATATGATCGGAAACCACAAGTAGTTACATATTTTCTAATATAAATGTTGTTATACGTCGGTCTTCTGCTCGGCCGTGGTATCACTCTGGTCGAGCTCACCCATTCGTGGCGAAGTATGGCTCTTCCACATTTATTAAATAATGTATCTAGCTGTAACTATATATTGTCTACAGTACGTACAGCGAAAAGTAACATTGTTTTATACGTTGTACTGATAAGCCGCCCCAGTGTCTATTTAATACATTTAAACCATCACCTAGATAATGGAATCATGTCAAAAAAAAACAATCTCATACAGTATAACAATCAAGTATGCCAGATGACTAACGGTAGTACATTGGCGTCGAATCCCGCAGCCTAATATAAGAGAACAGTAAATTGTGCACATCTCCCGGGATTCAAGGATTGATTGTAGGAAAATTGTTAGTCTGTGCTTTGAGAGTAGTGTAAAATATATTTATTGTTGTATTGCTAGTAAAGTAATGTTGCGGTGTTTTTATTGTTATAGACTAGTTTTGTGAATGAGTTCACTTATGAGGTTAAAGGTAAAAGCTTGGCTTATATTAGGCTCTGGTATTCTAGCTATCTTCAGGTACCAAATAACGTAGGTATCAGAAAACTCAGCATCAGTTGTAAAGCTGTGTGAAATAAAATAAAATTGGTATTGGATTTGGTTCTCAGGATGGCTATACCGGTTTAAAGAAATTTATTTCTCATAAGAACATACAGTCCACTTATAATGAGATACAAAGTAATAAACAAATATAGTAGGTAAAATACAAATTTCCTCCAAAGTATTAGCAGTTATAATGTACTTAAATGTTTCTTTAGCTTATATTTAAATGTGTTCACGTTATCGCACTCTTTGATATCGTCGGGTAATGCATTGAACAGATGTACTCCTACATATAATATAGTCTTTCTACCATAATTCGTGCGTACGCTAATGGCTTCCAGTTTGTTTTTATATCTATTTCTCAAGTTATGTGACATTGTTTTTTTCTTTAGTTGTATGTTAGTTTGTATTGAGTTTGAAGTTATGTTTTTAATAAGAATGCAGGTGTAATAAATGTATAGTTGTCTAATATTTAATAAATTTGTTTTTTCGTATACGGTCTTTGATGGAGTATGGTAATTATAATGGAACAAGGTTTTAATTATTTTATTTTGAATTCTTTGAAGTGAATTTAAATTAGTTACTGCTGCTGAACCCCACATCTCAACAAGATATTCTAAATGCGATATAAACTGTCAAACACCAAGCGGTCACCGGTGACCGCAACCTATTGTTCTATAATTGTGTCTATATTGACGGTACTCGACGAGTTAACTAACGAGTTATAAATTAAAGTGCGCAGCACTTCACTAGGAATACAGTTTGCTACTTTCCGTAACGCTCCCAATAACGATGTTAATTTACCCCTGAGATGGTCAATGTGCAATTTCCAAGTTAGTTTCTCATCTACCCTCAATCCAAGATATTTTTCGTTGGTTGATCGTTTTATTATTTCATTATTTATTTTAAGAGGCGAGAAGTTGGGTATACGTTTATTTTTAGTGGTAAAAATCATGACTATACATGTATCATATATGGGCTTATAGGCTATGATACATATTTTGAGGATTTTGTAAATTCAAAATTATCAGTTGTTTATTCTTATTTTCTTTTTATATAACATAACATTAAATCAGGCCTTTTATCCCCGAAGAAGTAAGCAGAGGGGCACATTACGGCACTTAATACCGCTGTAGAGGTATAATGTAAGACCCACTTTTCACTAGTTCTGTTATAAATCCCATGTAATAGGGGATAAGCCTATTGGAATATGCCATATTTTGTTTTTATTCTTAGTTATATCATTATTTATTCCAATGTAAGATGCGACAGAAACACAGACTGAAGTTTGAAACTTACAATTTCAAAATGCTTAAGTTAAAAAGATTCTACTTACAGAATAAGGTACTTTCAACTCACTCCAACAAGCAATAAAACACAAAATCAAGTTGAAAGCTTGCTGTAACTATACACTATCAAAATTTTGTTTATTGGCCAAGCAAGTTGATAGTTTATTAGCAATAAAAAGTATAAAAATCAATAGATATGAGTAGTAAACTATTTATATGATGTCTAGAGTCTAGACCACAGGATTTGAATCGTTACCTAGCTTAGAAATGGTTAGAAAATGATTAGTCTATTGGGGGAATTGATTGAAATACTGTTTAAAACTCGCCCTTGTGTCTGTCTTTTTAGCGTAGTAGGGTAGGTGCTCCAGTGAATGAACACACCCCAGTGAATGATCAAAACGAAGTTTTTTTAAAAAAATAAGAAATTGAGATATTTCTACCAAACGCAGTTTTTTTTTTCGTAATTGCAACTCTATTTTCTAATAAAATGACAATATTTCTTTCTTATGTCACTGTTCCTTTCAAAAAGCGAAGCGTTTAAAGTTTGCAGGTTAGTGTAACGGTGTATTTGTTCGAGCAAGAATTAAGAACTTGGGTAAGACGCAAAATTTTTGATATAACTTTGTAGCCGTAATTTAAGTATCCGCTGTAAGTTATTTGTTATTTCGAACAATGGATAGTTTAAATATTTATCTGAAGTCAATTAAACTTCCATTCTAGCCAGTTTTGCGTAAATTTTTCGATGTCCCAGCATTGGAAGCAAAAAACGTTTGAAATCTAGTGAATGAACGACTGTTCATTCACTGGACAAACGTGAATTTCGCATTTTTATTAAAATATCTCATTTATTTTTATGCCATATTGTTTATGTTTTGGGAGTAGTTTGAACAATAGATTACCGATCTTTAGGCCAGTATTGGGACAGGTGTGTTCATTTACTGGTTCATAAAATCTATTGAATGAACTAACATTTTTCTTTATGTTCAAATATTAGCTTTCGTCATGAGGATGCAACCAATGAATGAACACAACATATTTAGTTGATTTTAAATCCTAAAATTTAGTATTACATTATTTTTTTTATTATTGTCTATTTAGATTACCATGGATTCCAATAAAAAAAAATATGAAAGGTTTCGATATACCCAAGAAACTTTGGAAAGAGCTGTTACGGCAATTGCTAAAGGAGAAATTACTATTAACAAAGCAAGTAATGTTTTTAATATACCAAAATCCACCCTTCATAATAAATTAACTAATAAGGTACCCTTACAAAGAAAAATGGGTCCTTCATCGGAACTCACTGTAGATGAAGAGGCTAAGATTGCTCAATGGATTGTAAATAAAGCAAAATTAGGTTTTCCGATGCACCCAGAAGAAGTTTTTGATACGGTAGAAAATTTTTTAACTGCCAATAATAGAAAAAGCAAATTTACCGGAAACAGGCCAGGAAAATTATGTAGTATAAGTACTGAATATTTTCGAGAGTCTACGTGGAATTTTAATGAGACAAGTGATATAGTGGACCTAATAATTGACAGCGATTTAAACCTGCCAACTGTGATTCCTCTTCCATGGTACGATACTCCGTTACGTGGCACAATATCAGAGAACACTGGTATTATTGAAACAACAACAGTATGTCCCGAATCTTCCCTTAGTGATGCGTTTTCTACACCTTTCGCACCTGAGATTTTTACTGAAGAGCATCCGGAAATTGATAATAATATTCCAGCTATGGGCGAGTGTGTAATCAATGAAGAAGAAACACAACAGGGAATGGATACCAATAAAATCGAAACATTTTTGAGCTTACCTAGAATCACTTCAAAGAAGAAAACATACACAAAGAAATCGAATCCTATGCCATTTGGATTAACCGGTCAAAGGTACAAAAAACATATTGAAATGATTGAAGAGGAAAAGAGAACAAAAGAAGAAGAGAAAAAAAATGAAAAGAAAAGGAAATTAGAGGCGAAAGAAAATGAGAAAAAAAGAATACAGGAAGACAAAGAAAACAAAAAGAAAAGTAAAGAAGAAGAAAAGCTTTTACGAAAGCGTAAAACTAACAAGCACGAAGAAAACTCTGAGAATAACACAGAATATAAAAATCAGGTAAAAAAAGGCTAAGCCAAACGATGAAATTGATGAGTCTATACCGTCGAAGGATTTGTACGGGAAATATGTTATGGTAAGGTTCAAGACAGACAAAAGAATACGTCATTATATAGGTAGAGTTCTTATGGTGAACGATGAAGAACAGAAATATAAGATAGATTTTCTTAGAAAAAAATCTGTATCTGATAACATCGTTAGCTTTGTAAAACCACAAGTACCGGATGTGGCAGAAGTTGATTTTAAGGACGTAGACCGTGTCTTAAGTGAACCTGAATATTCCAGACGTGGCTTGATCTCATTTCATAACGTTACATTTAAAGATTTAGAATAAAGAATAATAACGCACAAAATAAAAATTACTGTTTTGACTGATTATTGTTATTAACTACTTATTACTGAGGTTGATTAAAGTTTTCTGTAACGTTCAAGTTTAAGTTTACAATTATATTGTCTAGTTGTTTAAGTACTGTTTTTTACGTATATATTTTGATAAAAATATATTATATATTTTCTTTATTTTCTTTTTATAAGAGATTATAACGTGTCTGTTGCGCCTATTAAGGTTTATAATGATTAGCTAAGAGTTTGAAGGCTTTTATTTTGTTAAAATATGTTTAATTTTGTTTATGATTGTAACAGATATAGGCAGAGGATTTATCTTCGTTTATTTTAAGTTGATTCTGGACTGCAATTGTTATAAAATAAAGTTTTTTTTTAATAATTAAGAAAATAAAAATTGTGTTCATTTACTGGTTTTTTTTAGTTCATTTACTAGAAAATTTCGTTCATTCACTGGAGTTTTAGGGTATTTTTCAATTTATTGCTAAATATCTAAGAAAATATAAAAGTTATGTCGCTTATCCAACTTAAAAAATATTATTCAATATAGTTTTATCACCAAAATATAGTTTTGAGTCGTATACCTAGGGGCAAATTAATGTAATAATTTTTTGAAGTTCAAAGATCGCTTAAGTGTTCATTCACTGGAGCACTTACCCTAATAACTATAGCTTCTGCCAGCGGCGTCGCCCGTGCTATTCTAGACCATAATCTACTTCTATTCCAAATTTCATCTCGATCTCTTCAGCCGTTTTGACGTGACAGAGTAACAAACACATATACACACACACACACACACACACACACACGCACGCATCCTTCACATCCTCACAATCTTTCACATTTATAATATTACTATTTTTTTATGGCATAAACCGGTAAACGAGCAGACGGATCACCTGATGGTAAGCAATCGGCGTCGCCCATGGACACCTGGAACACCAGAGGCGTTACAAGTGCGTTGCCGGCCTTTTGGGGATTAGGAGTTTGAGGATCGTTGGGGATTCAGGAATTGGGGAGATTGGGGAAGGGGAGGGTAATTGGGCTATAGTAATAATATGATGATGGGAGAGATTCGCTGTTCACAGACAGTCTTGGCGTACTATCAATCAAAACGTACGAGCGTACGAAAAGTATCGACTAGATACGTTGACATAAAGCGCCAAATACGTAAAGACAGACCTAAACTCTTCTATACTTACACGTACAACTCTGCCAACCACCTTCACTGCTCTAGTTGTGATCAGATTTTCAAAATTAAATTCGGTCTGGCCAGCCACAACAGGGCACACGATAGGAGATAGCTATTAAGGGTCACCGATACCGAAATCGGTAAGGAGGACTATAGAGGTAATATGATTTCATATACAAGTTTTACAATAAATTGGATATATGTGGTATTAAAACACTAATTTCAAATCTGTTAGGTAATTTCTGAGAATACGTTAGCGCGTTCAATCAATAAAAGAAACTTCACAGAGTATTCTAGACCTGATTACTTCAGAATTTAATAATTCCTTTCAATAGCACTATAATTTATTAAAGTCTTAGTGACAGTATGAAACAGAAACCATTTTACGTACTGAAAGACAGTAATACCACCAATAAAAATTTAAGAAATTTTGTCTATAACACAGAACCAAAAAGCGACCTACAATAACATACCTTTACCAACACCATAGGGAAATAAGAAGCACAATGTTATATACCTCGGATAGACAAAGGCTTGTCGTGGGTGTGACGTCACAAAGA
Source organism: Spodoptera picta (assembly GCA_038387885.1). Classification (NCBI taxonomy): domain Eukaryota; kingdom Metazoa; phylum Arthropoda; class Insecta; order Lepidoptera; family Noctuidae; genus Spodoptera; species Spodoptera picta. The sequence continues at coordinate 2,632,407 of JAZHFQ010000335.1, forward strand.
GCAGAGATACGCAAGCAGTGATCGCTCTAACGCATACGCCATGCAAATCCAATTTTCCAATAGAGTAGACTTTTGCAATGGAATTACTATTCTTATTTTCACTGGAGGAGATTCTATTTTTGTTCTAGAGGAGAAATAGTGTGATATATAATGTACGCGTTCCTTGAGTTTTTCGTAGCAGAAGTGTAGGTAATGGGGGAGGTCGATGTGCAGCAGTGTAATCGCTAATTCATTCAGTCAAAAAAGTATCGGGAATGGATGATTTGTTTATGGTTCCAAATTCAAATCTTTTGTTTTTTTGTAGTTTTTAGATTATATGTTCTCTGGCTGTTATGATGATGATAGTCGGGACATGCAGGTTTTAATGTACTGTCGTAAGAATCTGGCAGGACACTAGAATTTCTGATATTCTAACATTCTCAAGGTAAACACCTTCCATGGTGAACATGGAGCCTAGAATATTGGGTCCAAGGACATGGTTCTTATAACATAATTGGCGAAGAGTAAATGTTATATTAATTTTATCATTGCATAAGTTGTGAAGGAAAACATCGTGAGTAAACCTGGGTTGATAATTTCTAATTGTAAGTTTGGAACCGCCAACCTGCATTGAGCAAACGTGGTGATTAATGGCCAAACCTTCTTCATGTGAGAAGAGGCTTTGTTCAGCAGTGGGCATTTATAGACTGTTGATGAGATGAGATGAGATGAGATGAGATGAGATAAACTGCAACGTGGAGCATCCTGGCAGGGTCGCTATGCAATGTGGAGCAATGAGGGAGACGTTTTACTTTTTGGAATAACTTTAATGAAGTGTCTTAACCATACACTAGTTACTTATAGGGCGAGGTGTCACACACAACAAAATCGTGCAGCTCTAAAAATGAAAAAGGAGAAAATTAAATTTAAATTAAATTTAAAAAAATGTTTAAATTATTTAATTATTGAAATTTAATTTAAATTTAAAATTAAAATTTTCTCTCTCGTAAAATGATTATTATGAGCCCTTAGTGTAATTCGAAACTAGTCGAATAGCCTCGTTGAAGAATTATATGGATAAGCTGTTTCCATAAATAACTGGACAAATCTCGTCTATCGTTGACGTAGATAGGAGTAAGTACTTGAGTAGGAAAATAATCTTATAAATAGATCTGTAGGTAGCTGAGTCGACATGTTACTTGTTTTTGTTTGTGCCCGGGACTCGAACGAGCGTTTATTGTAATGAAGGTCACTTCCCCAACGTAATAAGTTTGTTCATATGTTTGTGGTGAATGATGACTGATTGTACCGTTTGATATAGTGGGTTTTATGCAGAAAAGGAAATTTTAATTAATTTAAAATTTTTTTTCGTCCTCGAGTTAGAGAAAAAAATATTCAGTTGGTGTGTTTATTTTATATTTTAAATATAGTTTTAAGATTATGAAAGTCAGAATTGTTATGCCATGCTATTTTCAAGGGGGGAAATCATCAGATGACTTCTCCCGCCTGGGTGAGGCGGAGTGGAGTGTCAGACTCTTACTGACTAAAAACCACCCCGTTCCTTCTCCTGCACTTCGAGTCGGAGCCCCAGTAACCCATTAGTTTCCCCGCGACTCCGAATCGGCATCAGCCCTATTGCGCCGAATCTGTGGTGGTCTGATAGCTCTATGAGACGCGCGCGGAACGCGGCGCGCCGCACGCTCAGGTCTGGTTCTGGTCGGGCGGCGAGCCACCCATGCTCGCCGTCCGCAGGCCCGCGCTTACGGTAGCCGGAGATCGTCCCGCGATATAGATATAGATAGATATAGATAGATATAGATTGTAGTGTACTTCGAGCCGCGGGAGCCCCTGAGTCATCAACTCCTGAGCATGCTCCACGGAGGAGCGAAACATACATATGTCGAGTGTGGTTCGAGTGATTTGTCGCGTGTCGTGTGTGTGTTTTGTGTCTCATTTCTGCTGCGTGCAGGACTCACACAACGAGTTTCGCACTCCAGCCAAATATAGTGCGAAACTAGTAGAGCTTTTCTCAGTATATTCACGTGAGTAACCCGCGATTTTAGCTACCACCTAGCTATATCTATATACCTCTAGTATACCAAATCTTTTCTTTTACGCAGAAAGGTGTGTCAGATGTTTAAATATGCAGAAAGTGTACGAGGAAACAGGTTCAATCTAAGTTGGCGTCAGTCCGTATTGGAAGTTTTGTTCCTTATGTATAATTATGTTATTGTTGTTAGGCACATTTATTTGTTAAGTTTAGAAGAAATCTTAGCTTTACTTTTTTATTTTGGTCTTCGGGTGACCAGTTCATGGTTAACGTATGTCGTGATCGGTATTGTTGTATGATATCCTACTTCTATCTATACTTCTATACCTACTTAATATTATAAAGGGGAAAGATTTGTACCTATTTTTGTATGTTTGTAATGAATAAGCTCAAAAAGTACTGGGCCGATTTAAAAAATTCTTTCACCAATAGAATGCTACATTCTTCCAATTTGACATAGGCTACATTTCATTTTGAAAAAAAATTAGGGATCCTTGGTAAAATTTGAACAATGTAACCGAAGGTGTAGAAAAATGAGTCTTAAAATGTCTTTCGTCGAATGCGCTGCCGAAACTATTATAAAACAATCCTAATTTCCAAAAATAAATAATTGTCTACCCCGTGCGAAGCCGGGACGGGCTGCTAGTATTATAAATGCGCAAGTTTGTGAGCATGTATGTGTGTTTATTATTCTTTCGTATCAAAACGGCTGGAGGGATCGAGATGATATTTGGAACAGGAGTTGATTATGGTCTGGAATAACACGTAGGGAACTTTTTATCCCACGGACTATGCTCATTAGCAGCCATCACTGCAGTCTTAGATTTACGACCTTTTTATATGTGCAGCAAATTGAACTAACACAAGTCCATCTCCACAGTTCATGGCCAGGAAACGGCATCGAGTTCACAACGCTCTGGTGCCGAAGTATCAATATGAGTTGCTCTCAGTGGCAGTTGTTACTGAGGGACTTCCCTCAGCCGCAGTTGAGTAGAGGCGAACATTTATTATTATGTTTTCGTTCCGAATCCCCTGAAAATAACTGTTTATTACAAATTTTATGCAGGTGAGTGGTGTAATGGTTTTGTTATTAGGAAAATATTGCTTACTTATCGTCCCTATTGAATATTAAAGGACTCTCGATTTTTTGTAATATTATTTCAGTGATATAAAATGTATTGTTTTGTCCTGTCAGTGTTATTTGGTCTTTTATTTGTTATTTTATTTTAGTCTTCTTCAATATCTTAGACAAACGTTTTAGATATCAATACTCTGAATTGAAATACTATATGTTTTACAAATATATTACATAATATAACATCACGCCTTTTATCTTCGAAGGGGTAGGTGGAAATTACGGGACTTAAAACCACAGAACAATGTAACACTCACATTTCACCATTTATGTTATGAGTCCCATGTAATAGGGGGTCCTATTGTCATATACCCGGCACAATTGTAAACTCCGTGCTACTATCCGGCTTTAAAGTTTAAAAAAATCAAATTTTTAAATACAAATCTAAATACTATTATATGTATAAAGCGGAAGAGTTTGTTTTTTGTTTGTTTGTTTGTTTGAACGCGCTAATCTCCGTAACTACAAGTCTGATTTTAATAATTCTTTTTGTTTTAGATAGCGCATTTATCGAGGATGGCTATAGGCTATAAAACATCACGCTACGACCAATAGTAGTAGTAGTAGCTAGTTTATTATAATACCTAGTTTGTGAAGATGCATGTGTGTGTGTTTGTCACTCTTTCATACAAAAACTACTGATCGGATTTAGATGAAATTTGGAACAGTGGTAGACCATAGTCTAGAATTACACAGACATAGGTTACTTTTAATCCAATGGGGACGTCGGTAAAGACGCTGTAGTGTTTTGTATGTGAGTGAGTGTGACATACAGTTTGTGGTCGCTGCATGACATACACAACTTAGTATTATGGTTTCTTTGATATCTCTTATGGATCGTCCCTTACCACGAAATCTAATATTTTTAATTAGATGGCTAATCTTTAAATAGAAATATTTTTTTCTCCTGTATCGTGGCTGCGTTTAAAATCATACAAATCCACATACCCAGACCCAGAACAACAATCTGTGGATCACATAAAGAGTTGTTCCGTGCGGGAATCGAACGTGCGAAACGTTGCGCGGCAGTCAGTTGCACAACCACCGCGCCAACCGTGCATTTATAACGATTAATTACAGTAGATAGCCACATTCATTAAAAAAAAACTATGCTAAAACAAAGTTCTGAGTTCTTAAAAAAAATAACAGTATACTATTTCACTTTATAAAAGCTTACCACAGAATATACCTCTAATATTACTAGATGAGGAATATTGACCTGTTGCAACCCAGACCGATGTTTCCACCACAACGCATTTGAAGCACCGCTGTGGATATCGAAATAAACTGAGCGGACTTAATAAATACTTTAGCATTTTTGTAGAACCAAATTTACTTTATATCCTTGTTCTAGAGTTATTTTTTTAATCAACACCGGTTTTTTTCGTTATCATCTTTTTGATCATCCTCAGCCTTCAGGAACTTATGATATTACAAAGTCCTCAAGGCTGTTGACCACATGTGATTGTAACGCGGCATACTTACGTAGGTAACTGTTTTACGAGGATACTCGATTAGTTTCAAGCCATGTTAGGGCCCATAATCTTGATTAGCATGCTTGTAACGCGGCATTGGCGTAATTATGCGATCTTAATTGATCTTAATCATAAGTTTGTGAGTTTGTGTGTATATTTGATACTCAATCACGTCAAAACGGCTGAAGGGATTTGGTTGAAATTTGGAATAGTGGTAGGTTATAGTCTGGAATAACCCATAGACTTTATTCACGGGAACGCGAGCAAAGCCGAGGGCAGAACCTAGCTTTTTAAACTGTCAAACACCGCGAGGACACCAGTGACCGCAACCTATTGTTCTTTAATTGTGTCTATAGTGACGGTACTCAACGAGTTAATATGTAGGCTTGTCGGAGGTAGATATAAAAAGTGTATGCTACAAGTTCCCCTCTATCTACATTTAAGAAAAAATAAGAAGCGTGATTGTCTATTATTAGAAATGAGGTACAATTTCAATAGCCAAGCGATTTTAATTACGATGACATTTATTATACGACCTTTGATCTTTAATTCAATTCACCAGCCATATTACTGGATAGTAATTTCATTTGACAGTTCTTAATCAACCATTGCGCAGTGGAAATGATAATAGGCTTTCTCTAATATACCGCAGCGCGCAATGGATAACTAAATAGTTTAAAATGAAATTAATGACGCAAGATTTTCGTCATCTTCAGGTTTGGTTAAATACTCTAAGTCTTCAGGTACATTATGACATCACGTCTTTAATTTCTCGAAGATGTTACCATAGCCTCTTCTCACATGGAGAAGGTTTGAGCATTAATCACCACGCTTGCTCAATGCGGGTTGGCAATTTCAAACTTATAATTAGAAATTCTAAGCCCAGGTTAATTTCTAATTATATACAACTCAATAACACTTTGACCAACCTGACATACCAATGGTATATTTTCGATAACTTAACCAACAAGTTAAATCATACGTGTTACACGTAAGCTTATTTTATCTTTAGACTAGCTTCTGCCAGCGACTTCGCTCGCTTTCTCGTGGCCTATGTGCTATTCCAGACCATCATCAACCCTTGTTCCAAATTTCATCTCTATCCCTTCAGCCATTTTGACATGAAAGACTAACAAACAAACACACACACACACACACACACACACACATTCATACGTCCTCGCAAATTTTCACATTTATTATATTAGTAGGATTATATTTGTAACAAAGAAAGTAAATATAGATAGATACCAATTATGTAGGTGACAGCCGTAGGACTTTGAAATAATCGAAACTTTTAAAGATAAAAGTTTAATTAATTTAAATATTACAATAGTTTTATGTGAAGACTTGGACGATGATAGTACCAAAGTGCATTGTTTTATTAATACATATTATAGTCCGAATTAATTCTACGTAAAATACAGATGCAACATCAGCAAGTGGAAGTAAGTCACGAGGCGGCGACACGAAGAGTCGACGCAGGATATTAGGTGTTGCAATATTCCGTAAATGTGTCGCTTTGTGCGTCATTGGCTATCATGTCGCTATTCAATGGATTTGGTATAGGCAGGGCACATAACATACCTACGTTTATTAAAACCTATTTGCTCTTTATAGATATTTTCCCTTTGAGAACACTACGTTCTATCTGGCAACCCACGCTGTTGACGTCACACTCTGACGTACACTGCATAGCACATTACAGACTGACGTCATAGTTATGACGTAGTACGTTTCAAGAACTGAAGGATTCTACTGGAATTCTGTTTGTTTGTTTGAGATTTGGTTACATTATGTTGATTGTAAGAAAATTGATTAGTAGTTTGAATCGTTTAGTGATAATGAAAGTTGTTTTTATACTCACATTGTGTAATTTGTTTATGATGTCATAATATTAGTAGCTTTTTATTTGATGGGGGAAAAATATCCAATGATTTCTCTCGCCCGGGTGAGGCGAGAGGGAGTGTCAGACTCTTACTGACGGAATGGGGTGGTTTTTAGTCAATAAGTCATTAGATGCCTTTCTGTCTCGAAACAAAAAAAAAATACCATACTATTCTGCTACCATTATAATGATTTTTAATAATATTTTCCACTTAAAACTGCAACTTTTCATAATAAACTCGTATTTAAAGTTGGTAAACTAATTCTTACCCTTGCACGGCGCCCGAGGGAGCAGTCGTCCACGTTTCCTGTCCGATAACTTTCTATATAAGTTGAACCTGGCCATTAAAATATTGAATCTTTAAATTGATTTATTTGTAGAGAATTTAGTTTTGTTGTAGTAAACTTTATTTTTTAATTTTATTTTAAAAAGCTTCATGCAACCACAATGTACAAGGTGGGCTTAATGCCACGGGAATTCTCTTCCAGCCAGACCTTTGAGTGATGCTGAGACAAAAACAATGGTCGATGCAAGAAGCAAGCGCATTCAACATCTACAAGAGAAATATCATAATATCTCCAAGAGAAATACATTAAAAATAATAGTTTTTTTAAGGGGGAAAATCATCGAATGACTGCTCCCGTCGCCGGGTGAAGCGGGAGGGAGTGTCAGACTCATACTGACTAAAAACCACCCCGTTCCTTCTCCTGCACGTCGAGCCGGAGCCCCGGTTACTCGTTAGGTTCTCCGCGACTCCGAACCGGCATCGGCCGTGTTGGGCTCCATCTGTAAAAATAATAGTATAGAGTTACTTTTTAAAGGTGAATAAAAATAAAATATAAATAATAAAAATCGTTTATTAAACACAAAAACTTCCAAAAGATGTAACAGTAGTCTAATTATTATACAATTATGGTAAATTATAAATACTAAAAAAATATAAAAAACAACTTACATTGAAATAATCAAAGATAAATTTAGGATGAGTACAATTAGGTATTTTTTTTTTGAACTGTAGCGTCCCGCCTGAGGTAGGTTTCCAATGAAAACATCGTGAGGAAACCTGGGCTTATAATTTCTAATTATAAGTTTGAAATCGCCAACCCACATTGAGCAAAGCCGTGTGAAATGAGGTCTTTGGTCAGCAGTGGCCACTTATAGGCTGCTTGATGATGATGATGATTTGGTAAGGACTGTATTTACCTGAAAGTACCTATAAGCATAGTTAATATATATTATTCGTGGTATATTTTTCCTAACCACCCCACAATAGATAAGTAAGTTTATTAAATGTTGGCCCATCTTAGCTATGCTCGGGAACGCTTCCATGACTTTCGTGGAGAATTTGTACATTTCCAATTTCAACTTGTACTCCCAGACAATAACGAAAACAATGAAAAACAAATTATCTAATTTGGTGTAGTCATTGCAACGATGGACGCGTACATTTTAGAGATTTACTTTTCTTATGTAGATATAAATAAGAAATGTTGTCGTTTCATCTATTTTCCATCGATTTCTCGTCTCCTACTCATAATATTGAAACGTAAATAAAAAATGTCGGAACCCAATAAAATATCCCTAAAAATATATTTTCATACAACTCCATTCACGTATAAAATTGCGTATAATACAATTGAAACAAGACGAATCCATCTTAACGGAACATCGAACAATAATATTGGTACAAGTGAATTATTAGAGTTTTACTAAACTGAACGTTATGCTTGACTGAATAAAGTTTACTTTACAAGGATATTAATAGCTATCGATTTCAATTTTGTAATGAAAAGTTTCTGATTACTCGTCATTAGATGGCGTGAGGGTTTTAAATATACAGGGATAATACTATATTAGTGTTTGTGTGTATAGTTCTTCTTAGCATGTGATAGATGATTGTAACATAATAACATCACGCCTTTTATCCCCGAAGGGGTAGGAAGAGGTGCACATTATGCCACTGTACAATGTAACACCCACTTTTCACTATTTATGTTATGAGTCTCATGTAATAGGGGGTGACGATGATCTATATTGGATATGATCATGATTGTGTTGAATCATAATGCAGAAAAGGCGAACGGTAAAATATTTTATACCGTATTAATGTTAAAATTATAAATAACTACTGTATAATCCCAAAAATAGTTGTTTGTAAATTAGAATATTCTAGAAAACCTCGAATAAGTATTAGTTGAGTTACTTACTCATGAAAGTTGACTACTAAACAATACTAAAGCTAAATATTTATAACAAAATTTACACAATATAAGACGTCATCTTCTCATACTGGAATCACGTCATATTTAACACAAAGATACCGCAATTACCAGCCGCAATCCTGCTTGACTTTATACGCTGTCGCAAGACTGGCAGCATAATTTGAAAATATGTTCATTTGTTTTTCTTGCTTAAGGACTTATGAGCGAACCTCCTACGAACGTATGACTCCCTGGTACTTTATATCCCATGTAAGTAATGTGTTACATATACCACATACTAGTTTTGTCCTTGGCATTGCTTGTGCTCTTTCAAGAGATTGGGGACAAATTTAAAAAAAATGCATTGTTTGTTTGTTACTCATAAATAGTCCACACAACAGTTTTTTTACATTAATCATCAACAGCTGGAAGACGTCCACTGCTGGACAAAGGCCTGTCCCTTAGTCCTCCACGTTGAATGATAACTACTCGCCACCTGCATTCACTGACTCCCCGCAACTCTGGCGATGTCGTCGGTCCACCTTGCCACCGTGGTCTCCACTGAAGGAGTTTCCTGGCCCATCGGCCGTCAGTCCTTCGAGCGACGTGGCCTGCCCATTGCCACTTCAGCCTGCAGATTTTGCGAGCTATGTTTAGCATTATAATTTGCGAAATGCTCCTTAGTTTGTATGGCTATGCATCACCTCTCATTTTCGCGAAATGTGGGGTTAGAAAAAGACGAAACATAAGCTATGTCACTCATCATGTGTTTAATCATCTCCACTAAAATCACTTAAATTCGTCGCCTCGTTCTTCCGTGAAAGACGGATAGACAAACAGACACACACACTTTCACAGTTAGAATCTTAGTATGGATAATAAAGATCGCAATAATGCAGGCGACACCTGGCTTGTCCATTATTGTATTATTACCTGTAAAAGTCAATGGGACCATATTCTACTTTTACAACTGCCAAAACGAGTGTTTGACGTTTATGGCACGCTAAAGTGACTCCCTGTTAGACGCACGTATCTTTCTTTTATTTTGTTTTGTTTCTAGAACTCTGGCAGATATAGTAATAGTCGATAACATGTTATTGTTGTAAACATTTGGTCATCAATTGTGATGTCAGAATAAACTTTCGCATTTGCAATAAGTATTAAATATCAAGAAACTCCATTTAAAACACTGTCTTCCAACAAGATTCAGTGCAAACACATCGAAGTCTCCACAAACGAGGTTAGTCGGGAAATACCAAAAAGTACAAACAAATCAAAAGTTTAACCTCAGTTAGTCTCAGTTTCATTTACCACTATTTGTCCCTAGACGGCTTTGGAAACTTCTCCACTAACCGATGTACAGATCCGTTCACAGATTTCCTTCCTCGAATAACAATGGTTAGCCAGAGACGGATTAAACCTAGATAGCGCCTTAAGCAAGCACCTTATAGGCACACTAAATTTTTTTTTGGCGCCGCCGTTTCTCTGTGGTCTCGCACGCGTGTCTCGCGGTGGGGTCTCCAGGTTAGAAAGGGCCACCGGTAGGCCCTTTCTAACCTGGCGCCCTAGGCACTTCTCTAGTTTGCCTTAGGGATAATACGACTCTGGTTAAGCGATTAAAACGTCAAGGATGAAAGCACGATCAATTGTGGAAATGAAAAGACAAGCGGTGCGCAATTAAGTATTAATGAGAAGATAAATGAAAACTTGTTCCCTTTTTTCACCGACTGTACCCTTGTTTAGAGAACATTCTCGAAATGGTTCATTAAAATGTCAGTGAAATGAAAAGATAATTTGAACTAGCGTACAACTAATTAGCTTTCGTTATTTTTTTACGTCGTTCGCGCTTGTAAACTTTTTTGGTGAACGTTTTTCGAATTAACGTTCTTTTAAAGTTTGGAAGCGGTGACTAAGCATGCATTCGTTTTTGTATTTATTAAACGGTGTTTTACAAAACCAATTTTCTTAATCGTAGAAATTAAATCGTTGACTGACATCATTTTTATAATAATAATTCTGAGTTCGTGAATACGTAAATTTAATTCACATTCTTCAATCAACGATCAACTTAACCTTGCAAGTATCCCAAACCTCAGATCGATCAAATCAATTATTTGTGAATCTGAACTCTATACAGGACAAAATAGGGTCAAGTGTCGGACTACATTAAAAAAGAATCTCTGTGACAAACAAACGTCACAGACTCTGTAATGAGATCGAAGGGGCGCTCCCTCGACTTTGGATACGGTTGTCAAATCCGGTTTCCTAAGCACCGGATACGTTCAGATCCTGTTAACACTTCAATACCTGTTCTTACCTTAAATAATTAAATAAAAAATAATGTGACAGGTAACAACAAGGCTACAGGTATAAAAGCAAAAGTATCAGTATAAATACAAGTTAATCGTTTTACCGATACCGCATAACGGTGAATAAGAATGTGCGAAAATCGTTTTTCCGTGATAATATTTAGACTGTGTGTACGATGTCGGCAAGTCCGGAAATGACACGAACCGAGCCGCCGGTGTAGCTTCGCCCTAACCATTTGTAATTAAGTTTTTGTCGGTGTAACCTACACTTTATGCTTTGTTTACTTTGTATGAATGGTTTTTTGATGTTTCTCTTAATAATGTACTTTTGTTTGCTCGCTTTTAAAAGAATTAATCTAGTGTTTCATTAGGGGAGGTAAGAGTATCCAAATCCATTGATACACACTGTTTTTTTTGAATATTTTGAGTATCTTATTAAGGTTTCCAGCAGAACACATATTTTAAGGCGGCTTAACATAATAAATATTAATAATGATTAATAATACTTGTGTCTACAACATAATCAACGTAATAAAGTACAGGAAAGACTTCCTTGTTTCCAACAATCTGTGAAAGCTATTACACTAACAATCCACCAATAGCAAGGCGTTTCAAACTTTCGTATGTCGAACTAGAAAAACGGTAGTTTGTAGGTAACAGCTGTTGATAGAAAAAAAATGTAAAAAAGTCTAGTTTTAAAACTCCGATAGCTATGACGCTATTCCGCCTAGTTACTGCTGAGCGCTTCTACCAAATTACCCAGCCATTTTGTATTTTTATGTGTGTATAGAAATGTGTGTGTGTGTTTGTGTGATGGTCATTCGTTGACGCTATATAGATTCTATGGCGATAGTAAACAGTTTTAATCGACTGTTTTAATTTCTAGTATCAATATGTATGAGTGCAGTATGTGCGATTAACGGCCCGCTTTAGCTGTTGACGGTTTTTTACTGCTTTATTGTTCTAATGGTTGCCAGTGTTCGGAGCAAAGGATCTCAAGTTCAATTGCATAGGTAGACGTTATTGGGTTTTTAAAAAAATCATTGACAGCGAGTAGTCTTGAATTCTGCCTGGTTTATAATTATAGGCTTCCGTAATGGTGCCGGGGCTGAGGACAACTTTGCGGAGTCAGGGCCTGTAAAGCAAGTCACAATGCTTTTTTTTTATTTTTAAACGTTGCCCCACGCTAGGTTCCTATGTTATCCGCGGAGTTTCAAGCCGGAGTTCGAAGCAGGATTAGGAACAGGGTGGTTTCAGTCAGTAAGAGTCTGACACTTCCTCTCGCTACTCCCAAGGCGAAAGAAGTCATTGAATGTCCTCCTCTGAATAAAATAGGCTTAACTCATGGTCTTCTCTAATCTGAAGTTACTCCTCGAAACCGTAGTCTTCTATACTGTAGTCTCCTCGAGATAAAAATAAATATATCTTTTTGTTTATTCATTCTTGTTTCCCCAATTCATTACTGCAATCCCAGTCAATATGATACATACTAAATAATGCAAACTATGTACCACCTATCACTTATAACTATTATTTATTCATGCCAACAATATTCTGTGTACACTGTAAAGTGATCCAAATATTGATGTAAATGTACAATTGTAGATTTTGAATTATGTTTTTATAATAACTATCGTGAGACATACTAAATTAACTAAAGGCTAGTCTGCGCGACATCGCCGCGACCGCTCACGCTGCTCATGAGGAAGAACCCCTCTATGGTTCGGAACTAGTAGAGCTTTTCTCAGTATATTCACGATATTTGGATTAATTCGAGGTTAAATTGTTTCAAGTACAACTATTTCATGCATGATTTTGATATTTTTAATTCTTTTCCCAATGAGAAGAGACCAACTCATGAGAGTTCGTGACAGTCTGTTGTTTCTAGCTTTTATTTTTTTTAAAACGTTGCCCCACACTAGGTTTTCTCCTGTGTCGTGGGTGCGTTTACAAACATGCAAGTTACATACAAATGACACCCAGACCCGGAACACGGTTGGCGCGGTAGTTGGGCAACTGGCTGCCGCACAACCTGTCGCGATTTCGATTCCCGCACGGAACATCTCTTTGTGTGATCCACAGATTGTGGTTCCGGGTCTGGGTGTCATGTGTATGATTTATGAAGAACTTGTGTGTTTATAAACGCACCCACGACACAGGAGACAATCCGGGTGTGGAGCCAAGTTTTTTTCAACACAAACAAACGTGGAAGTATATAAAACCGGTAAATAGGTGAAGCTTAAAACATATTTTTTTTTGTTATTAATGTTTCAATAGATCGCGAGGGCGCGTTCCGTGCGTCTTAGCCGTGATTACCTCTGGGAGGGCAGCTCATGCATTCTTAATCACGACAAACTACTGGAATGTGCTGCTATAAAACAAAACATTGTGTTATACCTTGTTTTTCTACAAGGAGTTGTTTATATATAGCCAAGAGAAAGAGTTTAGGAGATAAAGCTGTTATTTAAGCCGATATACGTAAATTAAAATAATACTGCAATACTTTCATTATATTCTTCTTCATTAATATTACAATATCCGATTCTATTTATTAGATATATTCTCTATCTTGAAATTTCAGTAGATACTATAATAGTAGGTTCTATGTGTGGGAGAGCCATGCTTCGGCACGAATGGGCCGGCTCGACCGGAGTGATACCACGTCCTCACAGAAAACCGACGTGAAGCAACGCTTGCGTTGTGGTTCGTCGTGTGAGTGATGTTACCGGAAACCCAATTACCCTCCCCTTCCCCAATTTCCCCAATTCCTGAATCCCCAACGATCTTGCTCAATCTCCTGATCCCCATCCTAAGGCCGGTAACGCACCTGTAACGCCTCTAGTGTTCCAGGTGTCCATGGGCGACGCCGATTGGGTACCATCAGGTTGATCCGTCTGCTCGTTTACCGGCTTATGCCATAATAATAAAAAAATAAAATGATACCTATAACCGTCATCGACGCATGCGTCACAAAATTAATTCAAATCAACGCGTCAAGGTGAAAACATCGCCAAACTCGTTTTAATCGAATTTTTAATAAAAGTTAGGTAATATTTTTCAGTGACAATTTATTTCCTTAATTAATAGCCGGTTATGCAAAAAAGGCTATCGAAAAAGGTCCACTAGAGGTGATCTGCGAAAGAGTTATAGAGGGACTGGCTGCGCCAATTTCATATTTATATAGCCTGGGAGCCAGTAATCGGATTTTCAATACATCATGTAGCCGCCTGATCGGCCATTAATAGCCATTTATCCCCGATGTTATGCTATTTTACCGGCACAGGAATGAGGAAAAAATACATATTTTATGATGCCTGAAAATTTTTTGAACGGCTTACTGAATCACTCTGCGTTGTAGATTCGAAAGTTTAGGAATGAATGGGGCATAACTTTTTTGTTATTCGGCGTTTATTTGTGTGAATATATTTTAGTTACGGTTGTATAGTTTGGAATTTACCTAATTATTGGTTTGGTAGATTTTCGGTATTTTACTATTTATTTTATAGGATAAGCCGTTTAACGAGCAGACGTATCACTTGATGGTAAGCAATCGGCGTCGCCCATGGACACCTGGAACACCAGAGGCGTTACAAGTGCGTTACTGGCCTTTTTTGGGATTAGAAATTTGAGGTAGTTATGTTGGGTATTCATCATTTGGGGATCAGGTATTGGGGAGATTGGGGAAGAGGTACGGTATGCCTTACTGGGATACTTTTGGTGTAATTTACAAAAAGAAAATATAATTAACGCCAATCTTTTATAACTATTCCAATGTAGGCAGGTATACCTACGAATCTAATCAAGAAATGTCTTTTTCTACACACTCAATAGCCTTTTCATTTACCTACGACTATTATGATGTCAGAATACAAACCAAGACTATTACAATAAAGATCTAGACAACAATACCTACACCCACACAGCCAAAACTATTCCTAGCAACACTAAAATCACGTAACAAAATCACTAGGGGTCGCATGAGTGCTATAAATGACGCAACATCATTATACCGGTTATATAGGTTATGTAACCTCGCTAAGTGGGTAAGCAGATTCAGTGATTTAGATTGTTTACCCTCGACGCTTCGCCAAGAAATTTCTATATTCTGCGTAAAAATGGCCGCGTTCTAAGAAATGTATGATGAGATGGAACACAGTTTTGGGTTCATGTTTTTTGTTTGTATCTCCTGGGAATTCTGGTCGCCTGGTAGTTGTAATTTGTTTTTTGTGTTTTCGTTTAAATATTGTTGTTGTTAATTGTAGTTTTTTACATTGATATGTTACCTACATGACTCTGATTATGAAGTGGTTCTTAGTTTCAATTCCGGGTTGGGTATACTGCTAATTATCGTTTGTTAATTTCATTAGTACTTATTAGTTATAGCGCTGAAGCAAGTATTAAATACGTATAAGGAATCAAAAGAAAATTTCGATATAATTGAACGTAAATCAACAAAGCATTCGCTCCAGTATGCAAAAATATCAAGTATTCAAGTATTTATTACATCCGTAATATACACATTCAGTTGGTTCTAGAGTAACAATTATGGAACCTCTCAGGCATAGCAACATTTCAAATTGGTAGGAGAGAGGAGAGAGGAATATATAATAAAGTAAAACAAAAATGTATCCTTCAATGGACTATAAATCCCATAACCGATGCACCAAAGTTAAAAATTGCAACAACAAACTGAATATCAATACCCGCACTTGAATATCGGTGACAGGAGCAAAAAGGAATAACTATGACTATACCAAGGGCACACTTGGAAATTGATTGTTGAGTTGAGTTTTTGGCACAAATCATAATGTTATGGATGCACATATAGATTGTAAATTTGCAGGATAGAGGTATCTGACTGGTAACTGGTAACAGGCATTTTAGATATGGGTAACGGATTTAAAATAATGGTGATATTTTTAAATATTATATTGGCTTAATAAGTTCTTTATAACCTATTTCTGATAACTGCATGGACACGTATTGCCAAGGACAGGAAGAAATTGAGAGGTTTAGAGGTCTTTGTCGATGGTTATGACATGACAAACAGGCTACCGTCAGACATTAGATATACATAATTGTAGATAGTTAAACCACGTAAGATTAAATTCAATGTGTAAGGAATTTAAGAAGGTTAAAATTTTTGTGCAGTTATAAAGGCTTATTTCATTTTTATTTTTTTTAATAACTTATTGTACCTCTATGTAGGTATGTTTTAAAAAAAATTTCAAATATTTGAATAGTAAGAATCTTTTGTTGACGACCTTATTGATTCTGTTGTATAGTTATGAATTATTAAAATTTCTCGTGGCTTATAAATAGGGTAGATGATAATTTTTATTTTTTGTGTCTTGTACATTATTTAGAGGTAGATACATTAGACACGTATTTTTTAATTTCTTAAGGAAACGAATAGTTTCGAAGATATATTGATTTGAAATATCACATGGCGTCAATTTTGAGTACGATTTATACTGCAAAATGACGTACCTAGTTCCCATCCCTAAACTTTGATTCGTTTTATCTAAGTATTGTTTTCTTATACGACAGAATAAACAAATACGTGTTACTATTTTTTTTCCATTACCTAAGTGATGTTAACTTTCATACCCTGTCATCACCTCTATTATCGTTCTCATAGTGTTTAAAAATGGTGGTAAATTCTTATCTTCTTTTCTTTCCCCATAAGAAAACTGTGATGAGAAATCAAAGAAAAAAAATATCTAAAAACCATGATGACAACGGCAGTATATTATACCGTAGTGAAAAAGTCGACATGCGCAGTGCCGGCCTAGCTCATTAACTCGACTCGTTAGGCACAACCCTATATTTTATAAGTAGTGAGGTTTATGAGCACGCTGTATGTACTGGGTAAATACGAGAGCTGTTTTATAACTCCACGTTTTAAATGTAACCTTTTATGTAAAGTAATGTGTGTGGGTAACTTTATATCACTTTCTTTTTTTTAAGAGTTTGTAGAATAAAGAGCTGTGCAGACTTATTCTTCGCTAGATCAGTTATATCGCTAGTTATGTCAGTGTAATTATTCAATTATATTATCTTTATATTAAGAAGTCCTGTTTATTAACTGCTATTCGTCAACGTAATGAATTTGTTATTGTGTTACACAATAATTAAGATATATAATCAATAAACAGAAAAATAAAAGCTTATTGCCAGTTACTTTAGGCTTATTCCAGTATAGTAAAATATATTTGTAGTTATTTATGTACATAATATAAAAGACAATGCGAGAAAAGCCTCACCAATAGGTATATTTATTTGTGCGCTTAACTCATTCGTTGAAACAAATAACCGATAAACCAATTTCATGTAGGAATGTCGCCAATAGATATGACGTCATTCTTTGTTTTGTCTTCATACAGATATATTTGTTGTGGTAACTCCGCGGCGGCGTATGTACCTACTTTCTAACACTTTCTGGAACTAATAAAGAACTACTTTATCTAATTGGGTGCCTTAGTTCTCTGAGATTTGGGAGAGATCTGATTTATAGGTATACAACCAAAGTGTTCTGTGTTTTATCTTATTTTCTTTGTTTTAGCGGAGCGATGAGTTAATATGGAATTGATTGAATGAAGTTAGAATCAATTTGTGTTAAAGATATTCAAAAAGTTTTGAGATGATTGTCTAAGGACTTGGATTCGATACCTATCATATTTTTATTATTGTTATATTAAGAAAAATCATTATTTTTTTTTTTATTTAATAAAAACGTTGCCCCCACACTAGGATGATCTCCTGTGTCTTGGGTGCATTTACAAACATACAAGTTCACATACACATGACAGCCAGACCCGGAACAACAATTTGTGGATCACACAAAGTGTTGTTTCGAGCGGGAATCGAACCCGCGACACGTTGCACGGCAGCCGGTTGCCCAGCCACCGCACCAACCGTGTAATCATTATGATAATCATATTACGCAAAGTATGATCACCGCTGTTCACAGGCCTTCAGATCTGCTAGGGATGAACGCTACAACAAAGTTAAACAAGATAAGCTAAACGTTTTCCGAGTTATATGTACTTTCTAAGATATTTTAGTTTTACACCAAACGATAATGGAAAACATCGTGAGGAAACCTGGACTTATAGCTTCTAATTATAAGTTCAAAATCGCACACCCGTATTTAGCAAGCGTAGTGGTTAATGCTCGATAGGTTTGTGTGAGAAGAGGCTTTTGGTCAGCAGTGGCCACTTATATGCTTTGTTATTGGGACAAGCCCGCCACAACCTCCCAAAACAGCTGCAACTCCTGTAAGCCAGGATCTGCAGTAGATAAAACCATGAAAATTCCGGAACACTGAAGTCCGGCGCGTCCCAGGGACATGAATAACTGTCTTGGTTCGCGCAACGAAGTGTATCAGAAGATATTATAAGAGAAGAAAAAAAAATTAATAGTTTCCACTTATATGCTATTGATGATGATGAAACCAAATTATTAATCACTACATGATATAAAACAAAGTCGCTATCCGCCGTCTGTCTGTCTCTATGTATGCTTAGATCTTTAAAACTACGCAACGGATTTTGATGCGGTTTCTTTTAATAGATAGAGTGATTCTTAAGGAAGGTTTGTATGTATAATACATGCATATTGCACCCGTGCGAAGCCGGGGCGGGTCGCTAGTAAATTTTATAATTCCCTACAACTACGGATATCTGAACCGTTTGACATACCTACTTAATTATAAACTCAATATCAAAGTTAATGATAACATCATTTGTTATACGAACTTTGAAGTTTCGTGGAAATTGAACAAAGGATCAAGCAATCGGTTCAACCAGCTTATTTGACTAAGAAGTAACTTAGTCTGTGGTTAAGATATTAGAGGCCCATTTAGATGAGTTTAGTGGTAATAAGTAGAATCACTGTTTGTTAGTGACAAAGTGATGTGAAAATATGAAAGGGATGTGAAGCGCTTTTGAAGCATATTGATTGATGAAGTTTTGGAGTCTCTTGGTGGACTGCCGAGGTTATTTTCTTACAGTTTTTCTTATTTATTGTCTTCATCCTCTATATAGTATGTGTTTTGGTTTGTGTCTACATATACCTTTATAAGTGTATCATTGTCATTTAGACTTTGTGGCTAAGAATCTTAAGATTCAATGACCACATGAATGTGAAAGATTTCTTTAATAATATCTTTAAACCGATTTTGATGAAACTGGAATCGATCTTGAAACTAAAGACGTATTATATCAGTTTGGTTTTTTTTTAAGGGGGGATAATCATCGAATGGCTGCTCCCGCCTAGGTGAGGCTGGAGGGAGTGTCAGACTCTTACTGACTAAAAACCACCCCATTCCTTCTGCTGCACGTCGAGCCGGAGCCCCAGTAACCCGTTAGGTTCTCCGCGACATCAAAGGGGTAGGGAGAGGGGCACATTACAGGACAGTATGCCACTGTACAATGTAACATCCACTTTTCATTATTTATGTTATGAATCCCATGTAATAGGGGTTAAGCCTATTTATACAAACTTTGAAGTTTCGTGGGAATTGAACAAATGATCTAAACAGATACATAATATACCTCTACACATAGGTACTATTTGAGATAGTTATCACTATTAAGCCATAAGTAAGATCCATAATTACTTACCTCCAACACCATGGCTTATCTAATTAATACCCGAATGCTAATCTTCAATGACTACAATGATTAATGGCAGCGACATTGTCATCAGGATTGAGTGATTCACTCCGTATCCGCGCTTTGTTTCACAAAGTTTCGTCGTATGTTGGGACACATTTATCATTTTGTTTATGATTTATTGTGGCCACAAAATCATTCCTGTTGGTTGCTTGTGTTTTTATATAAAAACGTACCTACTACATATTATGTGTTTAGTATATTTTTGTCACTGGCGATATGATTGAAATCTTGTATAATAGGGTCGATGACTATTTTATATTTTAATGTCCGTCTGGTAGATTACTTGAAAACATTAGGCACGTATTTTTGATTTTCTTACAGAATCGAATAGTTTCGAAGATATATTGATTTGAAATATCACGTGATATCAGTTTTGTGTACGATTTATGCCCAAAAATGACGTAGCTAGCCCCCACTCCTAAACTTTGATTCTTTTTATCTAAGTATTGTTTTCTTATACGACAAAACAAATAAATACGTGTCTAATATTTATTCACGACCTAACTGACGGACTAATTAGAATTTTATATTTTATTTGTATATGTTTTGTTGAATGATTTATTTATTTAATAATTCATGTACACACAAACTGGACAGAGGATAACACATATACAAAATTAGACTACGTCTAGGTGCATGATTTATTAACTAAGTAAGTACAGTTTGGAAAAATCGTTGATTTCCTAGTTATATAAAACATAATTAGGGAGTTCTTTAAATATCTCTGTCATGTGAAACTGTGGTCTTCTATTATGCCCAGTGCTTGACAGCCAAGTAACTCTAATTATCTACTTGAGATAAGTAACAAAACTTGTGAAAATGTATTATTACCTACATTTAACACGTTAAACGCCATGGCAGTCACCGGTGACCGACATTAGCGGAGGATTTGCCTTCAATAGTTTTTTATTGGCAGCCAATGCCTTAATACTGCCTTCATGATTAAAATACGTAATAATACCTATATAGACTTATATTCTTTCCTAAAGTTCAATATCAAGGATACAGAAAGAAAATAAAGTGTTCCAACTTCAGATGCGACGAGATGTGTCTTATAATACCAGTGTCCTGAAGTAGTTGATCTTCAGGTGAAAAGGAAACTTGAGAAATAACAAGTTATTATTCCGCCCCGGTTGTAACTGCTTTTCCAACGTAAAATAACGTTATTTTGAACGTCTTCGTCTAACGTCAACAACTATTCCTTTGCAGTTGGCAATTTGTGATCTTTGTGTAATATTTTGCTTTAGTATTCATTTTAGTTTTTTAAATAGTATTTCTTCTAGATGTTATGAAATGTTATTTACGAATATTTTTTTTCTTTTGTATTTTATACTATAAGTACCTAGCATCAATCAAAATCATCTTTAAGAACAAGTTTTGGGATAACGATTTATCTGGACAAAAATCTAAAGTTTTCATCTATTGCATTACTTTTGTACTGGTTATTTACTTATTAAATTAAATAGATTATTGATTGCACACACCACGTTCTTATTTTAGCAGCTACCAAAAGTACACAATATATTAAAGTATACATTTTTTCTTCGACGGCGGAAAATCATCCAATTACTGCTTCCGTCTGGGTGAGGCGAGAGGGAGTGTCAGATTCTAACTGACTAAAAACCACCCCGTTCCAACTCTTGCACCCTGGCAAACCTATTAAGTCTTCTGCTGCTCCATATCGGAATCAACCTTATTGGGCCCCATCTGTGGTAGTCTGATGGCTCTCTTTGACGCACGCGCGAAACGCGACGCTTTATGCTCGGCATACTAAAGTATTTAATATCTAATTTTGGCAAGACACAACGAATCTCTTACAATAAGATTCCAGCTTATATCCGTACAAGTACAATGAACGGAAAATCAATGGATTTTGAACAAGTAAAAGCTTCCTAAACCAACCAATTTACAAAAATATTACACTTCACATACATTGACCACGTACAAACTCAACTCATGCGCACATAGAACATCATTTATCACTCCGTTGACCATAAAGCCGGGCTCGAGTCATTTCTCAACGGTCACGAAAGAAATGGTCCAGACTAAGTCACTTAGTAATGGAATTTACCCTCGGGTACGAATCATAATCCGAGTTAGCCCTTACCCCTTACCCCGCGATGGTGAGACCCTAGGATTAAGGTTACTGTAGATGTGTCACACGGTCTCTCGGCCTATTTATTGATAGCCGGCTTAGTTGTCCAGGTTATATGATTAGCATGTGCTAGGCTGAGTTGGTTATTGAATAGGGTACTACTAGGTATCTATATATACGTTTTGTCTAAAGAGTAATATTATCAAGCCTTGTTATAAATCGAAATAGAGGCAAATAGTTAATACTCATATTGAAAATTAGAAAAAATCGTAGTTCACACTAACTTAAAGATTCTAATAATCATCTGAGCTAATAAATTCCCGGTCTATAGTAACCCATCTATAGCCTATATCTTGGGACTGGGATGCCGTCTCCTCCTTTTGCGAAGCAGTCATGCTAGCTAAGGAGGAGGCGGGACGCGTGAGGCAGCGAAGCGCTGCCTCCTCGCAACCCAGCCATCGCGAAGGACACACCGGGCGTCGGGGATCGCGAGACGATCTCCGGCCACCGTAAGCGCGGGCCTGCGGACGGCGAGCATGGGTGGCTCCCCGTCCGACCAGAAACAGACCCGAGCGTACGGCGCGTCGCGTTCCGCGCGCGCCTCAAAGAGCCATCAGACCACCACAGATGGGGCCCAATAGGGCCGATGCCGATTCGGAGCCGCGGAGAACCTAACGGGTAACCGGGGCTCCGGCTCGATGTGCAGGAGAAGGAACGGGGTGGTTTTTAGTCAGTAAGAGTCTGACACTCCCTCCCGCCTCACCCAGGCGGGAGCAGTCATTCGATGATTTTCCCCCCTTACAAAAAAAAAATAGCCTATATCTTACCAATTTTTTTCATTATCTACAATAGTTCTACACTAACCGGGGACTGTCCTTGGATGCATTTCCATAGTGTAAAAGGAATAGTCGCCGGTTTGTGTGTACATTACATTTAGATTTAAGTTGTTATAGGGCCTCTGCGCAGTTGACTTCGGGCCCTCGTTCGCCTCCCAAATTACCGGCACCCTGTGGGCCCGTGAATGGTAAGAAAATCAAAGGTCAAAACTCGAATTGACGTAACAATTTCAAGATCCCACAGTCACTCATAACCCTGTTTAACTTACAACAGACATATATTACAAAAAAATATTAATTAATATATATTATAAATGGAAAAGTATGTGAGTTTGTGTGTATGTTTGATACTCAGTCACGTCAAAATGGCTGAAGGGATCGGGATGAAATTTAGATCAGGGATACGCTATAGTCTGGAATAAAACATAGGCTACCTTTTATGTCACGGGAATGTGAGCGATACCACAGGCAGAAACTAGAACATAATATAAAAAAACCTGTAAATCTAAAACCTTGGAAATACACATTTTTACACAAAACAAACTTGAAACCCTACATCGCATACCTCATTCCACTTTGAGAAATTTCAAAGAGGTTAGTTTGAAAACGCCCACGCCCTGTATACAGGCCGGCCATTGAAAGCAGCAATGATTACTTTCCGAAACACCCTGTATGAGCTTAATGACAACTGTTTGTTTTACTTCTGATCCAACTTTAGCATTTAATAGATAAAGGAAAGGCTTTTTTTTTCATTATGAGTCCAACCTTTTTTTAACGACAGGTTTGAAAGATCAATGGATTGTTTTGAAAAGAGATTCTAAGTGTTTCAAATATTACCTCTAGATGGGGCTGATGCCGATACGGAGCCGCGGAGGACTTAACTGGTTGCCGGGGCTCCGGCTCGAAGTGCAGGAGTAGGAGCAGGGTGGTTATTAGTCAGTAAGAGTCTGACACTCCCTCCTGCCTCACTCGAGCGTGAGAAGTCATTGGATGATTTTCCACACTCACAAAAAAAGTGTTTCATATATTGACTTTAGTTTGAAAAGAGGTTAATTTGAGACCGATATGTTTTCTTTGATTACTCCGTGAAGAAAAATTACGTATTATCTGAAGTTTTGGTATTTGGAGAATGTGGGTGACCAGTTGGGTAATTTTAGTATATTATATTTACATAATTATGGAGCAGTTTCTGTCAATGTGAAATGAGTCAACTCTTATGACATCCATGAGAAAAGAAGGCATGGTGTTTATAGGATAAACCGGTAAACGAGCAGACGGATTACCTGATGGTAAGCAATCGGCATCGCAACGTCCCACCCTTTTAGGGATTAGGTACTTGCAGATTCAGGGATTGGGGAGAGAGGGAGGGTAATTGGTTCTCCGGTAACTTCACTCACATAGTCATATGGCGAAACACAACACAAGCGTTGTTTCACGTCGGTTTTCTGTAAGGCTGTGGTATAACTCCGGTCGAGCCGGACCATTCGAGCCGAACTATGGCTCTCCTACACTTAAACTTATCTTATCCTATACTTATCCATGATGGATAGGTATAATATTAGTTCTCTACTGAGGAAATGCTCTCATTATCACTAGTCATTAAAACAATATAAAAGAGAAGAAAAGCAAAATGAATTGTGAACACAACTTTAACAATACTGCATAAAGACCTTTTTGCTTTATTTCCTTTGTTTGAATTAAAAATTAGTTAAATCGTGGTCGGATTTTTGATCGCGTTTGTTCTTCTTCAATGAATTTGAATAAATATTTTTTGAGAATTTTTCACAATGGAAAGTGTTTGTCTTTGGTCAGAATAATTAATATGATTGGTTAGTTTTATGCTATTACTTAGCTAAGCTATGCATTTACATAAACATCATGAAACGTCTTTAAACCTTTGACAGCCAATAGAAAACTGATTAAGGCAAATCCTCCACTAACGTCGGTCACCGGCGTTTAATGTGTTAAATACCTTTGTCTCCATGTACTATGACAAAGACATGATTGGGGTCTTTCAAATTTCAAAATGCCCTGTATAATAAATTATCTACAAAAGGCGGGTTATTCAAGTTAATATACTGAGAAAAGCTTTACTAGTTTCGAGTCACAGAGTCGGTATATTTACATGACTATTTTTGATTAATTCAGTATGTGATACGATAGTTATTATAAAATCATGCTCTATAATAGTGTCTAGAATTCGCTTCATGTTACTACTTACATATTTTTACAATTATTCCGCCCCTATGCTCGCATGGTCAAAGCATTCCGCCTCTTGTCAACTATTTCTAAAAATAATCATAACAAAACCCATTTTCGCATTCCCATAATATAAAACATTGGGAACTACATCAAACAAAAAGTATTTTTTTACCAACAAACGTGATAATGGTGTACAAGATACACATACGAAGCCAATAACATCATTTCAAACAAGCATACAATACAACATGCTGAAATAAGGATCACCCCCAAACACGAGTACCGCGTACCTACAACAAATCCTAAAAAGGTCGGCCTATGACACGGGACGCGAAACGTCCCGTGTCATAGGCCGATGCTTATGACAGTTATTGTCAATATAGCTGCATATTTGGATCAGTGCCTAACACCCAACTTCGGCCGAACTTGGGATATTTAGCTGTGGAACGTGCCACAAAGTCGTGCTCTCGAATATCTTATGGTGTGAAGTAGGTGTCAAAATGTTTATAAGATTTAATGTAATAGTTATCTTTTATACTACGTACTGTTTCGTGTTTAGTGCTTGAAAACGTGGTTGAAATAAATTTTGGATATTTTGGAGTAAATCTGTGTGAAGTATCGTCTTTAGTTTTTATGTTATTGAGGTGAAATAGCAGTTTATTCGTAGAGTTCGTTTGTGCGGTTCGTTCGACTACTTCGTTGGCCGAGTGGTCGCAATTGTGCGACTACCAGGCAAGGAGTCTTAGGTTTGATTCCCAGATCGGGCAAAGTATTTCCGTGATTGTTTTATATATTCTCAGTAGTAGCACGGAGTTCGGAATTGTGCCCTGTATATGGCAATAGGCTCACAGATTGTTACATGGGACTCATAACATAAATAATGAAAATTATATTGTACAGTGGCATTAAGTGCCGTAATGTGTACCTTTGCCTACTTCTTAGTTATTTGTAGATATTTGAGTCCGTCTGTATGTTGTACAGCTGTATAGTCAGGATCAAGTATGTAAGATGATATAAACGCCTTAATTTCATTATCCACAGTTTTGTATGAATCGGTTTACAATGACAAAACTGTGTTCATTATGCTATAGTGCATTTAAAGAGAAAGTCTACTAAATCAATGACTGACTCGTAGACCGAGTGGTCGCAAGTGCGACTGCCGGGCAAGGGGTCTCGGGTTCGATTCCCGGGTCGGGCAAAGTATTAATGGGATTTTTCAAAAATCTCAGTGGTAGCACGGATTCTGGAATTGTGCCCGGTATATGGCAATAGGCTCACCCCCTATTACATGGGACTCATGACATAAATAGTGAAAAGTGGGTGTTACATTGTACAGTGGCATTAAGTGCCGTAATGTGCACCTCTGCCTACCCCTTCGGGGATAAAAAGGCGTGATGTTATGTTATGTCTACTAAATCAAAGAAACTTTTTATTAAATCACCTTTTAAATAAGTTAAATAAAAAACGGATGGATTACACAGCATACCACAAACACATAAAATATATACTCTCTACTTCTTTGGTGTTTTAAAATAGAATTCCGGCTTACTGATGATTAAATATTAAATTAATTAAAAAATTAATTTAGAGGTAATATTTAAGTTGTATATATTTAATTTAGTAATATTTAGTTTTCATTTTATTTTAGTAATAGTTGTTATTTAAGTTTTTTATTGAAATACACTCTATAATTACATTAATTCTTTTGATGCCATTTAAACAGTCAAAAGATATTTTATGACATATTTTTTTAATCCTATCATCAAATCATTGTGAAATCTCTCTTTGTTTAAGAAGTATCTAATATTAGGGATTCATTCTCTGTAATTCAATATGGCGATTGGTAAAACGTTGTCAGTTTATCCTTACGTGGTACGAACGGTCGATGGACAATCGGACAATGAGTCGATGATGAGGGTAAGGGCTTCATTCATCATCCAGAAAAGTATTATAGGTCAAAACACTGAAAAAAAAATGACTGAATAATACTTAGCTCAGTCCGGGTATTAAATCTGACAACTCATGGTCGGCAGTCGTATTTGCGATCACGCGATCATCAAAGCAGTTGATAATAAGACATATATGATTTCGAGCCTTTTTCTCCCTGAAGGGGTAGGCAGAGGTGCACATTACGGCACTTAATGCCACTGTACAATGTAACACCCACATTTCACTATTTATGTTATGAGTCCCATGTAATAGGGGGTGAGCCTATTGCCATATACCGGGCACAATTCCAGACTCCGTGCTACTACAGAGATTTTTTAAAAACCCACTAATACTTTGTCCGACCCGGGAATCAAACCCGAGACCCCTTGTCCGGCAATCGCACTTGCGACCAATCGGCCAACGAGGCAGTTAATTTATCAATAGCTAATAATAAGCAATACAAATTCAATGAATATTGTAATGAGTTAACAGTGAAATATAAACCTTAAATATCAATACATGAGTTACAAATTGCAATTTACCCTTAAAAGTAATGAAAGGGGTAATATATAATTATTTATGTGTAACTATGTGCTACCAGGAACACATGAATAGAGGCTAATGAAAGAAAATGACGGGTTTACATTATACAGGGTAATTTGAACTTTGAATGCTTTGACTAGATTTCATTGTTGAATAAAGATTGCTAAATACATATAAAAAATATTTACATAGTACAAATGGTTTTATAAAACGATTTTTACAAGAGCTTATTTAAGTTTGTTTTTGAGCGTAACATAATGTGTATGTATGTATGTATGTATGTATGTATATTGTATTGTACTCGTGTGTAGGTATATGTATTACTATTATATCTATTTATGTTCATTTCTGAAATATGTTAGTATAATCTTCTATTTTCTCAATTAAATCGTTGCCTGCTTCTTGCTCCTACCATTCACTCTTCTCTGCATCACCCAAAGGTCAGACTGGGAGAAAATGCCTGCGGCATTAAGTCCACCTTGTGTACACTTTGTGCATGAAGCGTTGATAAATAAATAAATAAATAATGTACCAATGTAATAAAAATGAATTATTAAGTCTCAAATCGCATCAAATATCAATAAGACTACCAAGAAAGACACTGACGAACAGGCAGTGTACACACACGCGGCTTATTTATCTATTGAAAAAAATACTTAACTAAAAAAAACTTAAAACTAGATATAGCTAGTCGCGACTATCCAAAAGTCTCTCGTGATTCCCGACTGATCACGAGCCTACCCGACCTTGTAAACTCATGTAAATACGAGTGGCCGATCGTAATCCGGTTCCAACCGGTAAAATCTGGATACGAGCAGTTTTCACATTACACACCTTGAACGTTCCCTCTTTTGACAAAATGGCGGCTTAAAATATTTTCATAAAGCATTTTTCGTTGTACCTTACATAGAAATTTTTATTTCATTTAATATTTAAACAATGTTGTCGGCATGTCTGCCAGTTCGGCCTTGAATAGGGCTGGCATACGCAACTTTTTTACTTATAAGTTAACAACTATCTCAGGTGATGTTTTGTTTAGTTTTTGTTTTGAGATCGTTAGTATGTATGATGGAGATTGGCTTTTGTTAAAAACAACGTGTGTTAATGAAGTAAGAATTTGAAACCCTTCGAACAAAGTATGGACTTTTTGTATCGGTCATTGAACAAAATGAGATTGTATCTGTATAAAGAGAATAAATCTATCGAAACATTTTTTGTGAAAGGTCGATTTAAAAGATGTAGAATTTATCCAATGACCTAGAAACATGTAAAACTATTCACTTTTAATCTAATAATAAAACTAAAGTAAATGAAAGGTCTTTCGTATGATCATAACAATGCATCAGTTTGTGGTCACAATCTCACGGCATCAAAATTTAAAGAATCCTAAGAACAAGACAGCCCTGTTTAAAATTCTCGTTCAGTTTGAAAGCATCACTTGAATACCATCTTAACAGTAGCAGAACAAAACCAAGTGTTCATCCATCTCGCTCGTCTTACGTGAGTCCTCTATGGGGTCCCAAATTCAATTGTCCCTTCAGGAGCACTTGATGGGCATTTCCTTTCCTTTCTACAGCCTTGTATTGAAATATCTCAATAAGTACAAGTATGGTACATCCGTTTGTAAAAAAGGAATGAAAGAAACTGCTGATTTTGTTTCTTTTTTTTTGGTTTTTATTTAGATGATCCGTTTGACTTTCGATGGGGAGTTTTTGGGGTGTGAGGTGGGTTAAGGTGGGGTCATTACACAGCGTGTCATTTGTTTCACCATTGTGGCTCAGGTTTGTCTGCTTTTGTGGACTGATAGTTAAAAGATGCATATTCAGAACTAGTAGGTACATTTAATGGAATAAGCCGGTAAACGAACAGACGGATCACCTGATGGTAAGCACTTAGCGCCACTCATGGACACCATAAGGAATTTGAGGATTTTTGGGGATTCGGGGATCGAGATGATTGGGGAGGGGGTAATTGGGCATCCGTTAACCTGATTCACACAACGCAAGCATTTTACACGTCAGTTTTCTGTGAGGCCGTAGTATCGCTCCGGTCGAGCCGGTCCGTTCGTGTCAAAGCATGGCTCTTCCACACTGGAACTTGGAATTCAAACAAATCAATAAGCAGTTTTCATTACATAATTCAATCGCAAAGAACTCATTGAACTGTACATAATATGTTTATAGACCTGGGTCAAAGCCTACAAAAATGGTAAAAAATGAAAAAAATTACAGTAGGATGAAACCCATTAGAAAAGCAGGGGAATATGATCAAAATGAGAGGAAAAATAAATTACGGTCGATCCGAGTTCGGGAAGTGGGAGGGGGGTGAGCTTTTAAGGGTAAAAAATGGTTTATCTTGATTTCCGGCAAAACTACAAGTCCTATGGAAAAAAGTGAAATGGCAAAGTTGTAGGCAATAAAAAGATCTACAACTTTTGTATTTGCAGATTTTTCACATAACCTCAAAATTTAGGTTAAAAATTCAAAAATCCAAGTTTTCGGTTTTTTATTTATAACATTTCCAAAAAAAAAATTTTTTCTACGAAATTTGGTGAAAACTTACCTTACTATGTCCCAAATACACTGTAATTTATTTGATTAAAAATATTTATTTTTTCGCTTAATTTTAATTTAATATCAAAAAAACAAACCACTTCCCGAACTCGGATCGACCGTAATTTATTTTTCCTCTCATTTTGATCATATTCCACTGCTTTTCTAATAGGTTTCATCCTACTGTAATTTTTTTTTGGTTTCAAAAATTATCTACTCTGGTCTATTAATATATCTTTATGTTTTAAAGAGTTCCTATAAGCCTAAACCCTGCAATTTAAAACAGTTAATTACGAATTCCCAACGTAATTTAATTAAGTAGATTAAGTGGGGACGATTTAATCCGGCACAAACAGAAAACGACGTCATCTCAAAGGTCCATATAATCAGCAAGTAGGCTTTTTTCATTGGCTTAGCAGAAGACAACCGCGTACCTAATTATGCAAATCGTTTCTGTCATAAGCTTATTCTATTACAAAAATTGTACCGAACAATTCCTGAAGTTTCGTTATAGGATTTACAACCTAATTCCATGGTGTAAAATGTTAATTTTCCCTGGTTGGTTAAACACATTTGGTTGAGGTCATTCGGAGGTCGTTGGCTACTATTTAAATAATGGTTCCGTTATTGTTAGCTGTTGAGGTAAGAATATTAGTTGCTTTTATATGTGTGTGGGAGTGGCAGGTGGGTTTTATAATATTATGACTTATTTCAGGTGTGATTCCTAGGTTTGGTGAAGTATTTAAACGATATTATCAGTTACAGCAAGTTTAGTTTACACATTGCATTAGGCAATGTTCATATAAGTAGTTCAAATTCTTTTATTAAGCAATTCAATCGTTTAAGCTAAAATTGGAATTATGAACTGGCTTGAGCATTTAGCAGCACAAATGATTATATATTTACATTAACGAACAAAATTGATTGCTTGCAATATTTAGACCCCACCCCCATAAGACAGTGTAGGTACATAAGTAATAGGTCAAATTACCCAAATATCAAATTGTCAACTTTATTACAAAAAGACTAAAGTTGAAAATCAATTTGACAGAAACTCTATATGCTTTTGTGTTCTAAGCAGGATTACAAATTCATTTTCGTAGCTTAGACACCGTTATAATCCGTGTTTCTATTGTTCATAAATTATAACTCCTAATTGGTTCGTTTGATGTTAAGCTTCGTTCTTATTGGATGCTCAGGCCTTTTGGAAACAGAATAACTTATACATCCATACACGGCTTCACATAAAACCGACGTGAAACAACGCTTGCGTTGTGTTTCGTCGTGTGAGTGAGGTTACCGGAGGCCCAGTTACCCTCCTACCCAATCCCCGAATTGTCAACAATCGTCCGTCAAATTCTTAATCCCCAAAAGGCTGGTAAAACAATTGTAACACCTCTGGTGTTTTAGGTGTCCATGGGCGGCTGCGATTGCTTACCATCAAGTGATCCGTCTGCTCGTTTACCGGCTTATACCATAAAAAATCACGAGTGTTATTCTTTAACAGATGATAGAAGCAGTGAAATGTTGTATTCACCATGATTAGTAGCCAAGATAATGTATAATGTTTGTAGTAAACTAGGCAACTGCCTCCTGAGTCTTAAAGCAACATATCGTAGTCCGTCCTAGCACGGATTTTTTTATAATAATCCACAAATTCTTGTTCCAGATTTAAATGCACTCTTGACACAGAAGTCAGTATCTTGTGTTTATAAAAAATAAGTACTTTAGTGTCACTCACTACTTAAAGTTTGATCGTCACCCAATCACATGGAAACTATAACAATCATGACAATAGCAATCAAAACCGTTTATTTCACAAAATCAGTTCACAGAAACATCTATCATTACATCGTCCTTCAACCAAGTAGCACCAGTTGCACTTCCAAGAAAAACTATTAGTTTCCACAGCCATATGCTAATATCAATCTATATCAAAATATAATATCAAGGCAGAATCCAATATTGTGGAGTTATGGCAGCTTTCCAATATATTGACCACACAAATTGTGCCTTCACTTCTATATAAAAGGCAGTTGGAATAACTGAATTGGTTTAACTTTGCTGGTTTTTTAACTGAATAGATCTGAAGTACAGGTTTAAGTGTTTGATTTTTAGTTTCCAACCAACTTGGTTCTTATAATTACAAGCAAATTTTATTGACAGTTTTACTACACCCAAATTCTTTTTTAGAGAATCTCTCTGAATGTCCCTTTCTCCTATTTGTTTTTAAACTACGACCAGCCACTACATCTTCAATCCCTTTCCTTCTTTCTTAACACTTTCTAAGATTATTCAGACACATACGGTGAAGAAAAACATTGTAAGGAAATCTGGGCTTAGAATGTCTAATTATAAGCTTATATATATTATAAGTTAATTATAATCTGGGCTTATAATGTCTAATTATAAGTTTGAAATCGTCAACCCGCAATGAGCAAGCATATGCTGAATAATGCTCAAACCTTCTCCGTGCGGCAAGAGGCTTTGCTCAGTAGTGGCCACTTATAGACTGTTGATGAATAATGAATGAATTAAATAAATAACTGCCATTTTTATTACATTTCCAAATACAACTATTACTATGTCGAAAGTTTTGTCTTTGTCTCGTCCACGATTAAATATATTTAGTCAATCACAAAATATTGGTTAATTCCTATCAGCAAAACGTGGAATGATCTGTCGTCGGCGGTCTTTCTGAACCGATACGACCTTCAAACCTTCAAAAAAAAAGAGCGTATTCCTTTTTAAAAGGCCGGCATCGCACCTGTTTCTCCTCGGGTGTTGCAGGTGTCCATGGGCGGCAATGATCACTTACCATCAGGTTATCCATTTGGTCGTTTGCCTCCTATTCCATAAAAGAAAACTAAGAATAGTTAAACACAGCGTACGTCTAATTTAATATATCGACCTTACAACAACTTTTAGAAGTTCAATGCGAGTATTTATAACACTATCGATTGTAATAAACGGTGTATGTTTGAATCAATAAATTATTTCGTAACTAAGTCTGCGTATAATATACGGTCGAATTCTTATTGTTTTATGGGATATCATTTTATTTTTGAAAGAGTTAATGGACAATTGTGATTATCTGTAACAAACATAATGATTATCTAAACCAAACATGATTATATGGTTGAGTTCAGTTGAGATGTTGGTTCAGCAAATGGTTACGAAACATTTCGTACATTAGATTATCGCATGGAACTAATTATTATTAAAAGTCAAAGTCAAAGCATTTATTTCAATTAAACCATAATTTGGTACTTTTGTAACGTCAACAAATACAAAATAAATAATAGTCTGTCAGTCAGTCCGTCAGTGAAGCTGGGTGAAGCTAAGCGCTCATTCCAAAATGTAGATTCGAATGGAGAAAAAAGATTAAGAAACTCCATTCGATACTCTTTTTAAAAAAGTATGTTCTACAATATCTCTGATCTTGGTAGGACGTGTATGTGTTTGACATAGGAAAAAATCTATTACAAAATATTTTTCTGCTCACCCTTATTGATCTACAATAAGTCCGCAAATGATATTAGGAACATTACTACCGGAACCATTTATTACATCTATAAATAATTGAATAGTTCACGTTCGACACAAACCATACGTTACTAAGTGGATAGTAACTGGCTACCATACGTTTACTGATACCCATTGTATAGTCGGAAAACGAAAAAGGTTAGGTTAAGGGATGTTACATGCGGTTGCTGTTTGGATGGGTGACCAGCGTTAATATAATTGCTGTTTGACTACGAGTCAGTGTGCGAATACCCACTTCATATGGCGTAAGTTGTAGTATTATATATGTGTAAAAACATACACAATTTCACGCCTGTCTCTCATGGGGGTAGGCAGTGACTAGGGAACGCCAGTTACTATGATTCCTACATACCTCTTTCGCTTCATCAACAGTCATCAATCTTTACATGCATGCTCGTCGGTTAAGGGTACTTTTAATTTGGCCCTTCTTTAATATATCGACAATCTGGTCACTATATGTCTGTCTAGGGCGCCCTCTACCGACGGCCCCATTCATATCCGCTCTGTATAATATATACATATATATATAGGTATATATTTTCTAAATAAATAGTAATTAATAAATCCCCGTTCTTCGATACGATTGGTCCAGTTCGAGCGTA
The DNA here is from genome assembly GCA_038387885.1 of Spodoptera picta. Lineage (NCBI taxonomy): Eukaryota > Metazoa > Arthropoda > Insecta > Lepidoptera > Noctuidae > Spodoptera > Spodoptera picta. Next base: position 2,666,430 of record JAZHFQ010000335.1, read on the forward strand.
GTCATACCATGACTACGACCTCACAAAAACTGGCGTAATACGACACTTGTATTGTGTTTCGCTGTGTGTGTGGGTTACCGGGAGGCCATATCCCTCTTGAAGGCTGGAAAAGTACTGATTATTTTGGTGTTGCTAGTATCTATTGTCGCTGAACACTTATCATCAGCTGATTTAGATAATGTTTGTTAACCCTCCTTCATCAATTCACGCCTTTTATCCCCGAAGGGGTAGGCAGAGGTGCACATTATGGTACTGAAAATCATTCCCTAAATTTATTCATACAAAAGTAGTCTCTAAACATGGAAATAAGGTCTATAATGGATTTAGTGGACAGTGGTCACCGGTGACCGTTTGGGGATAAATGGGTTTGCCACTGTACAATATAACACCCACTTTTCACTATTTTATGTTATGAGTCCCATGTAATAGGGGGTGACCCTATTGCTATATACCGGGCCGACTTCTAGACTCGATGCTACTACTAAGATTTCTTTTTAAAACCCAGTAATACTTTGCCCGACCCGGGAAGCGAACCCGAGACCTCTTGCCCGATAGTCGCAGTTGCGACCACTCTGCCAATGAGGCAGTCGTTAACCCGTATCATGTAAAAAGCGTAATACCACTGTTTATCCCATGGAAAAAAACCTGGTTATAGGTAGGTACATAGAAAAAATCTGTTGGACAGTTATTCTGATAGTTCCGAGGTCGTCGCATGTCATTTAACGGCACATTGGCTAAACGGGGCGCAACCCTATTTCATCACTGTTCACTTACATTCCGCCATATTTTTCACTCAACTTTCTCATCTAGTGAACAGTGACCATTTGTATTTTAGCATATTTATTTATTTAGTTCAAAAATATCATCTCTAAACTTCAGAGATATCATCTCTGAACTTCAGAGATATCATCTCTGAACTTCAGTTCAGATCGTTCAGAAATATATCAAAGAGGTCGCAAGTGCGACTGCCGGGCAGGGGGTCTCGGGTTCGATTACCAAGTCGGGCAAAGTATTACTGGGTTTAAAAAAATTCTCAGTAATAGCACGGAGTCTGGAATTGTGCCCGGTATATGACAATAGGCTTACCCCGTATTACATGAGACTCATAACATAAATAGTGAAAAGTGGGTGTTACATTGTACAGTGGTATAATGTGCACCTCTGGCTGCCCCTTCGGGAATAAATGGCGTGATGTTATGTTATGTAGTTCAGAGATAAAATTCAATCAGAAATTATAAATATGAGATTTTTTAAAAAGTTAAAAAAACCAATATGTTAAATATACCTACCACAATGGTTATGCTTCGAGTGCCGAAACTAAGAGTTTAAAGAAAATAACACCACTGTAATATTTTCCGAACCAAGAATTAAAACCCAATAGTTGCATTATCAAACTGGAATAACGTGGCAATCACCGATTTAAAAAAAAAACTAACTTTTTTAAATTGTGGCTCCATAATATAATTTTTTCGTCTTTAGTAAAAGCTTTTACAAATAAAAATTCACATATCTCACACTAGATCTAGAACACCATTGTCGCATTCCTTTTCTTTTCAAAAATGAAACGTTGCCCCACACTAGGATTTTCTCCTGTGTCGTGGGCGCGTTTACAAACATACAAGTTCACATACACATCGCACCCAGACTTGGAACAACAATATGTGGATCACACAAATAGTTGTTCCGTGCGAGAATCGAACCCGCGACACGTTGCGCGGCAGCCTGTTGCACAACCACCACACCAAACGTGCAGTCAAAGCAACACCTTTCCTTTACCTTTTTCAAAGCTACAAAAATTATCAACAGGATATCCTATATTTTATGCCCAGGAGTCAAAGGGAGTGTTTAAATAAATTAGCTTATTACAATTTAATCGCTTACTGAACCCTAAGAAAATGAGAAGGGAGCATGGATTCGTATGATGCTGTTAGAAATATGAATACGCACAAAAATGGTTAAAAGTATTATTAAGTAAGAAGATAATGTATGTAGTTAAAATAAAACAGTGCCTGTTACTTATAAAAGTACTGATTTCAGTCCTGTTTTACAATAATATGTAAAAACTGTTGCCTGCGACTGCGTCCGCGTAGAATATGATTTTTTTTGTTTAAATTTTCCAAAATAAAAGTAGCCTATTTTAATCCTTGTACATCGGCAACCTAAAAGTAAATAAAAGTTCCGTCAAAATCGGTCTAGCCATTCCAGAGACTACCCAATACAAACAGACAGACAGACAGACAGATAGACGGATAGACAGACAGACAAATATTATAGAAAATTGTTTGTATCGTATGTATATATGCGTGTAGTAACAAGCGGTTATTTTAATATTACAAACTGATCCTACGATTTTATTTGTCTGTAGGTTATGTTATCTGTGATATGAATGTTAGCAAACTGTTAGGTAGCTTTGCCATAGATAAATACTTAGTAGCCATTCATAAACTGACAAACACCGCGAGGACACCGGTGACCAAACATATTGTTCTTTAATTGTGTCTATAATGACGATACTCAAAGGGTTATAATGTTTAAAGCACAAACTACATTCCATTTCGTTTATTTTAAAACAACTGAGCAAAGTTTAAAATGTTTCAACAATAAACTTCTGCACCTGTGTGCTAAGTTCTCGTTTAGTGTTATTCAACGTAAACTGTTAGTGTAAACGAAAATAAACTTTAATGAAACGCAATAAGCACGAAATGCAGAGATGCTACAGCTGGCGTTTATTACAATACATTTCGTCTACGGAAATTATTATACGCTAGTTATAAAAATATTATGTATCGTTGGCCGAGTGGTCGCAAGTGCGACTGCCGGCAATGGATCTCGGGTCGGGCAAAGTATTACTGGGTTTTTAAAAATTCTCAGTAGTAGCACGTAGTCTGTTGTGCCCGGTATATGGCAATAGACTCACCCTCTATTACAAAAAGTGGGTGTTACATTGTATAGTGGCATTAAGTGCCGTAATGTGAACCTCTGCCTCTTCGGGGATAAAAGGCGAGATGTTATGTAGTTATAAACAGTGGTTTTTGTCACTAATAGAGAATCAAAGTTAGTAGTGTAGCCATACTTTTGTGGCGCAATTTGATACACTTAAAAGTGCATTTCACATGATATGTATGTGAATGTGTGTGTGTGTGTGAAAATGTGTCCGTCATTGAGGTTTTGTGTATTGGTTTTGATTTGTCTAGTAAATGGCATTATTGTGTTTAAAATGCTTCATTTTTAACACAAGGATAGATGCACTGATCTGATTCCATCGTATAACTACTGCCAAATCTCAATCAAGTCGCGGAGAACGTAACGGGTTACCGGGGCTCCGGCTCGACGTGCAGGAGAAGGAACGGGATGGTTCCGATTAGTCAGTAAGAGTCTGACACTCCCTCCCGCCTCACCTGAGCGGGAGCAGACATTGGATGATTTTCCCAAGCCAAATACGAAACATCGAGCGTTGAATTCCAGAATCCAAAAACTACGAACAGAATACCAAACCGTCAGCTATCATCAGCTGCAACACGACAAAAGCAATGCTCAAATACTAGGTTACCCAACTTAACCTCAACTTCCACGAATTTTTCACCGAAAACTACACCACGTCTGTCCCTGAAAAGCCTGCTCATTGTGTAATCGTATATAATTTTTCCGCATGGCCGCGTTTTGTAGCCACACGATCGATAGTTTCCACGACATCCGCTCGCTATAATGAGTTGATGACGTCATTATTATAATTAAGCCTGTACCTGTGTGTGTTGACACGAATGTCGCAGACACCCCTTTTTTGAGGGGTAAGCATGTCGCTTATCTAGTTGAGTGATAGCTACAACGGTATTTAGCAAATCTGGGGTAATCGAACGAGATTGCAGATATGCCTATCGATTCGAAAAGGTATTTGCTAGTTATCTTCTTCATAGGTGCAGTATGTTACCATAAAGCGCCAAATACGTAAAGACAGACCTAAAGTTTCCTATACTTACACATACTACTCTGCCGGCCAACTTAACTCATAACATAAATAGTATAAAGTGGGTGTTCCATTGTATAGTGGTATAATGTGCACCTCTGCCTACCCCTTCGAGGATAAAAGGCGTGATGTTATATTTTGTTATGATGAGCGTAATGTATAGATATCTCTAGTAACTTTTCATTGAAGATCAGGGTGATCTATTTACAAAAGTTTCAATTTGAAGTTGCTTATTCTAGGTTTTATAAGGTACAAATCTGACTGAAATCTCAAAGTTTGAAAATACATACTTCAATATTGTCCTAATACATCAAGAATTTAGACTTTGTATCCCTTTGTTTAGGGACGAAGCCAGTAGCATTTTGGCGTTAAATTATAAACAGTGCTGGTGTATTCGTTTAAATTCCTAATGAAATTGGTTTTATTGCCAAAGAAGCAAGTTTTCTTCGTATCTCTTTGTAAATAGGTTTTATTATTTAGCACTGCGTACAGACTGTGTTGTTAATGCTGGTTGCGGTCACTGTGTAACAATGAGTTTTTATTAATTCAATGAATACGTGGACTCGTTGCTTGGCTTGTACGACGTACGTTAGGTTGCAGCTTGACGGACGAGCTGCGGAGTTAGGAAAGTAGTGATTGGAGATTGTGTTTTGAGAAAATTAGTTTGTATAATGCAATAAAATAGAAAATTGTAGTTTTTATTTTATTACTTAGGTAGGTACCATTACAATAAATCGCTGCATAGTCGATATTCTGCATCGCTATCAATTTCAAGGAGCACATAATAATAGCTATCACTAAAGGTTTAGCACGTAATGACACCCATTTTGTTAGCTATTTTTGTAAGCAATCGGCGCCGGCATTGGACACATGAAACACCAGAGGCGTTACAAGTGCGTTACCGGCCTTTTGGGGATTAGGAATTTTAGGATTGTTGTGGATTCCTGTTGGCCTTTGATTGGCCTCCATATAACCTCACTCAGACGACGAAATATGTATAACGGAAGTGTTGTTTCACGCCGGTTTTCTGTGAGGCCGTGGTATCACTCCGGTCGAGCCGGTCTCTTCGTGCCAAAGTGTGGCTCTCTCACACTTAAAAATTTCAACTTGTTCATGCCTAGTAGGTAGCGAAGAACGTTTCCAATGTGGCTATCAACATGTAGAAATAGAATATAACCAATTGACTTTGGACTATTGTACGCTTTATTGGAATCGGCCCACGTGGCAAGGGTTGAGGCGTCATGCACACATAAATGTCCTACAGTCGGTGGCGCTGTGTGTTGGGTTGTTCCGTTCCCAATAAAAAGGTTGACCGGACCAATTGCTGACACACACGTCATACTCGTGAACGGGTGCCTTCTGCTGGGTCAGGTCGGCTCTCCCATCTTGTTGGTGGGCTGGTTTCATAAAGCCTTTGAAATAGAAATAAATAAATAGTGCCTAATTATTATGTAACCTATACTTTTGGTAATAATTATAGATGTAGTTAATTGTAGTGTGTAACTAGGTTCCCTCTTTACTTTATAAAAATTGACTAGATGTATTATAATTAAAAAACTGTATGACAAGGGCACGGACCTAGAGTCCGTGGAGAAATAATCTATAATATTAAAAAAAAAAAACGTGGCTATCAAACAATTTAGTTCAAAAATAATTAATAACAAACAATTCTACAACTTACCTGTAAATATCACTCAATATAACATGTAACACATTGACCCTACCAGCTGCAGAGAACAGAAATAAATACAAACAGTATAAAACTTGGAAACAAAGTAAACCAACACCTTCTGTTACATATAGTGATCGATGGACTGTCAGTCTGTTATTCTCTCCTCTACTCTAACATATGGTACTCACTGAAGTTAGAACGAGATGGAATATAAAGTCATTGTGAAGAGTAACTGTTTGGTATTGTGTATCGCAGTTTTCTGAACTAGTCACTATATGGAGGTTAGTTAGCTATAGATATTACTACCGGCTTCGCCCGTTTTTGTGGGATAAAAATAGCCTATGTGTTATTGCAGCCTATAATCTACTTCTGTTCCAAATTTGGGTGGGTGTCCGTCATAATTGTCGGTCCTTCGGGGCACCCTGATGGCCCTGGATATGGGCCCCGAGTGCCCTTATAGTTAAGACGGTGGCCGCCTATAAGAGGTCTCTGTCCAATGTGCAGCTCTTTATGTGGCTTTTGCAACACCAGCGGGAAAAGTCGGGGTGGTGACCATTGTTATATCGTATTCTACGAGACACATAACATAACATAACGCCTTTTATCCACGAAAGGGTAGGCAGAGCTGCACATTACGGCACTTAATGCACTGTACTATGTAACACCCACTTTTCACTATTTATGTTATGACTCCCATGTAATAGGCGGTGAGCCTATTGCCATATACCGGGCACAGTTCCAGACGCCATGCTACCATCGAGAAAAACCCAGTAATACTTTTCCCGACTCGGGAATCGAACCCGATACCCCTTGCCTGGCAGTCGCACTTGCGACCACTCGGCTAATGAGGCAGTCAATCTCTACGAGACCCCACGGTTATAACAATTATGCATATTCTATAAGTGGCCACTGCTGACTAAAATACTTCTTCTTACATAGAGCAGGTTTTGAGCATTGATCCCTACGCTTGCTCAATGCGGGTTGGCGATTAAAACTTATAATTAGAAATTATAAGGCCAGGGTTCCTCATGATGTTTTCCTTCACCGTTTGTCAGTGGTATCTAAATAGTCTTACAATTATAATGCGCACTTTGGTACTCATTATTATACTTCCTTATTAATAGTTTCCTCATATTTTATCTGTTTTGCAGTAGGTACTATAGTCAGAATTTTAATTAGATTCCAGATTTGACAATAGCTACTGTCATTTTGTGAAATAATGATACCACATAAAAATCGATAAACAGGATAGCGATAGCGATGACGGCGACAATTTATAAAATAAATTATTACCATAATACATCTATCTGTTTTATTTGTCATGTTCCTTCATGATTACATTTTTTTTACTTATTTTACACAATTATAAAAGAAAAGTCTCAGATCGTTAATTAGTCGTCAAAACTATAATATCGGTTCAGAAATATTTAATTTCCTGATATACTTAGTTTACGAGAGTAAAATTATAAACGAGAAGAATCGATCCAGAAATATTGTATTTCCATATCGAATAATTTCACAACGTCACTATTTAGTACTTGTCATAACGTTGCAACACTGAAATTGTCAAATCTGGAATCGAATTAAAATTCCGAGTATAGATAGAACTTCTCTGCTATTCAGATAAAGGTGGTCGGCACTCAGTTCTTAGCTCCCGGCAAGGTATTGTTACTTGTTTGTACGATATTGAACTCTAAAGCTATAACAATGCAATATTGAACAGTGCTCAGATTGCTTTAGATCTATTGTGAACGAGTGTCTTGCGTTTAAGGTCCTGTTTTGTTTGGCATTTTACTTGAGTACTTTTTTTCTTTACACAGAACTACTTAGTGGTGGGTTTTCAGGTTTCTTTCTAGGTTTTTTTATATGTAGAAGATGTAATCTAAAGTGTAAACACTAAATAAACTAACTATTTATCTCAAGAATTTCAGTTACAAGTAATGTAAATTCAGATAATTAACAATTCAAAGTAGGTACTAAGAATTTCTTCTGCATTAAAACACGAAATAAAACGACGTAGCTTATTCCTAAAATAGCAAAACAGTATCTACATCCCTTGAACTTTCATAATAAGCCGACTTAAACTTAATCCAAGCTAAATACATTTACTCAACGACTTGATAACCTCTTATACATACAGAGTAAAAACAGGGAAGTCACGTACAAATTAAATAAAATAAACCGTGTATTTTACGGCCATCTTGGTCCCAAGAGTGGCGACCGTACGGTGTGGTATGTAGAAAAAAAGAAAATGCAAATTTTACTTCTTGTGGCTATATGTGGCCAGTTATGCATCGATCGAATGTCCCACAAGCACACAGGTGTTGCCATACGAAGCTGGCGTCTTACCAAACCTCATTTTTAAATGTTATTTTTCGATTTTTGAATACAGATTCTTTTTTTTTTGTAATGGAGTTCGTGGTCGTTGTATTTGAAAACAATATTTATTAACTGTGTGTGTAAGAACATAATAATTATTCATTTTCACTCGACTGCACCAAAAATATGACAATGATTTCCACGAAATCTAGAGGTAATTTTATTAAACTTATTGTCATACATACTACAATGTTTTTAAGAATGTATTTTACAGATCTTTCATTCATCTTCGATAAAAATACTTTAGGGAGAGCTATGATTGCTTGCACGAATGGGCTGGCTCGGCCGTAGTGATACCACGGCCTCATAGAAAACCAACGTAAAAAAACACTTGCGTTATATGTCGTCATATGAGTGAGGTTATAGGGAGACCAATTATCCCCCTAATCTACGCTAGCCCCGAATCCCCAACAATCCTAAAATTCTTAATCCCCAAAAGGCCGGTAACGCACTTGTAACGCCTTGGTGTTTCCAGTGTCCATGGGCGGCGCCGATTGGTTACAATGAGGTGATCCGTCTGCTCGTTTACCGGCCTATGCTATAAGAAAAAAAGAACTGAAAGAAGAAGCTGATAAGTTTCTGCTCTTAAGTTCTCAGCATTATGTTAAGCAATATACTGCAGTAGCAAACTAAAGCCAAGAGGTTAAAGTTTACAAACCTAATTAGAAAAGTAAATGTGGTCACATTACTGTCAACTTTATGTGTAATATAATTAAGATTTATAATAACATTCAAAGCACAACACTATGGACAAAAGCCACTTATATCAAGGACATAATAAACTGCAAAATGGTACGAATGTTTAAACCTTTTTAGGCCTATATTTATTATCTGTAACATCGATAACCCGATCTCTGACATCATCAAAAATGCATCAATGCCGACCTATAGAAAAGGCACCTGTTTTATGGTATTGCGTGCAAATATTGTCAATAAACGGTGACAAAATATCATACACATATTATAGTAGAATAGTTCATTATTTATTGTAGGTAGTTCAGTTAAACTGCTTCATTGGCCGAGTGGTCGGGCAAAGTTTTACTGGGTTTTTCAAAAAATTCACAGTCGTAGCACGGAGTTTGGAATTGTGCCCGGTATATGGCAATAGGCTCACCTCCTATTACATGGAACTCATAACATAACTAGTGAAAAGTGGGTGTTACATTGTACAGTGGCATAATGAACACCTACCTCTTCGGGGATAAAAGGCGTGATGTTATGTTATGTATAGTTCAGTTAAACGTAGCTTTTGTGATGTGTAGCTACTAAAGACAACATATTAACTTAATAAGGTCTGTTTCATAATGTCTAATAAAGTTTCCATTACCTTTAACTGATACATTATACGTGCCAGTTAAGCTACTTATCTAAGTACGTTTACTAAATGACCAAATACGTGTTTTATAGTAATATTTTAAACGTAAATGCAACCATTTCCTTGTTTGACGTCCATTTTGACAAAAAACCGATTGCTATCCACTAACGAGCATCGATAAAATCTAGTTGACAATAAGAGGATTTGCATTGCAGCATGTTTCATTGCTTGTTCAGCTCCAATCGTAATTCTTGTCAGCCACACAAAGCGATCAATGACACCGTATTTTTGTTCCTGCAACGGCTCGTAAAAATTCGCCGAAGTATTTTGAATTTCCTTTTTTTTATTTATAAAATGATATGAACATGGTTTTTGTTCCATGTTTTTTTTTTATTTTATGCTGTTAGGTATATATATGGCAAAAATATTCAGTCGATGATCCGATAAAAATATTTTTCGTTTTCGACACCGTTGCGTCGCAAATATCTTTAACATAACATAACATCACGCCTATTATCCCCGAAGGGATGCACATTATGCCACTGTACAATGTAACACCCACTTTTCACTATTTATGTTATGAGTCCCATGTAATAGGGGGTGAGCCTATTGCCATATATCGGGAACAATTCCAGACTCCGTGCTACTACTGAGTTTTTTTTTAAAAACCCAGTAATACTGTGCCCGATCCGGGAATCGAACCCGAGACCCCTTGTCCGGCAGTCGCATTTGCTATCACTCGGCCAACGAGGCAGATCTTTACAGATCAGATATTTCGATGGAGTTGTATAAAATATTTGAAAATATTTTCTTCTGGTCTGTAATCAACGCAGTGGTGTTTCATCTCATTGTGAAACACGATACCCTTTGTACACAAAGGTGTTTAGTTTCTCTCACCAAAAATAATATTAGTGGCCTGGAAAATTAATCCTTACTTGAGTAATTAAGCTCCAAATGTTACCTTTGTCTCTGGGGACACCCTCCTGCGCCAGCGGCAGCGGGCCCGGCTAATCAGTCTTACAGTTTTCAACAAACAGATAATCCAACGAGACGCTGCCCTCTAGAGACTCTTTTCAGCAAAATTTAATTCAATTTCTAGTAATTTATTATGCAAAATGGAACAATATATCTTTTTTTTCGGTCGTCTAATGCTCAGAACTGTCAAAGCTTGGGATTCTGAAGTTAATTGATGTGTAGATATAAACGGTGTAATTTTGTCGCCGAACGAGCGCTGCTGTCGCTTTGCGTCCTCCGAGACCTTAAAATATAACTTGTTGAACAAATCTTGTGGCGCTTTGGGCGTATATATTTAACTAAATATTACGCTTGCTTTTCACTGAAAAGTTTGCTGTAGTTTATACAGCAGAATATAATATAAAACTACTGGTAACCTGTTTTTATAATAACTATCGTGAGACATACTAAATTAACTAAAATCGCGGGTTCCTCACTTGAATATAGGCAGTAGGCAGGTAGGCTACGCGACATCGCCGCGACCGCGCATGCTGCTCATGAGGAAGAACCCCTCTGTGGTTCGAAACTAGTAGAGCTTTAGTTAATTTACTGATAACCTTTCGGTTTTCTTATTATCAATCGAGTTTGGAATCACCATAAATTACGAACATTATTCTATTCATGACTGCCTTATTGGCCGAGTGGTCGAAAGTGCGACTGCTGGGTAAGGGATATCCGGTTCCATTCCCAGGTCGGACAAAGTATTACTGAGTTTGAAAAAACGTCAGTAGTAGCACGGAGTCTGGAAATGTGCCCGGTATATGGCAATAGGCTCACCCCCTATTACATAGGACTCATAACATACATAAATAGTGCAAAGTGGGTGTTACATTGTTCAGGTAGGTAATGTGCACCTCTGCCTACCCCTTCGTGGATAAAAGGCGTGATGTTATTTTATTATATTCATGTAATCTAAGATATGTAGATATGTATTTGACTATTTCATACATTGAATAACAAGCTACATAAGTTCGGTAAATACACTCGGATTTCATCGGTATTTATAGATAGTAAAACTAATCGAGTAACAAGTCGAACAAACTGTCCGTTTGTACACTTAACAGAATGCCAGTCTATCGTGCTGCGTCATTTGATTCGGGCCAAGAACAACATCGTATTAGACATCTGCTCGATTCCAGTTGCATTTGTTAATTGTTTATTTTTATAGAACTATTTGAAGGAAAACACATAAATCTAGTAGCACATATTGGCGATTAAATGTACGAGTACATTGGCACTATCAAAAACTACGATAAACTGAACCACAACCTCAAATTATTGTTTTAGATAATTTTAGATGGAATAGTGTATAATTTGTTTAAAGTGGAATTATGTATCAAGTAAATAATTCTGTACTACTTTAACTACTTAAATAATTAATAGGTGCTATGACGGTACTCATATTCCATAATTACTCGAATTTTTAACGTATCCATGACGATAAGTTAGTATTGATTTTTTTCTCTTCTGCTCCTCTTATAATATCTTCTGATTCACTCCGTTGCGGGAACCAAGACAGTTACTCATGTCCCTTGGACGCGCCGGACTTCAGTGTTCCGGTGTTTTCGTGGTTGTATCTACTGTAGATCCTGGGTTACAGGAGTTGCAGCTGTTTTGGGAGGTTGTGGCTGGCATGTCCCAAAAAAAGTTAGTATTTCAATACTAACTTTTTTTTGGTTAAATTTCAATGCGATTTAAATGTAACACTAATCAATAAACAAATGACTTTTAGAAAAAAAATCTATTCTTATTTTTAAATAAAATTAATTTAAAATTAGAATTCTTATCCAAACAAAATTTATTTTGATTTGACTGCAGTACGGCAATTTAATAGGTAAAAACCTATTATCACCTTGCACCATATTATAAAATATGTTAGTCACAGAATGCTAATCACACTGAAACACACATTAAGGTCGCTATATCCCACGCCAAATAAAACACGAATTCTTTCTCCAACTCAGACGATCTTCCCACAAAATATGACCGCGATTCGCATTCATGACTTACGGCGAAAATCTTTCATACGTACGAAGACTATCAGAGCCTCTTTTGATAAAATGTGGAGGCAAAATGATTTGCCATCATTTCCCATAAGAGGTCATGGCCGGTCACGTTGCAAACGATGCCAAGAAATGTATGAGGAAGGAGAGGAAACGAGGTTCGCATCAGCAAGGCTAATTTCCGTAAAGCATTTATTTGTTCGCTCTCCGACTAATGGCCGCAGGAGATGGCCTGTGCTTCAGAATAAAATGACTATTTTGATAAAAGGAAATGTTCTTTAAAATGTTATCATTATGTTACTGTTGGTTAGGTAAAATTCGGTATTATTGTCAATGATCTCGTTTACGGTTAAAGCTGAGTACTAAAACTTGCTGTAGAGCTTGTGAGTATAAGTGTAGATGTTGATGAAACAATCGTAGAAATAGGAAAATTCCTGTATGTCTTCTATCTCGTAACATTTTAACGGTATTTTCTCATTTAATTTCAAATGTATTGGCGTATCAATGACATAAAACTAAATACAGAAGAGTACCACAATTTGTCGACGCAGTAGTTGCTTCTTTCAAGTATTTTAATTATTTATTTATTTATTTATTTATTTATTTATTTACTCTATAATGCATACAGAAATGAGGTACATAAGTCGGACCGTACCGTATGGCATTTGCCCTCAGTCGGTATTTTCGTATTAAAACCATAATTGAAACTTCATTTCCATGAAATTTGCCAACACTTTTAGAACACTTACTTCGAAAAAAATCAGCCAAGTAAACTAGGAACTCATTTTCGTTCTAGTAAAGTTAATGTTCCGTAAAATATGAGTTATCTTGCGATGACAGGCAAGTAATCTGTCATACTTGCGAATAAGAGAAAGCTTCAAATAGATACGAGGATAAAATGTTCAAAATCCCTGACTCTTTCATTCAACTAGAAGTTTAATGCCGGATTAGAGACCGTCGCCTTTGATAAACTAAGTTAAGTACAGACTCGGTTTAAAGTAGTGATGTCTAAGAATGAGGGACTAAGCTTAATCTTTGGTCTAGTTGAAGTAGTAACTATTTAGAAGTGTACGAACTGGCTTGGCGACTGGGCTTCTCCCAGTCATGCAGTCTCTTTTCTTTCTTAAGGCTGAAGTCATATTCTCCAGCTTTAATTCTGTTGATTTTAAGAGGTGGATTATTAAAATAAACTGTTTAGAATACAGAAAAATATAGTTTATATTGAGTAAGACTTTTACATACAACTGTCAATAGAAAAAAAAAACGCGGGGGGGGAGAAAAAAACAATGTTACCAACCTAACAATTACAATGATTGCCAACAGAACAAAATAAAGGTTGCGTTCTCAAATACCAACACTCCCTACTGAACGCAAACCCATTTTACTTATACAAAACAAATGTTTCTCATATGTTACACCCTTGGTTAAATTATCAGCAACCATGTTACAACCATTCACAAATAAAAACTTAACTTTAGAATTAACAATATTTTCTCGGATAAAGTGTAATCTAATATCTATATGCTTAGTCTTTGGTTTATAACAATCTGTAGTTGCCAATCTTAATGCACTCTGATTATCACTATAAATGTGTAATGCACTATTCAAGCCTTGGCCAAGTTCGGTATGCAGTTGTCGAAGCCACAAAGCTTCCTGTGTCGCCGACGCCATCGCCATATATTCTGCCTCTGCTGTGGACAGTGCCACAGTCTGCTGCTTACAGGAATTCCAGGATATACAAGCATTCTGAAAAATAAAAGTATACCCAGTGCAAGACCTTCGATCATCTGGGTCATTAGCCCAGTCTGCATCACAGTAACCAGTTATGTCACTGGAGTCTTCTTTGACATAATGTATCTTCAGGTTCTTAGTTCCCTGGAGATATCTCATGACCCTTTTTACTCCAAGCCAATGTTGAATCCCTGGACCATTACAGTATTGACTCAATTTATTAACTGCATACGTAATATCTGGTCTGGTGACCTGTGCCAGATATATAAGACAGCCCACTGCTTCTCTATATGGGAATTTACTATCTTCATTCTCAGCTTTCTTATCAAATTTTGTATTTACCTCTATTGGAGTCCTCACTTGCTTACAGTCTGACATGCCAAAGCGTTCCAATACTTGGTTTATATATTTCTCTTGGTCTATCGTGATCACACCTGCCTCACGATTTCTAGTTATATTTATTCCAATACACTGTTGTGCCACACCAAGATCCTTCATACAGAGCTCTTCCTTTAATTTTACTTTGACATTTGTTGCTATTTTATTGTTGTTTGTAAATATCAAAAAATCATCTACCCATACTGCAATATAAATCATTATTGATTCCTTTACTAAGAAATAAACACATGGATCAATTTTTGATCTTTCCAAACCAATCTTAACTAAAATGCTGTTTAGTTTTAAATTCCACTGACGGCTCGCTTGCTTAAGTCCGTAAATAGATTTATGCAATAGACAGACTTTAGAGTTTTCATTATAGCACTCTGGTTGTGACATGTATATCTCGGTGTCTATGTCACCCTGAAGAAATGCACTAATGGCGTCCATCTGGAATATTTCTAGATTATACTTAGCAGCCAGAGCAAGTAAATATCTGATTGAGGTATATCTTACTACTGGTGCATAAACCTCATCATAGTCATTGCCCTTTTTCTGAGCATAGCCCTTTATCACTAATCTTGCTTTAAAACGAACAATATCGCCCTTCTCATTAGTTTTACTTTTATAGACCCATTTACATGGCAAAGCCCTTTTGCCAGATGGCAGATCAACCAATGACCAAGTTGTGTTTTTGATTAAAGAGTCATATTCCTCCTGCATAGCCTTTTTCCATTGGTCAGCATGTGAGGAACAAAGAGCCTCATCTAGGGTCTGTGGGTCACCCAAATTGTTAATAGGACAAAAATAACTCACATCATGTTCATCCTGCTCTGCATACTGGACAGCTCTGCGCGGACGTGAGTTTATGTTACGTGCAGGCGTCGACAGATCAATTGATTTATCTGGTATGTAGGATGAATCATCATTGTCACCTGATAGGTAGTCATCACTGGAGGATTGCTCGGGGTTGCTTTCTGCTTCTACTTTACAGGATTCTTCGGGTGTCTGGATTTTGGCATCACTCTGTGATAAACAAGGTAAGTACACATTATTGTTAAGTTTTTCAACATTTTCTAAAAATACAACATCTCTGCTCTTGATAATTTTATTTGTTTTCAGATCAAGTAGCCGATATCCCTTGCTTGATTCACAGTATCCAACAAACACATATTTTCTAGACTTAGAATCCCATTTTTGGCGTTTTTCTTTTGGTACTTGTACCATAGCTTCTGAACCAAAAATTTTCATATTAGATAAATCAGGTTTCTTACCTGTCCACATCTGAATAGGCGTTTTGCAATCAATAGATTTAGTAGGTGACCTATTTATTATGTAAGCAGCTGTTGCTACAGCTTCACCCCAAAATTTCTTAGATAATTGAGCATCAAATAGCATACACTTAGCTCTCTCAACCAGTGTCCTATTCATCCTTTCTGCGAGCCCATTCTGCTGAGGTGAATATGGGATACTAGTTTGATGTTCAATTCCATGTCTACTTAAGAAACTTTCAAATTCTTTGTTACAATATTCTTTTCCATTATCTGATCGAATAACTTTTATTTTCATTCCGAGTTCATTTTCTACTTTGCATTTATAATCTTTAAATACCTCTAGTATACTCAACTTGTCTTTTAAGAAATAAACATGAACTCTCTTTGTAAAGTCATCGATAAAAGAAATAAAATATTTCATACCTCCCAGTGAGACTTGTTCCATCGGTCCACATAAATCGGTGTGGATAAGCTGCAGTGGGTGAGATGCTCTTGAACCAACATTATTAAACGGAAATCGGCTCTGTTTACCTTCCAGGCAAGTGGTACATGTAATGTGTTCATTACATTTCTTATCAGGGAATGAGCCGACTCCCTCTGCATACTCCGGTAACTTGCTAACGTCACAGAAGTTCAGATGTCCCATGCGTCTATGCCATAAAACAACATCATTAATATCTTTAGAACATGTTAGATTTGAAAATACTTCTCTATGAGTATTTAACTGATAGAGGTTGTTTACTAGTGTGGCTGAGCACAGTAACTTGTCATTCTGATTATATATATCGCAACCTTTGTCTCTAAAATTTACTTTACAGCCATTTTTCACCATAGCACTTACAGACAAGAGGTTAGCAGCAAGTTTAGGTATGTATAAAACTTCTCTTACCTGAATTTTATTTTGATCTTTATTATTTATCAATAAATTAACCTTTCCCATACATTCCACAGGTAGCGGTGTCTTACTGGCAACTGTTATGGTGGGTATCGGTGAACTTGTAATGTCATACATCCAATCACTATTATTGGGCATGTGCATGGAGGCGCCTGAGTCCACATACCAAAGGTCCGGATTCATTGACTGTGAAGATACTGAAAAAGCTGCAACAAAACTTTGTTTATCTTCTTTTTCTATGTTTTTCTTCTTCGGAGCACGGCAATGCCTGGCCATATGCCCATGCTTATTGCAATTGTAGCATCGGGGTCCTTTACTTTGAACTTTAGCTACACTGTGATTACTGTGAATGGCGGGTTTACTTGATAAGAAGGCTGCACTCTCGGGACGCTGAACTTCCTGCAAAAGTTTCGTCTTGATTGAGTCTGCGCTGATCTTAATCCCTGAGCTCTCTAAACCCATTATCATTGGCTTATACGTTTCGGGTAAGCCAGCCAACATTAATGTTCCAAGCCATTCATCATCTATGTTGAAGTGTATGTTCCTCAGCTTGTGTGCGGTCGACATAATTTTAGCGACATAGTCGTCAACGTCTCGAGAACTGTCCAATGTAGTTGTTATAAGGTCTCTCAACAAGGCTACTTTCCGGTATAATCCGCTGTCATCGAAGGCTTGTTGTAAACATTTCCAAACTTCTTTACATGTAGTGGCACTCTGTACATGTACGTAGTTAGTTGGATCCAGCATTAATATCAATTTTGATTTCGCCTTTGTTTCCTTGCTTTCATCTACATTAGTACCTTCAACACAACTCCACAAATCTTCCAACTTGAAATATGCTTCTACTGCGAATTTCCAAGTCGCGTAGTTGTCTCGTCCTACGAGTCTATCAATGTGAAACGGATTGTGGATTGTATTAGACATTTTCTTCGTTAATTTCACAATTTTTCGTAAAATTTTCTGAGTGACGCCACCAGAGTTGAGGGTAACCGGCAAACTCAATAAACGTCGATCGGATTTTTGTTTCTTCTAACTGCGTTTATGCTTTAATTAACCACGCTCTGCTACCGTGTTGATTTTAAGAGGTGGATTATTAAAATAAACTGTTTAGAATACAGAAAAATATAGTTTATATTGAGTAAGACTTTTACATACAACTGTCAATAGAAAAAAAAAACGCGGGGGGGAGAAAAAAACAATGTTACCAACCTAACAATTACAATGATTGCCAACAGAACAAAATAAAGGTTGCGTTCTCAAATACCAACAAATTCACCGAGGGATGTGGAAACTATCGTTTTTTTTCTTCTTCTCCATTAATATCTTCTGATTTATTACGTTGTGGGATCGAAGACAGTTATTCATGTCCCTGGGACGCGCCGGACTTCTGTGTTCCGGTGTTTTCATGGTTGTATCTACTGTAGATCCCGGCTTACGGGAGTTGCAGCGGTTTGAGGAAGCTGTGACGGGCTTGTCCCATTAAAAAAAGTTTAGGTACGAAGTGATACGATACGGCCAAGCAAGTTAATATACACACAATATGGGTTTATACTACTATATCTTAATTTTTAATTAATAAAGAAGTTTCACTCTACTTTTTGTTAAAATAGTTTCATATTCTGTTACTACAATTCAAAGTATCAAATCCTCCTCGTGTTCAGCCGCCTTATTTTGGAATCAGTTTAATACTACGTAGGATTGACGAACAATCCTTTTTCAATGTTTTTTCAAATTCTCATAAACCAACTCATTACTCACCGAACTATTTTAACAAAAAAAAAAAACAACGCAACGAAAACATTTGCAACAAAGAAAAAAAATCCGCGAACACATAGGTACACTATACAGCATGTTACAAAAACGAAAATTAAAAATTTTCGGCTACGAATTTTACCAAAAAAAGTAAGCCGATCAATTCCATGGGTCGCCTTCTTCGCGCCATAACTTGAGACGTTACACTTGTTACGTTTCCATTCATGCGGAATCACTGTAAATATTTGCTGAGTGAATGGAAAAGTATTTTCTATCTTACAGCTCCGATAAGTTATTTTCTGTGTCGCTAGTAAATTATATAGTTTATTTGTTTGATTAGAAGTTTGGAAATGATACAGTTTCAAATATTTCTTTCTTTTGGTCTTGCTTGCGTGCTATTTGTATGCTCTTCTCAGATTTAATTCTGACTGCACGGTTGGTGCGGTTGCTGGGTAACTGTCTGCCGTGCAATGTGTCGTGGATTCACTTTGTGGATCCACAAAGTGAACTTGTATGTTTGTAAACGCACCCATTTTTAAATATAAAAAATATTCGTTGATATAATAACAGTTCTTGAATTTTGTTTACCTCTTTAGAAAACAAAACACACAACGAATAAAGATATTACTGCAAAATTCAAATTTAAAGAATTGAAGCATCCAAAAATGGAATACACATGAATAAATGTGATTGGCTAACTGAAATAGAACGAACCAATAATAGCGCTTTAGCCTTCGATTTCACTTGAAGCCACTTTTGCGACCAAGAAATACGGACAGAAATTTTCTCTCAAACTTTGTTACCGGATTCCTCATAACTATGCTATATTAGCATATTATATCATAAAGACTACAGTACAACATTTTACACATAAAATGATGTCAAAAATTTGTTAAAATTCTTCGAACATTGTCTACGAGCGTCATCGTGTGCTACTTTTTTGATGTAGCTTGAATTTTTAATTTGAATTTTTGGAAAGTATTTTGTTTTTACTGAGTTTCTCGTTATTAGGTTTTCCAATTTCGTAGTCTAAATCATCTAGTTTTTGTGACAATTTGTTCTTTTTATGTTTCTGTTTCAGCATTTTTATTAACGTAGTGTCAAGTAATTATTGTTATTTTCATCTAGTACGTGATGATGCACAAAACAAGAATAAAGTTTCAAAGTCAAAGTCAAAGCATTTATTTCAATTAAACCATAGTTTGGTACTTTTGAAACGTCAACAAATACAAAATAAATAATAGTCTGTCAGTCAGTCCGTCAGTGAAGCTAGGTGAAGCTAGCTTTATTAGGTTAATACCACGCTCATACGATTCTTATGTTTAAAAATTCTCTGACAGAGAAATTAGATCTTATTAGATCTTATGTTGGTAGTACTTCCTAGCCGGAGTCCCTTAACAAAGAGTTTTACTTATTAAAACAATTTCAGTAAAATAATCTTAAGTGAAGCTGAGGATAGAAAATAAATTCATATTTTACGTAGAAATAGCTACGTGTTATGAGAACCAAGCAAAATATTCTCTCTAGAGGAAAATGTAATACTAATTAATACTATTTGTACGGTACTCTTTACTTTTCTCCTTCATTAATTACCAAGATACTGTGTTAAAACATTAATTACTCGAGTATTTTTTTCAATTTACTTAGTTTTTAAGCTGCTCTTTTATTATTTTATGTGAATTATTAAAGTAGACTAATTGTTTTATTAACACCCTGTTGGTACTTATACTGAGGACTTTTTCGTAAACGTTATTCTATAGGAAAACGCTCTGTTACTTAGGTAAGTATGGGCAGAATGTATCTAGTTTTGTGTCTTTATGTCTAATAGTCTATACGTTTCAATTTCGATATGCTTATAAGTTCTACGGATACGATTTTTTTTTTTTAAGGGGGGAAAATCATCGAATGACTGCTCCCGCCTGGGTGAGGCGGAAGGGAGTGTCAGACTCTTACTGACTAAAAACCACCCCGTTCCTTCTCCTGCACGTCGAGCCGGAGCCACGGTTACCCGTTAGGCTCTCCGCGACTCCGAATCGGCATCGGCCGTATTGGGCCCCATCTGTGGTGGTCTGATGGCTCGTTGAGGCGCGCGCGGAACGCGACGCGCCGTACGCTCGGGTCTGTTTCTGGTCGGACGGGGAGCCACCCATGCTCGCCGTCCGCAGGCCCGCGCTTACGGTGTGATCGTCCCGCGACCCCCGACGCCCGGTGTGTCCTTCGCGATGGCTGGGTTGCGAGGAGGCAGCGCTTCGCCGCCTCACGCGTCCCGCCTCCTCCTTAGCTAGCATGACTGCTTCGCAAAAGGAAGAGACGGCATCCCAGTCCACCTCGCTCCGCATCTTGGCCTGCACTAGGCCCGGACGCGAGAGGTCACCATCGCCGATCACTTCCCTGAGGGCACGGCGGTGCTCAGCCCACGCAGGGCATTATCCCACCGTGTGTTCCACCGTGTCCTCAGGGCGGTCCTCGCAGTGATTTACGGATACGATACGGTTACAGCTTTAAGGATTACAGATTGCCAAGTGATTGTAGAGGTAGTGTAATTTTATTAGACAAAATACAGCAGTATAAAATCATTCATTCATTAAGTTAAGAAAATTATACAAAACAATAGAAGTGTATTTAATTCTACCTTGATTTTAAACGGATTTTTCATAAAAATATTCAAAAAATCACATAATCAAAATGGCCGCCACAACCGCATGACATTTAAAATGACAGGTTCAATTTACCGTGACAGAATTAGACAAAGGCAATGCGGAGTTATGCCTGCTACTTATCTATCCATTGTTTATTTTGGAACTCGGCGGATCGTTAGTGCGTGCGTGAAACGGAGCGGCCATCGATCGGTACTGGCCTTCAGGCGCCATGAATGGTACTGTTTATCCATAGGAGCAGGCCTTTCACACTATAGGACATGTGACCAAACGTCGCAATG
Source organism: Spodoptera picta (assembly GCA_038387885.1). Taxonomy (NCBI): domain Eukaryota; kingdom Metazoa; phylum Arthropoda; class Insecta; order Lepidoptera; family Noctuidae; genus Spodoptera; species Spodoptera picta. The sequence goes on from JAZHFQ010000335.1 coordinate 2,687,745, forward strand.
GGTGTGTTACGGAGATAGGGGCCTGTAATTAGGAGATTCGTAATGCCGCAGTTTTTGGCGATAGAGTGCTGGCTCATGGGATTTAGTCATACCAATTGTTTGTAGTAATAGAAATTCTAATACTGGAACATACATTCTTACGTTGAATAAATTTTTCACTAGTTATGTTTCTGAGGTAAGTCTCGATCTATAACCATTTTACAACCACTTTTTTATGGGATGAGCTGGTAAACGAGCAGGCGGATCACCTAATGGTAAGCAATTGATGTTGCTCATGGACATCCGGAACACCAGAGGCGTTAGAACTTCGTTACCAGCCTTTTGGGGATTACGAATTTGAAGATGTTTGGAGATTCAAGGATTGAGGAAGGGGGAGAGCTAATTGGGCATCCGGTAACATCACTCACACTACGAAACACAACGCAACGTTGCTTCACGTCGGTTTTCTGTGAGGCTGTAGTATCACTCCGGTCGAGCCGGCTCATTCGTGCTGAAACATGGCTCTTCCACACTTGAAACGCAACCACGAACCACAAAGAGCTTGATGCGAGATACTTACTAAACTTCAGTCACACAAATTCAACCCACTTGACTAGATAATTATCATACCATAGTCCTCACTTCAAAATTATATTTAAGTAAGTACAGATAATTGAGTTTCCAAATCGTCTTTAAATTAACTATCTATACGGAGCCTCGAAATAGTTGGTGACAATAGTACAACTGTCCCAAAGACGTTGGGTGTCGTGTTCAATTAGGTAGCACCCTTTGATCCGGCATAATAGTGATTCGACATTAGATAGTAGCTCGCAACGATCAACTACGACCCATTTCTATTGTCTCCGTCTGAATAGAGTTAGATACAGACTGACATCCAGTCAAGAAAGATCTCTGTAGGTATACCCAGTTAATGATCTTTTGGAATATTTTATTTATTTATTTATTTATTCTTTTATGTACACAATTTTACTATGGCACATAAGGCGAACTTAATGCCATATGGCATTCTCTACCAGTCAACCTTAGGGTTTAAGTTGAAAATCAGCGAAAAAGAAGGTATGGAGAATAAACTAACAGCAAAGAGTGTGAGAGAGAATAAAAAAGAAAAAAAAAAAGAAAATATTAAATAATATAGCCATACATATATCTTATACAATACCAAAGAATATATATAGCCATATATGCATAAAGTATATAGACATAAATACATACATAAATATATATCGACGAAGGTCTAAACCATGCTTTGCAGTGATTTTAAATAAAATTCGTGAACTTGATGTTTAAAAGAGATTTTATTAGGAGCTTTTTTGATGTTAAGGGGGAGCGCGTTCCAAAGTTTGATGACAGTTATTGTAAAGGAATTAGAAACGAAAGAGGTGCGGTGGGAAGGTATTTCAAGGAGCAAGTTGTCCGTCGAGCGGAGGTTACGGTTGTGGCAATTGCCTAATAACTGGAAGCAGGACTTTAAGTATTCTGGAGCACAAGGATCATTAAGAATAGAGAAGAGCATGCAGAGGGATCTGAGGGATCTCCTCTCACGGACAGGAAGCCATTTAAGCTGAGCGCGAAAGGAAGAGATGTGGTCGTATTTACGAAGACCGAAGATAAAGCGGATACAGTTATTGAGCATTCGATCCAATTTGTTCAGAAGGTCTTGGGATAGATCGGAGTAACAAACATCAGCATAATCAATAACAGGAAGCACAAGGGACCGGACAAGCAGTGTCTTGATATTTGGTGGCAAAAAGTTCTTGAACCTGTAGAGAGATCGTAGCGTGGCAGTGACTTTCCGGCCGATCCAAGCAACCTGATAGTTCCAGTTGAGCCCGCTGTCCAGATACAAACCTAGATCCTTTACTTGAGGCGACAATGTTATGGTGGTTTGATTAAATGTTATCGGATCAAGCTGATTGACATTTAGGTTATTCAAGTAATAGGAACTACCCAAGATGAGGGCTTGACATTTGCCTACATTCACTGCAACCCCATACCTCCTTGACCAGTCTTCAATCGCAAGTAAGTCAGTGTTGAGATGTTCTATGCAGGTGTTCAAGTTAGCGATATCAGCCTGAGCGTATAGTTGTAGATCATCGGCGTAAAGATGATAAGAGCATTTGAGGAGACTAGTGATAGAATTTATAAATAGAGAGAATAACAAAGGAGAGAGTATACCGCCTTGCGGTACACCAGCTGTTAGCCCGCCCCAGTCGGAGAATTCGTGACCAACGCGAACCGCCTGCTGGCGACCGCGAAGATATGTAGAAAACCAATCCCGCGATGACGCCGAGAATCCAATCTGAGTGAGCACGGCCAAGAGAATATCGTAGTCAACCGTGTTAAAAGCGTTGGAGAAGTCGATTAAAACCAACACAGTTAACCTCGAACCCTCCATGCCATGCCTTACATCCTCTGTGACTTTCAACAGGGCAGTGGATGTGCTGTGGCCGGGCCGAAAACCTGATTGGAAGGGAGACAGCAGTTTATGTTTAAATATGTAAGAGGACGTTTGTTTATGAACCACTGCTTCGAGGATCTTGGACAGGTAAGGAAGGATAGAAATGGGTCTGTAATGGTTGGGCTCACAAGGATTGGAGGTTTTTGGAAGTGGAATTATATATGCTTTCCGCCACGATGACGGGAATACACCATAAAAAATAGAAAAATTAATTATGTGAGTGAAATGGGGAAGGAAGTGCTCGAATATGCCAATAGGGGAGGTGCCTTTGGACTGCTCTCTTCATTTTTTGGCCACGAATATGGCTATGGAACTGGAGGGCTCAAAAGTGAGGATAGTACTGTATATGTCTTCATCACTTGATCTCTTTTTGGGATGATAGAATGAAAAATAAACCCATTAGTATGTGACATAAAGGGTCATGACATTGTCACATTGTTCAAACCCAGTGATCCGAGTTCGCCACTAGCATTCAGAAACGGCACATTCTATTTTTAGTCAAGAACCCCGGCTTAAATTAACAACCCGACTAAGAAATTAGCTCTGGACTTGAAAATCTCAAAATTGCCAGTCTTATTTTTACATTGGAACCGTTCCCCCAATTTTTATGGAGCCGCAGAGTTGATTAAAATTCAAGTAATTAAGTAAGTTGTTAAAAACAGGTTGTTTTTCGACGCGAAGAGACGATGACGGGGCGTACTATCCGTTGCTTTGTATCTGTAATCGTTCTTTTGTTTTCCAACCACCATTTTCGTGCCCGCCGTCCCATGACGTACGGAACGAACTTCACAATTAGCTCTTGACAAGCTTTGAAAAATGAAACATCCTATCTATGAGTAGAGTGAATTTTCGGTTGCTTGCAATGGTGAAAGTTGAGTAGACTTGTCTTTGTAGTCGCCAGGGTTTGACGAGTATTACTTTGATAGGAAGGTTCAAGAAGTATTTGTACTTTTTAAAATATTCTACATAATTTTCATATTGTTATGAATCTTAGTATCACCGTTTTTTATACATTTTTGTACTGCTAGAAATATTTAGTTCTAGTAAGCCTATTATTAATTTAGCTAAATGAATTTTTATTGTTTGTTTCAGATGAGAATCATCTCCGACGTCTAAGCAACGGGTATGTAAAAAAAATACGAAAAAAATTTACTTTTTCCTCTTTTTTAAAGTTAGTAATCGTTAAAAACTATTTATGGTTGAATGAACCACACATTTATAACTATTTTTGTTTACTGTAAATATTTGTTTTCAATAAATTTTAATATTTTGTTATTGTTGTTTCACCTCTGACCGGTAGTATGCGACCGCTAAATTTAATTATCGGTAGGAACGTTGAACGATTCAATTATTTCAGCAAAATGACCAAGCTTTTGTATTGGATCACCTTTCGAATAAATTTTTAATTAAAACTGGAAATTATTTTAAAATGTCGAGTTCTAGTTTGGCATCTTCATTAGGGTGAAGTTTTTTTTTCGGTTTTTGAGTTGTACAATTTGAGAAAAGGAATGTGTTGGCGGTGAGAAAACGATATATTTCCTCTTCAATGATTGATAAATCGTCTCGTGGGAGCCCGGAGGTTTAAGACGCCCACTTCCCATGCATAAGGTGCGGGTTCGAAACCTACCAACGGCAGGTACCAATGTGACTTTTCCCGAGCTATATGTACTTTCTAAGATTATTCAGACACTACTGACAAACGGTAAAGGAAAACATCGTGAGGAAACCTGGGCTTATAATTTCATATTATGTAGTTTGAAATCGCCAACCCGTATTGAGTAAGAAGCAAGCAAACCTTCTCGTGTGAGAAAAGGCTTTGCTCAGCAGTGGGCATTTATAGGCTGTTGATGTGTGATTGATAGATGTAATGATATATTGTGTATTTTGATACAAAACATGTTTTATGATAGTTAGATGTTGACGTTATTATAAGGCATTTAAAAATATGTATGTATATCAAAGTTCACTGACATCATCAATAAATAAAACAAGGGTTGCCGCTAAAATGGCTATCATCATTCCTGTGGGAATAAGCCCATTCGCCTACGTTATTTTTTTGCGGTAATTTCTTGACACTTTGGACAAATGACTAGAAGGACTGGAAGGACTAAAATCTGTATTAATTTTATTATAAGTGTGACTGCTGAGTCACTGGTCTCGGATGCGAGTTCCAGATCCAGCGATTAGTGTTTAGGACATTTCAGGGTCTTGAATTTTTTTCAGTAATATCAAAAGAATAGGAAATTGTGACTAATAAATGTCAGTAAACTCACCCCCTTTTTAATGGGACTTATTATATAATTGATAAAAAGTCTACCTACTCATAGTAGGCATAAAAAGCCGTAACTTTATGTTATGCATTTCATAACAAAACACCACAATTTTCCCCCAGTACTTCAATGAAAAACAAACCAAATATACTCAATTTTAAAGTATAATTTGTAACGTTGTATAAAATTAGTAGCGGGTAACATTATAGGAGTATTCCGAGTCACGTCCGTATTCTGTGCACGTTTGCCCCACCTTGGTGTTGTTGTGACAGATAAAATAACTTTCCTGACATAACTGATTTGAATACGGTTTCTATGATATAGTTTAGCGTCTGGTTTTGACGACAAGCTGGATAAAAATGCATAGAGGTATAAGGGTGTGTACACACTCTTATTATAGATGTCTTATTAAATATTAACTTCATTAACTTATTTGTTTGTTAATTATAGAAGGATATTTTAATTTGTATTTTTTTCGTTTATAAATAAAACATTAAATTTTACGTTCTTTGAGTAATTAAAATGTAAATTTTAATAAACACCTCAAAATTGTACATGATGATTAAAAACAAATTTTCGTATTTGAGGTTTTTTCATATTTTTGCATTTTCTAAGAATATTTCCTATAGTAATGTATATTTTTCTTTACACCATCAGAAAGTAGATATTTAATGAACAAAAACTCTCCAAACTTTTTGAAAAATTCTGATATTTTGACGTCAGAATTTTCGATTGAAAATTAGGGTGCTTTTTTGATATTAAATTAAAATGAAGCGAAAAAATAAATATTTTTAATCAAATAAATTACAGTGTATTTGGGACATAATAAGGTAAGTTTTCACCAAATTTCCTAGAAAAAAAAATTATTTGATAAAGATATAAATAAAAAACCAAAAACTTGGTTTTTTGAATTTTTCACCAAAATTTTGAGGTTATGTGAAAAATCTGCAAATGCAAACGTTGTAGATATTTTTATTGCCTACAACTTTGCCATTTAACTTTTTTCCATAGGACTTGTAGTTTTGCCGGAAATCAAGATAAACCATTTTTTACCCTTAACCCCCCCCCCCTCCCACTTCCCGAACTCGGATCGACCGTAATTTATTTTTCCTTTCATTTTGATCATATTCCCCTCCTTTTCTAATGGGTTTCATCCTACTGTAATTTTTTTTGGTTTCAAAAATTATCTACTCTGGTCTATATCTGGTTACAAAAGATCATAGAACATTTTAATAATCATGTTTTCGACCGATCATGTTTTCGATCAAAATTATTAAATTGCATAGCATATGAGGATATTAAGAACAAAGATACTATAAATTAACATCAGATTTATTCTCTAATATATACTCTCCATATCCCAGACATACTAGCATACCAGCCCAGACACTACAAGTCCAAAAACCGTGCCAGATTCCCCCAAATAGTGATGAGAGCTATCTAAATAATGGGATCTCGTGACAAAAAGCTAAAATAACTACAAGGAAACTGTAACGAAATAAAGTTATTCCTCAGCTATAACATTTGATGTTTTTGATAGCCGACAAATCGTCAGGGTGTGGACTATGAGGCTATTATTGTCTGGTCAAGGGCTGACTGATGTGGCGATGTCCGTTTTTTTCGGGACGTTGTCTCAAGTGGATGATTGGGCATAGTTTTGGGTGTAGCGTTTCATTATTTATCATTTTATTATTCTGCATCTTCCTCATTCATACTTTTTACTATTAGTTAGCTTACCTCTTTTCTTTAGTATTTAAAGTGGTGACCCCAACGTGATATAGCTTAGTATTGGATATTAGACTTGTTATTATGAACATCTCGTTCGTCCAGTTTTTGTATGAATTTTCGTTTCAAAAGTAACAATGACAGTGTTGTTACGTATTAATCCAATTTACATTCAAATGTATCCATTTCAAATAAGAACTAATTAAGACGGCCAGGTTTGAGTACTTATTTGCTTTTCGGAATAACGATTATCGAAGTCTTCTCTTCTCCAGGATAGTGAGTGATTCAAAACTCCTCCAAAATGTATTCTCTTAACCTAAAAATTCATCTGAGGACTCCTTTTTTAAGTAATTTAATCTTGCAGTAATAAGGTCAAAGACCTAAATCTTCATCATTTTTTTTCAAGAATCGACGCCATTAAATACTATAGTTAATGTCAATATTCTACATACCAAAATACGGTATATAGTATTTTCAGGAAGCGATATCCAATTTCGTAACCCGTAATGCGTATTCAGACTATACACTATACAGGGTGAACTAATCAAAACGATCGCGTCGTGGCATGTCCGCCCTCTGTTTAGCATTTACAAGCCATTGACAAGATGTCTGAACTTAGGGGGACGCCTAACCTCGGCCATACATAGATAGTAGTATGTATACAAGGGGATTTAGATCGTAAAGGTGATTTTAGGCAGGTAGTATATTTATGTATTCGGTTTTTGGGAGCCATGATGCTTAAAATTATGAATAGGTAAGGTTTTTTTAGTCGTGGTGGCCTGGAGGTTTAAGACGCCCACTTCTCATGCATGAGGGTGCGGGTTCGAAACCTACCAACGGCAAGTACCAATGTGACTTTTTCCGAGTTATATGTACTTTCTAAGATTATTTAGACACCACTGACAAACGGTGAAGGAAAAACATCGTGAGGAAACCTGGACTTATAATTTCTAATTATAAGTTTGAAATCGCCAACCCGCATTGAGCAAGCGTGGTGATTAACGCTCTAACCTTCTCCGTGTGAGAAGAGGCTTTGCTCAGCAGTGGGCATTTATAGGCTGTTGATGATGATGATGATGAAGGTTTTTTTAATTGAATCCTACTATCTTACAAATATTATAAATGCAACAGTTTGTGAGGATGTATGTATATGTGTTTGTTACTGTTTCACGTCAAAACGGCTGCAGGGATCGAGATGAAATTTGGAATAAGGGTAGGCTTATGGGCTGGAATAACATATAGGTATTATTTATCCCATAGGGAAGCGGGCGTAGCCGCATTCAAAAGCTAGTAGGTTTATAAAAACTGTGAATTAGTCTTAAGGTTCTATGTTATCTATCCAGCTTTTGGTCTCATCTCCATTAATACATAATATATTTCAAATATTATATTGTTCTCGGAGTTATTCTATACTAGATATTTTAAAGGCAACTTTAAAATATAACGACTGACCAGTGAAGCAGTGACTGACCGCTTTTTAAAAACATAAATAAAATTCCATCTCGTATTTTCGTCGATCCGATAATAATCTAGGTCTTTGATCGTGCAATTTCACAGCGCAATGTTTTCGTAATAAACGTGCTCTCATTTCATTAAATTAATTCACATTTCTAATTTTCTCGTCGATATTTCATCGTTGAATTATTAATTTATTATTTTCAATGGCTTCACGTTAATGTGGAGTGCGAAAATTATTTCTGTTATTAATCGATTTCAAAAAATGAGGGTCTCAGTTTAACCTGTATGTATGTCGATCTCCGGCAACCGTAGGGGCGGGCCTGCGGACGGCGAGCGTGGGTGGCTCCCCGTCCGACCAGAAACAGACCCGAGCGTACGGCGCGTCGCGTTCCGCGGGCGCCTCAAAGAGCCATCAGACCACCACAGTTGGGGCCCAACAGGGCTGATGCCGATTCGGAGTCGCGGAGACCTTAACGGGTTACCGGGGCTCCAGCTCGACGTGCAGGAGAAGGAACGGGGTGGTTTTTAGTCAGTAAGAGTCTGACACTTTTCTCACGCCTCGCCCAGGCGGGAGAAAGTGTCATTCGATGATTTTCCCTCCTTAAAAAAGATGCGTGTTTGTATGTATGTATGTTTGTGTACGATTATCTCACGATCGGCTGAACCAATTTTACTGCGGTTTTCATAAAAGTGTTTGTTGCACTTAAGAGAAGACTCAAGTACCTATATTAATTAACCGACCTATATTAATTAAAGAGAGAATTGTAGTCTTATTGTTTAAACGTAGTTTATAAAAGACTTCTGTTTGTGAGAATGTTGTATAAAGCGTGTATTTTCGATTCTTGGTAAAAGAACATACAATACTATTGTTCTTGAAACAATGCTGTTGTACCTCTAGTGGGAAGGGTGATTCCTAACTGTAGGCTGGAATGCGGGGAGGCGTGTGGGAGGCGTGCAATTTGCGGTCTAACTATCTATCGGGATCCGGTATGCGTATATTTGCATTGTTTACCATAACTTTAAGATGATTAAGTATAGAATTAAACTGCGCTTCTAGTATTCTAGGTAGTTGAAATTATTGTTAGTATTATTTGAAGGAGTCTCTGTATTAAGCATTAAACAATTCACTGGAAATTCACGATTAAATCTGTAGAGGATATAAGGAATATTTCATTGACCATTTTTTGGGATTAACGAAAAACCTTTTTATAAAAATGTTGGATCCATTCTTTAACAGACAATGGACAGCCAAACTGTTGGGTTCAGTATGAAGTTTTGTCATAAAATTCCTTGTTTAACAAAAGTAGGTATGTATTAAATAAAGAGTTTATGAAAATCTTAGGAAAAAGAAAGAAAAAGGTAAAGAAAAGATAAGCTTATACTATTGTAACAAGATGATATAATAGTGGGTTCGTAAAAGATATACCTTTGGTCAAATCAGCTACTGAGATTCAGCCAGATTAGTTGGGATAAGGCCAGAAGCAACACAAATCTATTCACAACGCCCCGATTAATCTCCAATACCGCTAAATTCCACAGGTCGCATGCAATACCGATTTATCCCCATTTAATTCCAGTGCGTTATAATTACAAATAGATTCATGTAATGTTTGATGTAATTAGAATTGATATCTGCAATTCATTTTCTTTAGTAAAACGTGGTTTGTTTTATATTGACATATTTAGATTCATCTTGTCCATCAGACATTCGTGTGTGATTCATCAACTGACTTTTCTATTTCAATCTCTAGTTTGTGTTTGTTTATGGTTTGGTTTGAAATTCGAATGTTTCTTGTCTTTTTTCCACCGCTTTTTTTTTTCTTTTTCGTTTAAATGGCGTTGAGTCATTCGTTTGTGTTTGTTGAATGCATTTTTGCTTTGTATGTCTGTATTACGTTTTAAAATAGAATAAAGGTCACCCAATGACCGTATTTTTCATTTTGTAATCCTTGATTAAACGAGATAGAAAGTTTTTGTTTCACTCCACCTATTTGTGAAAATGATTTGACTGCCTCGTTGGCCGAGTGATAGCAAATGCGACTGCCGGACAAGGGGTCTCGGGTTCGATTCTCGGGTCAGGCAAAGTATTACTGGGTTTTTAAAAAATTCTCAGTAGTAGCACGGAATCTGGAACTGTGCCCGGTATATGGCAATAGGCTCACCCCCTATTACATGGGAATCATAACATAAATAGCGAAGAGTGGGTGTTACATTGTACAGTGGTATAATATGCACCTCTGCCTACCCCTTCAAGGATAAAAGGCGTGATGTTATGTTATGATTTGACTGATTTATTTTCCTGTAAAATTTTACGATGCAGTCAAATCGTTCACAGAATGTTAGGTGCAAATAATGTTGACACTTAAGTGTTATAATAATAATATACTTTTTCAACAAAATGAGTATTGTCAAAACCCAATGAATAACAATAAACAATATTCATTCTACATCTAAAGTATTCGCAAGCTATGAAATTAATTCTGTTTGCAGACTAACAGCTGAATGCTATGTGCAAACAATAATATGATGGCGTCGGCAAACGTAGCGGGTCTGGCTTTGTGGCTTAAGCAACAGGGATTGTGGCTTCGCAAGCGTTTAATGCAACTAAACTTTGTTGCTAAACAGGCTTAGATACTGTTGGTATATAGACGGAATGTGGAGGAGTTGCTGACAGATTCAATATAGGTATAGGTGTTTGTAGGTGTTTTATTATTTATTTATCTTTATATCACACAGGTAAGTATTTTATAATCTAAGCCCCACAAAACCGTTGCAATGGTTTGACTGCGGGGTCGAGTCGCTAGACATTATAATTAAATGTACTTATATTTAAGTGTTATACAGGCGTTGAAACTTATACCTACTTACTTATTATTAGGACATTTCTAAATAATATGACTTTAATTTTCGTTTGAACCTATTTGAATTTGTTTCACTCCTTATGTCTGCCGGCAGACTGTTTAATAGATACGGTATTCTCTTTTTTAGTGTTCTATCACCAAAATAGTTGGTGACTCTGGGTACATTGTATCTACCAGCAGCCATAGTTCGTGTGTTATGGTTGTTCTTTACATAAGATAAGTCATGCTCCTGTGTACGGTGGTGGTTAACTAATAATATATATTTATGTTTGTAAGTAATCGGTAGAATTTTGCATATTTTAAATAATTGTCTATAGTCTCCCTTACAGCTGCTTTTAGTTTTTTTAGTAACAAGTAGTTTTAAGAATCTAATCTGGAGAGCTTCCAATTTATCTAAATGTATTTTAAATGTTAACCCATAGCTGTCAAGAGCATAGCTCATGATAGAATCAACCAATGACATATAAATGCATCTTAAAACATTAATAGGAACTTTAAAGCTTAGGTGGTACATTTTACTCAATAAAATTCTTAGTTTACTAGAAATATAGTCTACATGTTGTGACCAGGAAAACTTACTATCTATTTTCACACCAAGGTAGGTTACACAGTTTACTGTTTCAATAGGTTCACATTTACAATCCAGTAAGTTATTATGGTGACATGTATAGTCGTGGCTAAATAAGGACGGAATCCCATTATGAGGTTGCAAATATGGCGAACGAATTAACATTAATTTAGTTTTACTTGCGTTTAATATAATGCCATTGTCATGTGACCATTTAACAACAGCGTCTATATCTTGTTGAACTAACGAGCGGATCGAAGTATGCACAGGTCATCTGCAAACATATAAGCTGAACAATGCTGCAGCACTCGGCACAGGCTGTTAACATGCATAAGGTAACAAATAGGTCCACATCCAGAGCCCTGCGCCACTCCACTTCGTACCTCGACTCTGTCGCTGAGAGCGCCCTCCACCTTTACGCGGTAGGAGCGCGAGGTGAGGTAATCACGAAACCACGGATTTAGTGGTTCTCCCACCCCGCACTCCCCCATTGCATTTAGGATGGTATCGAACTGCAAAGTGTCGAATGCTTTTTTATAATCAAAAAATATTGTAATAACAAATTTTTTATCATCTAAGTAATTATTTATTTCGTCTGTAAATTTTGTAAGCAATGTATTTGTACTTTTTCCTTTTAAAAAACCGTGTTGACAGTCATTGATTATATTATTTTTTGTATGTAGTTACTTAATTGATTGATGATACACTTTTCAATGATTTTATCTATACTAGATAAAATGGAAATAGGTCTGTAGTTTGAAACATTTTTACGATCACCTTTCTTATGAATTGGACGGACTATTGCCTCTTTAAGCTTATTAGGGAATTTGTGGTTTTTGACAGTTAGGTTTATAAGTTTATATCTGTGTATTTTCATATGCAGTGGTGGCTCATAGACTAGTCGGACTATCTCCTTATGTAAAGCGGTATCATAGTTCAGTAATAGACTGTGACGAGGTAATGGTGATGGTGCGTGGTATTGATTTGTATTATAACTTTCGTGAGACATAGTAAATTACATAATTATTATGTTTACTCACGTAATTATTTGACGAAGAACTCGACCAGTTTCAAGCCATGCTAGAGGCTCATATTCATGAGCAGCATTCCGCGACCCGCGACGCGGCGATTGTCGCGCTGCTACTGACTACTGGCCACTCGAGTGAACTAGTCGAGTTCCTGTTATAATTATTCATTTGTTTCTATGGTTTGTTAGCTGTGATTATGGTTGTATCAAAAAGATGGACAGTTTTCTTTGTTTTGAAATTTTTCTGGTGGATTCGAGAGTTTAGTATTTCATAGTTTTGGCTGGTCTTTGGGAGCGGTTTATGTTCAGTAGTGGATCCCTTATGTGCAAACAAAAACTGACTTTGTGAAACTGTGAACTTGAATCCAATCAGCAACTTTGTTAAGTAACAGTATTGACATTGTATGACCCTATATTTGGATTTAATATAATGACAAATCTGACTATTGAAATATTTGTATTGTATAATTAATAAATGGTAAATAAATTTAATATATTTGTACGACGTTGGTGGCAAGACATAGCTGGTCAATGTAAAGCTTGTAACATCTTTTGTAACATGTGATATACAAATAAAGTATTTTGAATTTGAATCATTTGTTATTAGACCAAGAGTCTAGTAAACAATTACGTCGATTAGTATAATCATAGTACGATAGACGAAGTCTAATTTATCGTATAACTTCTCCAGCCATTCATATTGTAGAAGTGAGAAAGGAACCAATTAATTCCATTAGCGTCACTTTAACTAGTCCGGGAGCTAACGTTAACGCGTACGTAAACGTTATCCGAGGTGATAATGTTTCATGCGGTGTTCAGCGTAATTGTGAACATTTTACTGTACGAGATTACAGTAAACACACATTATTTCAGGCTTTATTACAGGATTTTGGAGTTAATGAGACATTTGATAGATATTTTGTTTTGATTCAAGATTTAAGGACCGTTTTTGTTAATTGAGCAAATATTTTTGTGTTGCTGTAACCGCATTTTTTCAGTTTATTGCAGTTTTTAGTAAAGTACTGTCTTAATGGTTCTTTTTCTGTCATTTTTTACATAGTTGGGGTTGTCTGTTTTCCTTTTCGATTCGTGTCAGATATATATTCTGCAGAATCTATCAATCATAGTCATATGGGTTTGCTGTCCCCTTTTGGATTGAGGACCACTCTTGTGATACGAAAACGAATGTAACCGAGAAGTTAACAAAGTCACCCTAACATATTATGACTCCAGTATTTTATTACCTTTTTAGGCATACTAAATTCTAAAGCCAACTCTAATATAAAACAAACGTGTACTCCTAACTCCTACTAACACAAAAAGGTACATAAAACGTACAAAATACTCTCGCTCCTGTCTACGCATACAGTCGTAAAAGCGACGGGCTACCAAACTCCTATACATGTCTGCATGCCTGGTACCTCGCCGTTATATGTCAACTTGAATCCACCATCAGCTCCCTATAGTGACAATACTGTGTTTAATATGTCTCTCATGAAAATGGAAATAGTATTACAGTTATTTATGACTTGTTCCGACTTGTTTGTATCTATGAACTAGATGTCCATTTATAATAGTTACCTGCGACTTCGTTCGCGTGAAATTATTTATATTTCTTGTTAATTCATAATTTTTTGACGCGGTAACGTGTTGCTTGACGAGGCATATTTGAGAGCTAGTATAAAACGGAACGTTTATTGTCTACTCAAGATGGCGACTGCGGTTTGTCTGTCAGTGTCATTAAAATGAATTAATAAAAGGAAATAATCTTCATAATCCGAAATTTGCGGATAAATATTGTCGACTCGAAATCGATATATTTTGTTTTCTTATTCAGGTAATGATCGAATAGTAAGGGCCGATTTTTCAATGCTCAGTTATATTTTAACTGACGAATAACTTTGAATATTTGACAATTCTTACATAATAAAAACTGTCAGATGTCAATTTTATTCTATAGTTGATTTATCTGATGATTGAAAAATCGGCTCTCAGAGTTTTTGGAAGATTTTATCGCTAGAATATTATTATCGCTTTACTATATGCTATACAATTAGAGTTCATAAGCCATCAGACCACCACTAATTTGGCCCAATAGAGCTGATTCCGATAAGGAGCCACGTAGAACGAAAAACGGTTATCGAAGCTCCGGCTCGAAGTGCAGGAGTAGGAACGGGGTGGTTTAAGTCAGTAAAAGACACTCCCTCTTGCCTCACCCAGGCGGGAAAAGTCATTCGATAATTTTCCCCCCTTAAAACAACTCTTACGGAGAGAAAGCCTATAATGGGTTTCCTACACACTATAGACTAGTTTTAGATATTCAGTAAGTTCCTTCATAGGAAATTAAAATACTAAATATCTATTTTCTATTCTTATTTACACTAATATTAGATTAAATGCTCCCATGGGATAAAACAATAAGTGTGGAAGAGCCATGCTTCGGCACGAATGGGCCGGCTCGACCGGAGTGATACCACGGCCTCACAGAAAACCGACGTGAAGCAACGCTTGCGTTGTGTTTCGTCGTGTGAGTGAGGTTATCGGAGGCCCAATTACCCTCCTCTTCCCCAATCTCCCCAATTCCTAAATCCCCAACGATCCTCAAACTCCTAATCCCCAAAAGGCCGGCAACGCACTTGTAACGCCTCTGGTGTTGGTGGTCAGGTCAGGTCAGGTGTCCATGGGCGACGCGATTACTTACCATCAGGTGATCCGTCTGCTCGTTTACATATGCCATTTGCCATAAAAAAAACAGGAATACTAGTAGGAAGGCTAGTATACCTCTATTATGCTAGTAGATATAATAAGTCAAGTCAAGTCAAAATCATTTATTTCAATTAGACCAGGAAGGCACTTTTGAACGTCAACATCAAAAATTTAGCAGTGATGCTAGTTGCTCATTCCAAGGTGTACATTCCTATGGAGAAGAACGAACAAGAAACTTCATAGGTTACCTACTCTTTTTCAATCGGGTTAACAATACAATTCTCTAGTTAGAGGTATATTAATATATTAGTAGGTGAAGTATATAAATATATAATTATATTAATGTATTAGTATGATATATGTATGTATTAGTAGTTATAGTTATAGTATATTAAGGTTTTGAAAGGTATAGGTTTAAAGTTTAATAACAAAGGTGATATACTACATATTTCATATTTATACTCAATACTCAGATATAAAACCTCAAACTGGCAGCTAGCCACGAAAACTGCAGTTCGATCAACTTTTTACCCTCAATCAAATTGTGTTTTGGCATTGTGAACAGTTCTGCCGGGTCTGTTAAGGTCATATTATTTATGTGATCAAGCCCACTGAAGGACGATTCAAGGCTGAAACAATCTGCCTAGCTAGTTTGTGAAATATTTTCAAAGTTCACTGTTTTGGCTTCCGTATTTGATCTATATTTCGATGGTGTTAGTATAATGTCCGATACATTTCCTTCTGAATAACTTCTATCAGTTGAATTCAGAATATATACTTAACTAGGTGTTACCCGCTACTTTATCCGCGTAGAATATGAATTTTAGAACATAAATTTTGATACATGCTGAACACAGAAATATTTAAAAATTATAAAAAAAATATCTTAGTCTAAATTTACATATAGAGGTATTGTCATAGAGAACCTAACGGGTTACCGGGGCTTCGGCTTGACGTGCAGGACAAGGAACGGGGTGGTTTTTAGTCAGTAAGAGTCTGACACTCCCTCCTGCCTAACCCATTCGATGATTTTCCCCCTTTAAAAAAACTTACATATATTATATGCATATTAATAAAAAACTTTTTAAACTACCTTTTATAATTGTTATTCTATGTCATATTTTGGCCATAGAACCTACGTCCTCACAAACGCCCATTAAACCAATGAGGTCGTAAAATATTTTGATTTAGTACATTTTAACTTGTTTTAGCATTTTTCTACAAACTTTAAAGGACAGTTAAAATCACTTTCATTATGCGGAAGCCTTCCTTAATAGGTCGTTAAAAAGTTTTTAATGTTGTCACAATCAAAGACAGAATGGGCGACCATTATTCAACCTACGTACTAATGTTGCAAATGGGAAAGTTACTCAGTCTTTTTGTCACGCATTTATGCCGAAACTGTTGAATCGATTGTAATGAAATTTGACTTGATTATAGCTTAAAGTCTCAGAGAGAAGATAGATAGGTTAGTTTGTTATAAAATCGCTTGTATAAATCGTTTCAGAAAGCGATCGAAACCACAATCAGAAACGAGTTTTCATATAAAAAAATAAGTCTCGCTACAACGAATTAATAATGACGTTTTGATTAGTTTACCCATTTCTAATTTCAGGGTTATTCAGCATAAACATGACAACATTTAAACAGTGAACCCTTTAGAAAAAGGACTCTAAAACTGTGTTGTTAAAGTCGAATTTTATACTGGGACAAGTGGCAATAAAATCACTTTTGAGGAATGGTTGGAGTCACGCACTGCTATAAATCAGATAAATACCTACGTTGGTCGTGATGATAGCCGGTGTGGTTGCCAGAGATATTTAGAGTGGGTAAATTATAAAATAATTGTATATTGAACTGTTCTACATTAACAAAATAAAATCGAAAAGGATACACGTGTGGTTTTTGTAAGTCAAGGTCTTGTGGACCTTGGTGTCTTCGTGGTAACGAATATTCTGCTTAGTTTTACATGGAATAAGGCCTTAATTACATTACATATAATTTATGTGTACTGATTTTTATCTGTTACTAGCTTCTGCCCACGACTTCGTACGCGCAATACCAATTTTTCTCTCATAAGAACCTTCTCCTGACAATAATAAACACACCAAAAAAAAAACAGCCAAATCGGTGTAGCCGTTCTCAAGTTATAGCGTGACAACGGGAAACTGGTTTCATTTTTACATATATAGACCAAAGTGAATTAACAATCCAAAGTCTAATTATCTAATATTGGAAATTCATTTGTAAACCAGGGTATTTTATGGTAGGACTTAAGATTTAATATAAAGTTTAAACCTTTAGGGAGTTTTTGCGTTTATATTTTCTTGTCACCCTTTTGCCGTATAATAACACCAACTATAATACGTTTGTCATCATCCCTTTTTCCCCCAAGGTGTCATAGAAGCCGACCATAAAACACAAAAATAGCTCAAAAATAAACATAAAACAATATGAGTACCTACTTAACCCATATCAATAAAATGTTAGACATGTTTTTCAACCGCCATGGCGACATGGGCCACAGAATTAACCCTCACTCGATCGCGACGGGGCAGATAAGACCCTTTACGTGTACAATACACACTGAACCTTGATTGGAATCACTTTCCACAAGAGGCCACTCGATACCAACTCGATAAAGGCTCAATCGATTCTCGGATCGAGACAAGAGGCTTTGAAAATAATCCAACGAGGGTCCACAGAACGTTAATTGGCAACAATTAGCCAAAAATTGAAAGGAGTAAGTTAAGCCGGATTTAGACCTTGCAAGATAAATTTGCCCTTTGCCACGGCCAAAACCTTCCGCTGGCAGTTTGCCAACACCTTAATTACGATTTTAATAAATTATTAGTTGAAGGAAGGAAGGAATTTGGTGATTTAAAATGTAGACAACTATTTGTTTTGCTGAATATAATTGAGACAGGCGCCTGATTAACATTTCTTTATTGTTTTATTTTTGTTTTAACGCGATCAGGGAATTATAAGGTTAACGTGTATTACTTCTTACTGTGTATGTGTGTAAGTATGTAGAGTAGATAATAAAAATGAAGGATGGCAGGGCAATATTGTTTATGCCCATAATTTAAATATTAGTAGGTAGCACCTTGTATGCTCTAGTCCTTAATGTAATGAAAATCCTGAAACTATCTCTGTTTGGCGGTACCTTTGAGTTTTTTTTTAATTCTGAAACAGTATTAAATCGAAAATTCACTGAAATCACATCTTCTTCGTAGTCTGGTTACGGAGATTACCCATAAAAAGTAGATCAACCAGTTTTAATAAACTCGTAAAATAATGCCGAACGTGCAGAAAAAAGAAACATCAAACGCATTGAAAACCTTTTTTGAAGAATACGATTCCTTATTTGGGGTTTTTGTTCATTCAGAGAATGTTTTCATCGATCATTCGTTGGATTGAAACAAAATCCATTAGACGCCTATTTTCTTAAAGTTGAAAATCGAATGGGAGGATGGAATAATATTAGTTATAGGCGATGTGCAGGCTCTTTTTTTCGTGAATAATGTTTATGTAGTTAAAAGCGAGTTATATTTATAACTGAACTGTGCACGTCATGTCGTTATTGTTATCAAATCAAATGTTTAATAGGAGATTCAAAGCTTAAGTGGCATATTGAGTCATTAAGAAAACTGTTGAAGGTATCCTCCGCTACCATTAGTTACCGGTGACCATGGCGTTTAACGTGCTTAAACTAAGATCTCTTATTATTATTCTTGTACCCTACGTATGAGATAATGTGTATTTTAAATAACCTACACCTCATTGAACAAAACCACTGAATGAACATGGACGTTTAAAAAAGGCGGAGGTAATGTCACTTAGAAATGACTGAAGCACCAAAATGTCAGTGGTATGTTATGTGTGCGTGTACTTGCAACGCTGTAATGTACGAATTGTAATGATGGGCCATGTCTCTTCGTATCAATGTGTGTGTATTCTGCATGTAAATCTAAGCCAGGTGCCACTGCCGATTCGGAGTCGCGGAGAACCTAACGGGTTACCGGAGCTCCGGCTCGACGTGCAGGAGAAAGAACGGGGTGGTTTTTAGTCAGTAAGAGTCTGACACTACCTCCCGCCTCACCCAGGCGGAAGCAGTCATTCGATGATTTTCCCTCCTTAAAAAAACCGCGAGACAATTGCGCACAAACATACACACATATGTACAGCTTGAGCTTCTTTAGGTCGGTTAAAAAACCAACGACGTCGTACAAGCCCACAGACGATGATAGTGATGTGACATAATGACGATCCTAAAATGGTTCACTTAGCACACATACACAGCCAAATATCTGTTACGACCACCCTGCCAACGAGGCCGTTGGCAGAGTGGTCGCAATTGCGACTGCCGGGTAAGGGGTCTCGGGTTCGATTCCCGGGTCGGGCAAAGTACTACTGGGTTTTTAAAAAATTCTCAGTAGTAGCACGGAGTCTGGAACTGTGCCCGGTATATGGCAATAGGCTCACCCCCTATTACATGGGACTGGTGATAGTGAAAAGTGGGTGTTACATTGTACAGTGGTATAATGTGCACCTCTGCCTACCTTCGAGGATAAAAGGCGTGATGTTATGTTATGCCATATCGCTCCACCGTATTCTGAAATAATTTCAAAATAAGAAAACTTTGTAGCTCCATTCAAGAAGAAAACGAAATAAATAAAATTCATGACGTTATTTTAAGCTACCTTTAACCCTGTCAAAGAGGTCTCGACATCGTGGCTGCGGCCAAAAACTGTTAGCTAGTGACGTACCTACGTATACCTAGGTCCCGGGATCCCAGAGTCCCGGGCGACTAATCCCGGGATCGTATGAATGCACCTCAAACACTACTCTCGGCTTCAGGCTTCAGCGCTTGGCTTGCGGCTTTTACTTGTGGTATTACTTGACTCACGTTTTTATATCATTCGCAGTTCTGATTTTTTGTGATAATCATTTTAATATTATTTATAAAATTCTAGTGTCAAAAATAATGTAAATGATACCTTGTAATAAAAAGTTAAGTTAGAGAGTTTAGACCTTGTCAAAATGTAATGTGCAACCAACAGTCTATATTAAAAAAAAGACAACAGCCATACATATTATGAACTTTTTGTAAACGCAAACAAATCCTGGTGTGTAGCAACTTAAAAAAATAAAATAAAAATTTGTAACGAGGTCACTCACAAGTAGATATAAAATCTGTGTCTAGTAAAACATTACAAAAAATCTTATCTATTACCCAACCTTTGTACTAATCTAACACAATACAAGCTCTATGAAGCAGAAAATATACAAATCATAAATCATACTCACTTTTATTTTTATTTATCGTTCGTTTGTATTGAAAGCAAAACTCGATTCACGGTGTGACGTTTGGCTGTATCATGGCTCCCATTCAATGGTTACACATCACGTTGCACAGAACCAGTATATCGTGATCTCACTTCGTATGATCTTTGTACACATTTAACGGCTAGTTTATACTGGTTTTGTATCACTTGATGTGCGTACATAATCAGAGTGTCGAATGTCATGAATGGCGCGATATATTTCTATTGTGACTTTTTGTGACATAACAGATGGGGATGGGTCATCTTTTGTAGCAGAAAAATGTTTGGTGGAGTCAATGAACTTTGGTTGGAGAGCATGAGGATTTTTGTAGCTGACTGTATTACATTTTGACTGTATTATTGCTCTCAGTGACTAAGGGTAGTTTGCAATTTTTTAAGGATCAGAATCTATTGGCTCTCATATCATATCATCATATTTCTCAATAAGTACCCATGTTTAAATAGAAAAATCATAATTTAAAGAAAATACTTACTACTAGACCGTCACAAATTATTTCTCAATTGCAATTAGAAAGTTAATCACACTAAAATTGTAAATGTGAACGTTTATTTGTTTAGATGTTTGTCCGTCAATCACGCTGAAACTACTGAACGGATTGTGATGAAATTTGGTATACAGGAAAGGTATGGGCTGACTTAGGTGATAGGGTAATGATTAAATACTCCCATGGGATAAACAGGAATCATATTTAACGCAAACGAAGTCGCGGAAAACAGCAATTAACAATTAAATTAACAAATAACAATTAAATTAATACAGAAAGCAAATAATGGAATAGAGAAGAAATATATACGAAATTCATTAGATATGTAATTCTATGAATATAGATGCATTGAGATCAAACTGTTCTACATAAAATTTACTAGTTGGACGAGAATCAAGGAAAATTTCTCAAAGGTCAAGCAAATTGTCGATCTATTAAAATTCATATCACGTTTCAATACTTTAAGATCTGTCTCGTAAAATTCAAATATTATAAGAGAATATTAATTCTCGCTCTTATCAAAATCGTAGTCAAAATAATGATGTATAAAATCATAGGTATTTACTTTTTATTCATATTCAAATAATAATAATAGCTACATTATAACTTTCATGAGACATACATTAAGAATGTAATAAAACTAAACTAATCTATATATAGATATAACCTAAATAATAAATAACTAGCGATAAAATAAAAATAAAAAACTAAAGTTAGTATTTACAACCAAAGTTAACTTAAGAAATTAAAAAAAAATAGGATAGGATCCTTTTATAGGATTAATTAATCGAATTCATTTTGTTTTTAATTTGAAAAATATTTGATTCTAATGAGGGCATTACGACATTTTCTTTAACATGAAACGTCCTTGAAAGTCCTAACATCCATACACTAAAATTAATAATAATAATTAATAATAATTCGTTATTGACAAAAATTTAACAGATATAAGCAGAATTTCCTGACCTCTGAACTAGTGTACATCGTATTACAAGGGTCTTCACCCATGAGTTGAACAATAACATGAATAAGAACACAGTAAATAATTAAAAAAAAAGATTGATTATTTCGTATTAAAGAAGACTTTAAACATTATTCAGCAATATTTTTATTTGCAAATACAAAAATATAAACACACAATATAAAAACACAAGTATCCCAAAGAAAATTATCTGTTCAAATAATACTTCATCTCCTACTTAACAGAAAAATGGCTGCCTAAACAATAGGCCCTAATCCTAATTCTCATTAGCACGTCCTGCAATTGGGGTCACATGACATAATCCACACGAGCCTGTCTCCGTGGCACGTAGGCCGCTGCCCCTTGACACCGTGGCACTCTGTAGGGCTCTCGTGACGCCTCGAGAGTCAACACTCGGGCTCCGGCAAATACCCCTGAATTTCCTTTTGTTTGAAGTCTGATGAAGTAAAATGTAGCTGTGTTTGAAGCATCGATTTTTATTTGTTCGGTTTTTGTTTACTGGTTGTAGTAACATGGAATGGAATGATTTTATTTTTGGGGTTTATTTTGTTTTGACAATCTTTTGGATTATTTGGTACGATTAATCTGTTCAGTGTTTTGTGTGGATAAAGGAAACTGTAATGACCTTGAACTATCTCTCCGACCTTCCAAGATGATGTTAATGTTTAAGACTTTTCGCATAAAGCAAATTTAGGTCATACATGTATGAAATGCTAATAATTTACATTTTTATTTCTTAAAAAAAAAAAAATAGGCACAGCGTTGTATTATATTCTTCTAAAAGCCTTAATACCTCCCATATCTTTAGTAAAGTACAAATAATAGCTTGAATGTTGCATAAAGCACTACCTCATTTTATTCAGAGCCAATCAGGCCGTTAGTAAATGAGCATTTATCGTAACCAGCTGAGCGCGGATCGGCGAATTAGGGTTAATGTCGTTAGTATTAATTGACTTAAAATTAATTAAGCACAGAGAAATTTAGATAGTCTCTCTGTTAGACTAAATTAGAGAATACTAATTAGCAGCTTGTCTGTTGATTCACGAGTCTTTCGTAGATAACTAGATTAGTAGTTAAATGCACGTCTGTTGAAGATGAGTTTTTAGGTTCGAATACCAAGTCACTTATAATCAAATGTCTTTTAAAATATCTGTTTTCTATTGGAGTGGTTGGAAAGATGTAGAACAATTATTATTACTATTCGACAGTATTTATAACAACGATCAGCAGAAATTATTATTGACCTTAAAAAAATAATCAAAAAACATAAGTCACTTTATCACCCTTACCTGCCAACCCCTATGGGAAAAATAAGTATGATGTAAAACTGTATTAAAGCTACATAAAACACGTACATTGTAAAACCAACATAACTCTCACATCTTTATACAAAATGGACACAAACAAACATTTATAATCAACAAAAAATGTACAACAGAACTCTTTAAGCGCTAACATAGCGGGGGAATGGAGGAACATAGAGAGGGGACAAAGGGGGACTACCACGAAGGGGAACACGGGTTTTAATACGGCCACATTCGGATGCAGACTCGAGTAATGAAACCGCATTCAAGTCAGAAACAACTGAGAACTCAAATAATACACGCTATAAAAAATAATTATTGTGTACCGGCTTAAACTGGTTTAAACCAGATGATTTTTGGCATAAAATTGTTTCAGGAAAATGAAATGTTTGTTGTTGTAAAACACAATCAGAGAAACGGACAGAAATATTGCAAAAACAATGTAACGTATTAATGCAATAATTTCGTAGACCCTATTGCTACGGCGTAGCAGTAGATAGAGCTACGCAGTTCGCACTACGTTGGCCTACGAAATTCGTAGTAAGTTATTGTAAGTTGTGAGACAATCTAAACTGTCTGTATATTTTATTGTTTTGTGTTATATTATTTTTTGTCAAGTATATGTTAATAAAAAAATACGCACAAAATATATATAAAACACCATATTTATCTGCTTCATCAAAAAAATAAATCTTCATGAAAATCTCAAACAAATCAAAAAAGGAAAATCCCTCCGTAAAATTCGACATACATGACCCTTTAGCGAATGAATAACGCATTCACCTTACAAATCTGGCAAGAAATCACTGAGATATACCCATTCTCCAGAATCAATGATGCCCGAGGGTGCTCATTAATCAAAGCCTCGCCATTACGGGCTAAATAGCCAGTTTAATACATAAATAGCCGGTTTTGTATATAAATAGACGATAGTACCTAACTGATAGGTTATGATGAATGGCCTGGGACCTCAGCTCAACAAATGGGCAGTTCTAACCGACTGAATATTCAGATTTACTGTTTAACGTTTCAAATACTTTTGTAATTTACTAAAGATGGGTTTTATGGGGTACTGCAGACTTTGTCATGTTGAGAGAGGTGTTCTTTCTGTGTGCATGTAAACTGTTTCTGACAAATAGATTACTGAAGAAACCTATGCTTTAATAGTTATTAGACTCATTAGACTTTTTATAATTTTATTTTTAGGACCTTTTGAATACAGTTCACGCCAGTTTCATCATAACTTAAACATATTTTATCAATTTATAAGTGATGTGCGTTAGTATTATCGTCGGAAAAATGAAACAGCTTGGCCCTTCAATGTCGTAGTATCATCTCTACATCCCAAAAACCACAAAAATAAAATCCTTCTTATTCTTGGGCCTTAAAATCACCACCAAAATAACTCCACAAGAAAAAAATCTTCCGAAAAATATTTTGAGCGTCGATCATTTTTGCGCCAATGAAACGATAAAATGGCGGTCGATTTCCCAGGAGGCGTTTTGATTCCAGTGTCGGAGATTGTTGTTTGAACTTTATTCATCTTGATTAATCTGTTGTACTCCCGTTTACAAGGTACTGATTAACTTTGAGATAGAAACGAAGGTCTGAAGTGATGAAAGGGATTTATGAATTGTGGAAAAATTGCAAATATTCTTCTTACTAATTCAATGAATTGAAAAAAAGTTTTGAGTTTCTGGTGATCTTTAAATAGATTAATTTACACAATGAATCAATGAATAACAACAAAACTTGATTAAATTTTTATTACGCTCTGTGCAACAATATGTCGGTGACATTTGCCAGTAATTTAGGTATTTTTGATCTTGAAAAGAGCGCAGTACTATAAAATAATATTTTTTTAAACTAAACGACTTTTTAAAGCCTAAGATGGACCAAAATAAACAAAACATAACAAATTGACTTCAAAAATAGTTTTTCTATTCAAACTATTCACTTTCGTTACTATACACTCTAAAAATAAAAATAAAATGCTATGCCGCTATATTGACAAACTCGAAATATAGTCACGTATGAATCGAAAAGGTTCGTTATCGGTAAATTGATCGGATGCACAGACAGACAGAGCTGTCACTCACTATAACGCCCACATTTATAATATTTAGTTCTAGATTTTAGGCTTAAAATGACTTAAATAACGACAGTACCATAATTAGGTACATATATACTTGTTCACTGCTTACCCTTGTTGAATAAATCTTGTGAGTATAGTTTACTTGTAATGATTTCTGTGAAACTCATTCATTTTAGTGAGATTATTTTCCCTCTGTTTTATTTATAGTAGATGTTATAAAATTGACTCATTTTTTAAAGCGTTGATGTCTAAAAAAGGCCAAAACAATTATAAATATCACCAGGAGACCAATTTTCTCAGTTGACCACTATTTCATAGAATGAAATACAAAAAACAAAATGACCTTATCATAATTATAACAACACAGAAAACATAATAGGCTCACTCCCTATTACATGGGACTCGTAACATAAATAGTGAAAAGTGGGTGTTACATTGTACAGTGGCATAATGTGCACCTCTGCCTACCCCTTCGGGATAAAAGGCGTGAAGTCAAAGTCAAAGTCAAAGTCAAAATCATTTATTTCAATTAGGCCAGAATGGCACTTTTGAACGTCAAAATAAAATTAATATTAAAAGTGAAGCTATTTGCTCATTCCAAGGTGTAGATTCCTATGGAGAAGAACGAGCAAGAAACTCCAGAGGTTACTCTTTTTCAATCAGGTTCACAATACAATTTACTAGTTACATAGTTTTGCTGTTTGGATTGTGCGAGAACAATGTAACACCAAAATCCAGTCAAAGTGATCAAGAAAGAAAATAACCTTAAGAACAATAATACAGTCTGGAGCTGACCAGTCCCAGTTGACGGCGCCCGTTCACGAACATGACACGTACACCAGCACCGCCCAACTCAACCATATTGTAGGGAATCGAGCGATCCACTGCACGCGCCACCGCCAATGAGACCTTTGAGTGAGCATGACAACTCCAAGCTGACACAAATGACTTCTATTAATCTAATTTAATATTAAGTTAATTACAGGGCTCTCACATTTACATTGGTTATATAATTTAAAAAAAATATACAATTTAGCAATATAGCTGTATTATTTACGATTTCATTAAAACAACAGTGTTTTTAGTTATCCTGTGGAGCCGGACTAGCCTGCATCCAAGCATTTTTATCCTCTATATATTCATTAAGTTTGTAATATGCTTGTCTACATAAAGTTTTCTTTATACATAATTTAAATTTGGATTCATTTAGTTGTTGTACATCGCCTGGTATCTTATTATAACATTTAACACAGAATCCCATGAACGATTTACTTACTTTCGCTAATCTCGAAATTGGCTGACTTAATCTATTCCCAAGTCTAGTTTGATAGTGGTGTCTGTCAGACACTTTACCAAATAACTGTAGGTTTTTCCTAACATACATGATGTTTTCATAGATAAATTGACATGGAACGGTCATAATGTTGATCTCCTTAAACCTTTCTCTGAGAGATTCGCGACGACCTAGATTGTAGATAGCTCTGACGGCGCGCTTTTGTAAGATAAAAATAGATTCAATGTCAGCAGCGTGTCCCCACAGCAAAATGCCATACGACATAATGCTATGAAAGTAACTGAAATACACCAGTCTTGCCGTGTCAATGTCAGTTAACTGTCGTATCTTCCAGACAGCATAAGCTGCAGAGCTCAATCGTCCCGCTAATGATATAATGTGAGGACCCCATTGCAATTTGTCGTCTACAGTAATTCCCAGGAAAGTTGTCTCTTTTACAAACTCTAATTTCTCACCATTCAATAATATGTCACATTCGTTGCTTTTAACATTTGGCAAAACAAATCTAATACATTTTGTCTTTTTATTGTTTAGTACTAAGTTATTTAATGTAAACCAATTTTGAACTTGCATTAGAGCATTATTTACGTCGTCATAACTATTTGTGCGTCTATTAATTTTAAAAACTAATGAAGTGTCATCAGCAAATAATACCATCTGCGGTTCATTTTTAAATAAATGGGGCAAGTCATTTATGTACGCTAAAAATAAGAATGGACCTAGTATCGAGCCCTGCGGTACACCCATAGATATGCTAGCACCCTGTGAATTTACTTTATTTACTTGTACTTTAAGTTGCCTATCCTGAAGGTATGATTTCAACAGATTTAGCGACGTCCCCCGAATGCCATAGTGTTTCAGCTTCAGCAATAGCGTCTCATGTTCAACACAGTCGAATGCCTTCGATAGATCACAAAATATGCCGATGGCATCCCGTGCTTCTTCCCAAGAGGCGAACACCCGCTTAATTAGAGCTACTCCCGCGTCAGTAGTGCAGCGACCTTTGGTGAATCCGTATTGTTGATCATGAAAGATAGAATTCATGTTAAAGTGACGCAACATCTGAGAAAGCATCAGCCTTTCAAACACTTTGCTGAGCGCTGGTAAAATAGAGACCGGCCTATAGTTATTGGGTTCTGCACTATCACCGGATTTAAACAATGGAACTACTTTACTATGTTTCATTAAATCCGGGAAAACTCCGTGATCTACACTTTTATTAAAAATGAAAGCTAAATGAGGCGCTATAGTCTCTATAAAAGACCTACACACCCTAACAGACATTCCCCAGAGATCTTCAGTAGACTTAAGTTTGATCTCTTTGAACGCTTTAATTACTGCTTGGGGGTTTGTGTATTGAAATCGAAACTCAGAAAGGCACTCCTTGATATTACTTTTAAGAAGTTCGACGGAAAGAGTCGGAGATGATTTCAATGCTTCCGTAGTTTTTATCGGAATATTTTTAAAGAAACTTTCAAATTCCTGGGCAACTTTCAAATTTGAATTGATGTGTCCATTCGCAGTATTTAGATTAAATTCAGCATTACGGGATTTATTTCTACCTGTCTCGTTATTAATTATATTCCAGGTAGTTTTTATTTTATTTTATTTTATGGTATGTTTTTTTTTTTTAATATTATAGATTATTTCTCCACGGACTCTAGGTCGGTGCCCTTGTCATACAGTTTTTTAATTATAATACATCTAGTCAATTTTATAAAGTAAAGAGGGAACCTAGTTACACACTACAATTAACTACATCTATAATTATTACCAAAAGTATAGGTTACATAATAATTAGGCACTATTTATTTATTTCTATTTCAAAGGCTTTATGAAACCAGCCCACCAACAAGATGGGAAAGCCGACCTGACCCAGCAGAAGGCACCCGTTCACGAGTATGACGTGTGTGTCAGCAATTGGTCCGGTCAACCTTTTTATTGGGAACGGAACAACCCAACACACAGCGCCACCGACTGTAGGACATTTATGTGTGCATGACGCCTCAACCCTTGCCACGTGGGCCGATTCCAATAAAGCGTACAATAGTCCAAAGTCAATTGGTTATATTCTATTTCTACATGTTTCTGCACACACAGTTCCTCATGTTGCATTCGTTTCATCACAAGCAACACTCCCCGCCCAAGAGAGCACCAATGACTGCCGCGTCCCTGTGTGATAGCCATTTTCAGGTTGTAGTCCTTAATACCTTGCTCACCCTCATCAGCCGCCTTCCTGATTAGTTTGCTTATCGCGTCTTCACTGTTATCTGTGTAATAGATGCAACCATGCGTGTGACGCGATATTGCTACTACTGCGTGTGGTACGCTGTCATGTATTTGATGTTTCTTCGTTGCTGTGTTGATAACAATCACATTCGCACACGAAAGTCCCTGTGCCTCGTGTATCGAGAGCACGCGTGATCCCACGGTCGACCCGTATCTCTGGTTCTTAAGGGATTCCTTCTCTGCCTGAGTGTGTACCAGGTATAAAGTGTCGGGGAGTGACTTTGGAATCATCGCCCCCGAGAACCTTTTTATCTCGAGGGATCTCACGAACGACTGGACGAGTATATGCCACGTAGTTATTGTATGTTATGTTATGTAGAAAACGTAACACAAAAACCGAATAACGCAAGTCACGGACCCATCCTAATCATAGTAAAGATTACATTTTCTTAACCCATGCAAGTTGAGTTACCTTCTAATTAATACAAATTACCCATCAAACATATGCTTACTAATTCAATTAGGGTTAAGCAGACCACGATTGTGAGGAACAGGGGCTGTGGGCAAACTGGGCAAAGTGGGCAAGTTGGGCAAGCTTATCGCAATCCCTTCCGGAGCTCCGTAAACATTGCCCGGGCATTATATGGCAAATTGATTACCCGATACAATAGAGCAGGGATGGCGAACCTTTATACATTGAAGGGCCAATTACTTTTGAAGAAATGTGTATTAAAGTCGTTGATGTACCATCAAATCATTTTTATATTAATCGACTTCAAAAAATGAATTACTCTGTTTGACCTGTATGTTTGTCCGCGATTACCACACAATTAGTTAAACCGATTTAGATATAGTTTTCAGAAAATTTTTGGTTAGTAACATGTTTAAGTAAATCAACCGACTTCAAAACAAAGAAGCAATCCATAGTTGGTTTTTCAAGCGTAGTTTATTTTTAAAGTGTCAAACACCAAGCGGTCACCGGTGACCGCAACCTATTGTTCTATAATTGTGTCTAGACATAATAAATACGTTACCGGTGTGTTATCATAGTTTTACGTTTTAATAAAGATTACATACTAATATACGAAGCCATATATGTATGGTACGCGTGCCAAAGGTTCACCATCACTGCAATAGAGATACTTTCAATAGTTCCTATATAGAAAAGCGATTATTTCTGCTTCGTATACAGTTTATCGAGTGATTCCATTGTTATTGGGTTTATTAGCTTTTTATTATTGGACCAAGTGGCAGCAGTAATGTTTCTATTGTTTCTGTTTATTTTAGTATTGTAGTTTATGAAGCTTGTCGCTTTTACTCGAATCCAATTTTAAGGAAATTTGTCAGCATGTTTATTATTCTGTAACGCCAAAACTACTGAATGGACATGAGTGAATTTTAGTATAGAGGTAGATTATAATATGGAATAGCACATAAAATACTGTTTATCCTGGGAACGCGAAACCTCTGGCATAGGCTGTTATATGTTCATTACTGTAAGTCATGTTTGTGTAATAGGCGTGTCACAGCATGACTAGTAAAATTTTGAGGGCTATGAATATACATTTT
This sequence comes from Spodoptera picta, assembly GCA_038387885.1. Lineage (NCBI taxonomy): Eukaryota > Metazoa > Arthropoda > Insecta > Lepidoptera > Noctuidae > Spodoptera > Spodoptera picta. The sequence continues at coordinate 2,718,124 of JAZHFQ010000335.1, forward strand.
AACATATAAATCTTGGCTCGGCAACCTGTAATTTAGCCATTTTTTTCCTTTTGTTGTGATACTTAAGTACATATTGTTGTTTATATTAAACACTCTTTAAATTCAACATATCGTTAACATACAAATGAAATCTTCAATTTTCACTCAAATCATTATATCCGTCATTAAGCCCCCATCATAAATAAGTACCATCAAACCAGAAGCCACTACAGAAGCCTTTCACACATAAAGCCAAAAGGCCTAGAATATAAAGGCCTCATTACTTTTTATTGGAGCAGGCCAATAGGCCAGGTAAAAACCTGACGTCAATGATCACGTAAATTTCACGTATTTACGGAGATTTACGGACATAAAAAAGGCGACGTTAATTTGGTGATTCATGGTCATATGTCCAATGTAGGCCCGGAATGGATTGTATTTAGACACCTCGATACGTTTCACCGACCTCTCGGGGAAGGATTTCGTTGAAAAGAAAAATTGCTACCGATTTGGCCGTGGGTTTTTCCCATATGTTTGGTTGTGTTAATTGAAATTAGTTGCGGTGGTGAAATTGGGGATAGTTGATGAATGTTTCCATGTCTTTCTCCTTGCTTTTCTTATGTCATTATGATAATAATGCTTGGTTCAGTGAGTTTGGCTGCTGGCTGTTGAGATCTTGATTGGGTGTGCAGTGTATTGCCAAGAAAAGACAATGCTGCAATAGTACATCATACTCTTTAATAGATTCTTATGTTGTTAGGAATATCAGTTTGCGAGTTTGGCCTTGAGGTCGTATGAATGAGTCCGGACACATGTCTGAAGGTAATAATCTCATATCATTCAAAAACTATTGGAGCTAAAATATTATTAAACAGTATCCAATATCTGTCCATCATTGAATTATTTTTTATCTTATTATTAATTTTATTGCAATTTATGACGGAACTAATATAAAAACATAACGTTAGCTGATACATCAGTTTTAATGTGATTGAAGACTTCTGGCATCTTGCCTGGTACCATGTTTCAATGGTTTTATTATGGAGTTTTCTTGATTAGAGTTTATAGTACAGTAGGTATACCATCAGCATCCCAACTTATAATAAATTTGAATGTAATTTGTTTGATTATATGTGTCTATTTTGCATAGATACGAGTATTGATGTTTGGGAGAGAAAAAAATAGACAAAAATTTTTTTTATAAATTTAAATAGAGAAGGACATAAACTAATTCACCCAGGCAGAGCCGAGGATAAAGCTAACGTAGTAATAAAAGTTTTAAACATTACAACGTGTTTGTTTTTGTGTCGGATTCAGTATCTGTGACTTTGAATCCTTAAAAACTCGTAGATTTAAAAAAGTCTTACTAGTATCTAAAATAATAAAAACGAGAAGACAATAACAAAAAATCAACGTAATCTACATCTCCACAAATGTTTAACAATCTACATTTAGGAGATTAACAGCAATTAATCACAAATCTCGTCCATTCACTTTAGAAGCATGAAATCTTAGTAAATTAAAAACATTATTTTCATAAAGGAATGCTTAGAAAAAAGTGACGAACTTTTTCCCCACTGAAAATACTTGGCGCTGTGAATGTATGACAATAGGACAATTATTCACCGAGCCATCTGAATGGTTGCCTTTGTGTAGATAGCCACGTCATAGTACCAACGTATGATTTGTGCTAGATACCCCACTGTGGGAGCTCTAAGGAGGTAGTTTTATACACGTTGTGAGCTGTTTTCATATAAGCTTGGGTTAGTTTTAGAATATGATACGGCTTTTTACAATTGAAGGTGAGTAAGCAAACGTTCAATAGGATTAGCTGTTGAAGTTGTGAAATATTATAACGACAGAAACGAGATAGTTAAACCAATTGGTAATTGTGCTTTTAGCATCTTTTATATATATAATTCTTCTGTAAGTGTGTATGTCACTGAACTTCTCTCAAACGACTGGACCGATTTAGATGAAATTTTTTGTGTGTGTTCAAGGGGATCTGGGAATGGTTTAGATTCACAAATCATCCCGCCAGATGGCGCTGCAGTCGGTGTCTTTTTTTTTTTTTTTTGAGGGGGGAAAATCATCCAATGACTTCTCCCGCCCGGGTGAGGCGAGAGGGAGTGTCAGACTCTTACTGACTAAAAACCACCCCGTTCCTACTCCTGCACTTCGAGCCGGAGCCCCGGCAACCCGTTAAGTCTTCCGCGGCTCCGTATCGGCATTAGCCCTATTGGGCCCCATCCGTGGTGGTCTGATGGCTCTTTGAGGCGCGTGCGGAACGCGACGCGCCGTACGCTCGGGCCTGGTTCTGGTCGGGCGGCGAGTCACCCGTGCTCGCCGTCCGCAGGCCCATGCTTACTGTGGCCGGAGATCGTCTCGCGATCCCCGACGCCCGGAGTGTCTCTCGCGACGGCCGGGGCGTGAGGAGGTTCGTTCCCTCACGCGCTCCGCCTCCTCCTTAGCTAGCATAACTGCTTCGCAAAAGGAGGAGACGGCATCCCAGTCCCTCTCGCTCCGTACCATGGTCTGAACCAGAGCCGGACGCGAGAGGTCGCCGTCGCCAATCACATCCCTGAGGACACGACGGTGCTCAGCCCACGCAGGACACACCGCCACCGTATGCTCCACCGTGTCCTCCGGGCGATCCTCGCAGTGATGACACTCGGGCGTTTTCTCCCGCCCAATCCGAAACAGGAACCTACCGAAACTTCCGTGTCCGGTAAGTACCTGCGTCAGGCGGTAGGTGAGGACGCCGTAGCGTCTCTCAAGTCACTCCTCAAAGAGGGGACTTACCGCTGCAATGACAGCGAGCCCAGCCCTCGGCTGCGACAGCCGTTGCTGCCATTCCGCCATGAGATCACGCCGGAGCTCATCCCGCCACGCACTAATCTGGCGCGGCAGCGGATTTTCGCCCCGGCGACGTGCCTCCGCGCGCAAACAAAACACACGCGCCAGCATCTTCGCCTCAAGATCCCACGGCGGTGATCCGGCATGCAGTCGGTGTCTAGGTTGGTTATCCTAAACAGCTGAACTAATTTGAATGAATTTTTGTTCATACATTCAAGTGGATATGCAGGACAACGTCTGTTGGGTCCGCTAGTTATATATATATTATAGTAATATTTCGTCTTGTTGTAGAGAATATATGTCCTATAATAGAGTTTTGTAGGAATTATATACTAATTATACTTTAGCAAATCTTTCAACAATTAGTGTGTGAAAAATATAATAAGAGGTACTCAGGTGAGAAGGTGGCACTAATGGAATTGAGACGAGTACCTACATACAAGATTTCATAGCAAAACAGCCAGGAGCTCGTACAATATTCATCCGGCTTAAGCCGCGGGGAGAAGATAAAGGAACTCTTAAAAACACTTTCATAACTTCAATTCAGCACGCGGTGTAGTTCCCGGCTCCGGTCAACAGTTTGCACTTTTGTATGACTAAGGAAGTATCAGCGCAATGCTCAGTGAACTTTGTGCGAACTGTGCGTCAGTAGGTTATTGTAGATGTTGTAGTCCAGCTGCTCACTCATTGCGGTCTTTCTAAAATAAATACTAAACATTTACTTAGTAAGCGATTACACTACAGAATCAACTGTTGCTTGTGTTAATAGCATGCACTAAAATGTTTCTCACCCACGCGCATTTTAAATGTCTTTATTAAACGGAAATATTCCATTTATTAGCTGTCTAGAAAATGTTTATGTAAAATACTCCACGCAAATAAAGTGATTTATTAAGCGGCCGGCGTTAGTACGCCATGTGCAAGTAATAACTAGTGAGTGGCTCATACTGATACACTAACTAAACTGTTTGTTTTTGTTTCAGGTGGCAGTAACATTAGAGAATGACGTCATCGGTGCGCAAATAGTGTTTGTGAGTGCGAGTGGGTGCGGGGCGATGTGGCGGGCGCGCGCGTAGCCTCGCGCGGCATGGAGGAGGACGAGAGGAGGCTCTCGTTCCCGCCGCCGGCGCCGCTCAACTCGCCGGGCGAGGAGATCGACGGCTCGCGGCTGCTGGGCGAGATCGTGCGCACGCTAGAGGCCACTAATCCAGAGGCGGCCGCGCCGCTCGTGGCCTCGCAGTCAAGAGATGCGCTGCACGTGGAGAGTGAGAAGCCGCGCCGGGAGGAGCTGCGGATCCCGCTGGAGGGCGTCACGTTCGCGAGCGAAACCGTCACGGGCGGCGGAGACCGCGATGGGCCCCGCGCCGCAGTCACGCCATTCACGCGCGAGTCGGCGCGACGTGCTGGCTCGCGCGGGGCGCAGTTGGTGCGCGAGTTCGGGTTCATGCCGCGCCGCCGCCTCAGCGTGGAGGACGGCGCGCGCCTGCCGCGCAAGTACGAGCCCTTCCCTCCCAAGCTCTACGGAAGACCGCTCGAAGAAATCGACAACTTTATTTACGATGAGGTGAGTCATTTTATTCAAAAACTGTTTCACAACTTTTACCAGTGTGCAACTACAAAGCAACAATTTAAATATAAAGAAGTGCCTCGCTGCAGTTGTTCCATTTTGCTGTCAATTCTCTTGACGCATAATAACTCAAAAGTTGTTCGTAATCATAAAAGTCTTTGTACTTTTCCTTTTTTATGGAAATGGGTTGGAAATAGCAGCGGAGCTCCAGCCTCGATTTCGTTTAAAGTTCGCGTATATTTTGTAGGCTCTGCGTTTTTGGTACCGGGTTAAGGAAGAAGTTAGGTTGGCTTCCATGTCATAAGATTTTATGTGCCTTCGTGCACACACGTTGTGCTTCCCTCGCGTCACGTTTTCACTTACGTCTCGGGAATAAAGAGAATATTTGGAATATATCTGTAGAATGCCATCGCTGTGTAGTAATGTGAACATTATATTTAACTTCTTCCAGAAATTGTGTTAAAACACCAACGTTCAAGCTTTTCAAATTGCATGATGCCATACAGATGCGCGGTAACGGGAGGTAATTTAATACTTTTAATTATGTAGCTACTAAAATTACGAAACGTTTTAAAGCAAATTTTCAAAATAAAATACCCTCGTCATAATTGAATCTGTAATAATGTTCGTATTACAACAATATAGAAATATTATTGTAACGTTGGGGTGGTTTTATTAATAAATTTTGTAAAATATAACATTGTTTAATGGCAATCATTTACCTACAACAGTTAACACCTGTTAATTCTCATTTCTATGACAGATGATAATCATTAGCTGCAAAGGCTTAAATTAAACTTAGCGTCACGGCTTAATTCAGTGGAACGAGACCAGTTAGGCAAAAAAATATTATGTATACATGTGTTCTAGCCGACAATGCACCTGGAGGTATTAACCTAGCTGTCAAACCTTATTACAAAATACGATTTTCTGATAGAATAAAATATAGCTGCAACAAATCGTCGGGATAGTGCAAATACGCGGCATATCCAACTGGCATTCGATAATTCCGCGTATCTGAGAAATGTAGCTAATTCAAGTTTTCGAAAAATTCTCGCTAAATGGTTTTAATTATCTGCCATCGCCTTAACACGAATCCATTCGATTAATTATTTATATGTAAAAGTAAGCTTCCAAATTCGACGACAACAACAACAATATAACATCACGCCTTTTATCCCCAAAGGGGTAGGCAGAGGTACATTACGGCACTTAAATGCCACTGTACAATGTAACACCACTTTTCACTATTTATGTAATGAGTCTCATGTGATAGAAGGTGAGCCTATTTCCATATACCGGGCACAATTCCAGACCCCGTGCTGCTACTGAAAAAAAATACTTCGCTCGACCCAGGAATTAAACCCGAGATCCCTTCCCCTGCCAACAAGGCAGTCCAAATTCATTGAATTAAGAAAGTTATTAAGTTTCAACCTTTTCCTTATCATATATTGTAGAGGTAGATACGCGAATTACGTTTACTGCAACCGGAGGATCGAAAAAAAAACCGAAACGAATTTAATTATTAACCCTATGAACGATTATTCTAATTCGAAGTAGGATAATAGAATGATCATTTTCACAATTTATTGAACAAACAACTTGTGATGTATGTACGTACGACGACGACAATCGTTTGATTGTCGTCGTCGACGTGACAGGTGTGACGTGTCAAAGGTGCATCAGCAATTAATAAAAATAATAAGTATTGGTGCGGATGCAACATCAGCGATCTTCATATATTGGCTGTATGTAATAGGGTAGTTTCCTAAATCTTATTTTAATGTCCATCTGGTACATTAATTTAAAACTTTAGACACGTATTTTTTCTTTTCTCACAAAATTAAATACTTTCGACGATATATTAATTTGAATTTTCGTCCAATTTTGTAGCATGTTATGACGTAACGACCTCCCACTCCTAAACTTAGCGCCATTTTATTTAAGTATTGCAACTTAATACGAGAAAATAAAAAAAATACGTGTCAATATTTTTTCATAATCAACTGCCCAATTCGCGGCCTTTACGTATGATAAAAACAAACGAAACATAGGTACAAACAACAAAACCAAATCTCTACCAGACAGCAAAATTAAAAAAAAAATCATAACATGAATACTTTAAATCCAGTTACTTCAACTTTACTGCCCATCACCAAACACGTCGGGCTTCCACTCATTATTTTTTACGACCACTCATTCCTTGAACACGAGCAGAACCTATCAATGGTCAACAACCAGCGTAAATTGACCTCTGCGTGCTTTAACCAACGTTAATACCTCCACAAGGACCTTGGTAAAATGTAAGGTGTCTGTATAACCTGGTTGGATTCATTCAGATGTTAGTACGCCCTAGTGGATATTACGACCGTATTAAAAGACTTTATTGTAGGTCAATTGTCCTTAATACATGGTAACAGGTTCATTCTGTTGCTTGGATGTGGTTGATAAGTTTAAATTTGATGTTAATGGCTCCTTAGCTTTGTGAATGGAAGCTGTGTGGGGTCTTTGGACTTTGGTTTCGATTTATTGTATGTTTTTCTTTTGAATGAGTTAGTTTCCAGTACTTTTTACACATTTCCTTACGCGTTTTGTCTTTAGTTCGGTTCTTAATTCATGGCTTAATGCATATATCATCTTGACCTTTTATGTTCGTAGAAGTAGGTAGAAGTCACTTAGGTACATAATGCAATCTTTTTTTAGTTTTTTGTTATAAGTTCCATGTTATAGAGATTAGAGTCTATTGGAATACACGATTTTTGTATATTTGTAGACTCTCTTGCTAGGACTAAAAGTTTTTAGAATTCCCAACTAATGATATTTATAAAATATACTTAAAAACAATTCTATAATGAATTATTATGTTTTCTGCTTACTTACGTAGTAATTCGACGAGGAACTCAAGTTTTCAAGTAATGCCGAAAACATAATAATTTATTTAGATGTCCCACGAAAGTTACAATACAATTCTATAATGACTATTATTCAACACCGTTCTTCCAAAGTATCTACCTACACAATTAATATTAAGTCATTAACTTACTGGACTTCCAGTAAAGTGTTTTCTTATACCTAAGTGACCACTTAAAACCGAGTATATAAACTAAGACGTTCTCTGTTAAACGTTTACTCAAGACTTATCATGCTAAGTTATCGGATCACACCGCTTACTCACTTGTTGCACTCGTATAGTAAAACTTAGAATACTTTCGAGCTCTTATACCTCTAAATACTGACAAATGGCTTGAAAAAGTTTTCTGTGTTTAGGAACTTTACGTGAAAATTGTATTCGTATTTTTTGAAATAAACAAGATCATTATTAGGTATACCTAGAGTATTTTTTTTCTTTAAAAAAAACATTGCCCTACACTAGGATTTCCTCCTGTGTCGTGGGTGCGTTTACAAATATATAAGTTCACATACACATGACACCCAGACCCGGAACAACAATTTGTGGATCAGACAAAGAGATGTTCCGTGCGGGAATCAAACCCGCGACACATTGCGCGGCAGCCAGTGGAGTATCCAGAAGAGTATCGTTAAACATGTTCTAAAATACCAAGCTAATCTAAATATTTAAACGGTGATCTACTGAGTATGCTCAAAAATATTCAAAAATCGAACACCTGTCGATTTGCAAATATGTTCGAAATGAGAATGCTAATTTTGAGCAACATTCCTACACACACGCTACTAAAGTACCTACTAAGTGACAATTGCTAAATTGAAGCACGTTTTCATCCTTGACATTAGCATGTATTCATACAGGTCCTAAATAGCCTGCCTCCCATCTACTCTTAACCAACTTCTTTTGATCCTAATTTTGAGATGAAGTTAGTCATAAGAGTTGACTGCCTCGTTGGCCGAGTGGTCGCAAGTGCGACTGCCGTAGTATTACTGATTTTTTAAAAATCTCAGTAGTAGCACGGAGTCTGAAAATCTGCTCGGTATATGGCAATAGGTTCACCCCCTATTACATAACATAAATAGTGAAAAGTGGGTGTTACATTGTACAGTGGCATTAAGTGCCGAAATGTGCACCTCTGCCTACCTATCTACGGGGATAAAAAGGCGTGATGTTATGTTATGTTATGTTAGTCATAAGAATTTTTCATAATTCGCATTAATATTTTATGATGAGTTATTGGCTAATCACTGGGCATACTACATAGAAAGCTATAACACTAACTTTCACAGTAAGACCTAGTCATTAGTTGTACAACAAAAATGAACAATACAAACAAAAGGGCATTAAAATAACAAGGCAGCGAACTCAAATTTTATTTTCGGAATAAAATAGTTCAAGCTGAACTTTTAAGTTTATAAAATACTTTTAGCCTTTAGTATTTGAAACTTAGCCCGTAGAGATTTTTTTATTTACACTTCTTGTATACAATGGCGGACTTAATGCCTAGTGGCATTCTCTAACAGTCAACCTTAGGGTGATGCAGAGAGACACAATATTAGGCGTAAAAGTTTACCACTATTCACAATCAGTTTTGTGAAGCCAAAATAAGAAGCCTGTCTCTCAGTCTATCAATTAAATAATGACTGCACAACCGCGCGATGGTTAGGCAACTGACTTCCGTGCATAGTGTCCCGGGTTTGATTCCCTTACGGAAAACTCTTTGTGTAATCCACAGATTGTTGTTCTGATTCGGGATGTCATGTGTATGTAAACTTGTATGTTTGTAAAAGCACCTACGATACAAGAGAAAATCGTAATGTGGGGAAAAGTTAAAAAAAAATTAAGTGTTTTTGACGCCCATAGATAAAATATATTTTTTAACGATCTTGCTTTACTTACTAAGTGACCGACTGTCAGATTATTCTATTTGAAGTTAAAAGTGGCTGTTCAATTGACCTGGCTTTTATTTTAATGTGTTTCGTAATTAATAAGTGGAAATATAAACTCTAATATTTAGTTGCAGTCTGAAATATTCCCCATTTAGTCATTTTGTGCCATCCATATTAAAGGCAACTAACACTATTTTTTCTTTTTGTAAAACGTTGCCCCGTTTTCACGACACAGGAGAAAATCCTAATGTGTAATGGCATCAAGATTTTCTCCAGTGTCATGGGCGCGTTTACAAACATACAAGTTAACATACACAATGACACCCAGACCCGAAACAACAATTTGTGCATTACACAAAATGTTGTTCCGTGCGGGAATCGAACCCTCGACGCGTTGCCAGCCACCGCACCAAGTGTGCAGTCAAACACTAGTTTGTTGTCTTCTATATGAACGTGTCGGTATAGTTATGTGTAATTACTTAGTCACATGTCGTTAATTTGACAGCCGTAGCCCAAGAAGGCACACAAAAAAATCCCGATACTACCTATTTTAACAAATAAAATATAATTAATGTTTTACCTTAGCCAGTTAGTATTTGTTGTCTTAAAATGAGTATGTTTGTAACAAATTGCATATTGCATGAGATACTCTGTGGCTATTTATTTTTAATCTGTGAGTTTAATAAGCCTTCCACAGTTTGGCAAGCCTGCCGAGTTTTCACTTTCTTTTCCCCATTCACTTCAGTAGTGCACTTGGATCGAGTGCCCAGTCCAGGGTGGAGAGTCTTCCGGAGAGTCCTAAGTGCTTGCTTTAGCCGTTCTGCTTGTATTGACTAAACACCGCGATTTTTTCATTGACTTGTGAATAGCCTCTTTGTAGAGTTTAGTTCTATACCATTGTCTTTACGGGTGCAATAGAATAAGTTACTTAAAATTTAAGTGCCTGGGGTTTTTTAAAACCATCTTCTACATTTTTATACAGGATTTGAAATATGGTAATTTTCGGACTATTTTTTGGGATGTATTCATGCATTCGTAATTTGTTGCTAATTGGTTTACAAAAACGAATAATTGAATGATTATCTGATATGAGTACATAGGACATACGAAATGATACATAGTCCCGACAGGCTCTGTATAATTCCTCGTTTACTATTCCAAGTGCCGTGTCCTCGAGTCGTAAATAAAAAAAAAAGCTAGCAAATCGACCAACTGTCGTAAAAGTGAAATCGCCGGCTTTTCGACGGGAAACTCGCAATTGGCAGCGTTTAATTTATTCCGGGAAGTCTGGTGTTACTCAAAAGCCTGTTGTCCCGTGTCGAGTGACTTAAGACCGCTAGAGTTGCCACTAAACAAATTGAAATCAGAAATGTTGCCAGTAAATAAAAGTTTACGTTCTTTTTTTAGATAGGATACTTTTTGTTGTTTTTTAGGTGTTTTGTTATCTGTTTTTATTATGTACTTGGTATTGTTTTTGTAATAGTATAGTAGAAATAGCGATGTTGTAAAACTAGTGTGTGTTCGTAATGTTTTTATCACTTTGGCGTCCCCTGGGAAATCTTGTGCGCGTTCGACAGTGTTGTTGGATGGAAATAGAAAATAATGGCTTTTATTATAATTTCTAGCATCAGTATCACAATTGCATACTGTTTTAAAAACAGGGAAGAATTTGAGACAAGTTCGATGATGAAACATTTTACCCTAAAAAAACACATCTTCTAGTAAATAAATCTGCATTTATAGAAGTACATAAATGAATCGAGTAACGAAGTAAAACTGACATGTCATTATGAAAAACCACTTCTTAAAATTGTACAATTACAAACAGCAATCAGTTTTACACCGTTACAACACTAAAATTCGACCCAATTTCGTAGTGTTTCATGGGAGACGTTACTGGAAAAAATATGACCCAAGTATTGGGTGCAGATGGACTTTCACTGGCCAAATGAAGCGAATAACACTTTGGGTGGGTGCCAAAGTTCGAAACAAACCCATTTCAGTATTTATTACATGACCTATGATGGCCGGTTTTAATTGCGTTAAGAGATGTTGTTGACAATTCAGTGTCGCTGTAGTGATGTGATTGTGTATGCGGAAATTGTTTTCAGAGTTTTGTTTTCGTCAAATAATCGAATGCGCATAAAATTGGTTAATGCCTATACATGGACTCAATTGCAGCACACAGCGTACTTATTTACACAATAGGGATGATGACAGGATATATTAAAGTTAAAGATCTAATTGGTCCGTCAGTTCGGTATTGAAAAATAATAGATACCTACGTATTTTTTTATTTTGTCGTATAAGAAAACAATACATAGATAAAACGAATCAAAGTTTAGGAATGGGAGGTAGCTACGTCATTTTAGAGTCTAAATCGTACTCAAAAGTGATGTCATGTGATATTTCAAGATATTTCAAATCAATATATCTTCAAAACTATTTGTTTCCGTAAGAAAATAAATAATACGAGACTAATGTTTTTAAATAATCTACTAGAAGGACATTAAAATAAAAATAGTCATTTACCCTATTATGTATTCTTACACGTTGGTTATACATATTATCATTATTTTTAATCTTACATCACAATTTCTCTGTAATAAAATATAAAGAGATTTCAGGAGTCCAAAATATTTTAGGATCAACTTTGAGCCCTTCTTAAACAATAAAATAATGGCGATTTGAAAAACAAATAATGTTTAAGAACACATTTCGTAATTTTATACATCAAGCATTTCACGAATAGAGTGAGTTGCAAATAATTTCTTCTTGCAACCCCAGTGTTTAGTGTTGTACCCAACGATCTGATTGCGGATATGAGTCAGCAATGAGGATAGAGAAGTACCGGGATACGGATATTTGAATCCTCCGGTTGAATCGTAATGTAGCCTTTTAAGAGACTATAAAAGTGCCATTGTGACGTGTAATGTGTTTCCTCTGAATAACAACGTACACTCTGATTTTGTCTTTATTTTTTTCATTATTATAAAAAGGTTAAATGCACTCTAATACAATCAGAAATAATAGCGAAGTATCCATCACACATTCCCCCATTTTGACAGCCATTTAATAGCTATTAAACCAAAGTTATTAGTACAATCCCGCATTTGATTACCCTCGATACAAACTCTGGAAACAGACTACAATTCACTTGATTTTATGAGCTTAGATTAGCATAGTCAAAGGCTGGCTACTAGTAAATACACTCACATAAACGTAGCCAGTTTTACGATAAGGTTTAGTAGAGCCAATATCGGTATGCCATATAATCCGCTTTGGCCTCGGATGCATTTTATTCCAATATTTTTCGTGCCTCCATTTCAACTGCCAACAAACCGCTAGTGTCGGCAAAAATATTTTTAAATTACCTCTTTATTCATCGCTCGTATGCTTTCAAGCACTTTAAAAAGCGATTAGTGCTTTAAAGTTACAAATTAAAATGCTGAAAGTAAAGAGAGCCTTCTCCGTGTAATGTATAAGGGATCCACTTTATATCAAGTGTTGCCTGAAGTTTGCTGGCTTTTACTGAGAAATGGAGGGGAATCTATTAGGTACGTACTCCGGGCACTCCTCGTTAGATTTATGTTCAGATGTGCTGGAATTTCTCCGTTCTCTCCTACATGTTTCAAAGCTGAAATTATTTTGGGTTGCTTGAGTTGTTTTCTTGTGTTACATGCTATGTTTATTCAAGATATTTTCATTTGTATACTTTCTTACTCTTGAATAAATTCTACAATGTTCATTTGATTTACTAGACACGATAAAAATAGTACATTGCACAGTAAATTGCACATTTTTCTCATCTACACAATAATATACTTTATTTCCTCTACATGTATGTATATACCTAATCGCAAGTGCGACTGCCGGGCAAGGGGTCTCGGGTTCGATTCCCGGGTCGGGCAAAGTATTACTGGGCTTTTTAAAATTCTCAGTAGTAGCACGGAGGCTGGAAATGTGCCCGGTATATGGCAATAGGCTCACCCCCTATTACATGGGACTCATAACAACTAGTGAAAAGTGGGTGTTACATTGTACTGTGGTAGAATGTGCACCTCTGCCTACCCCTTCGGGGATAAAAGGCGTGATGTTATGTTATGTATATACCTAATCATACTCCGAATTCTAATTACCCGACCATAATCACAGACCCAATATTTCGACAATTACAAACACGAAACTTTGTGCCAATAAATTGACATAATTCATTTGACTGCACGGTTGGTGCGGTGGCTGGGCGACCGGCTGCCGTGCAACGTGTCGCGGGTTCGATTCCCGCACGGAACAACACTTTGTGTGATCCACAAATTGTTGTTCCGGGTCTGGGTGTCATGTGTATGTGAACTTGTATGTTTGTAAACGCACCCACGACACAGGAGAAAATCCTAGTGTGGGGCAACGTTTTTTAAAAGAAAAAAAAAAGTAAGTTACAAAACAAAAGTTACACGACAGCCAGGCAATAGAACCGAGATATTACTGTATAAAACAGATCATTAACTCCCACATAGAAACATATTCGAGTATCGGTGTTGCCAGTTGAAATATACGCGGACATTCGACGCAATTTGTTGGAAGTGTCACAAGCAGAGACCCGCTTATGTGTCGCCTCCTGTTGGCAATGAATAAGTAAATGCAGAAGCTTCGTCATGCACACACATAGTTAGGGGTAATGTAAGTGTGAATGGGTGTGTTCTGACGGTAGAGTAGACATTTGTCAGCACTGCTACTCCACCTGAGGGTGTCTTGATAGCTGGTTAAGGGACAGTACATTTGATCTGTCAAATTGATTTGATCTCCAACCCGTTTGCCGTGTTTAAAGATTAAGTGTGGGAGAGCTATGTTTCGGCACGATTCAATTTTTAGTGGGAAATCTCCCAGTGGCACACAACTAAGATTTATAGTAAAAATTGAATCGCTCCTGTTATCAGTTGTCGAGAGAATCCAACGGTCCGACGTTACGGGACTTCCCCCTACTGTTTTGGTCGACTAAAGGGCCTTGAGTTAAGTAAAACATTGATGGATTACTTTTTGAAAATTCTGAATTAATATCAAGTGCATGTTAAAAGACTAAGCCCAGCGCTGCTCATTTCATTTATTAGACTTATTACTGGCGAATAAGGGATATTACATTTATTATCTCACCACATTTATGATTAGCCCTTTGTGAAATAAAACCAACCAAAAACAAGTTTATAAAAAGCTACGTGTTATAGAAAGACCCCTACAATACCGTATTGCAGATATCTACATAGTAGCTACGTACGTACAGTCCATCATTTATTCATCATTTACTGTCAGCTGTGTGGCCCGTTAGTTTAACACCCAACAAATAAATTAACACAAAAAATAAACTGTGTTCCCGATATTCAGCCAAGTAATAAACAAATACAGTAAAATTGAAAAACCGTATTCAATTAGATTTATTATTTATATTGCAATCAAAGTGTCGTGTTTTGCTTCTGAATATTTTAGTATAACCAGCAGTTACGTACTATGCAGATTGCTGTTTTTTTTTTACTTTTTTCAGTGTGTCGATTTTACTGAGTCGTTTTTTGGGGATTGCAAATGGCTAGTACGAGCGGGAATCAACAATTCGACTGAATAAATCAATTTAAAGGCAAATATTACAACTTCGGGACATAAACAATAATAAAATGTAACATAACATCAGGCCTTATATCCCCGAAGGGGTAGGCAGGCAGAGGTGTAAATTACGACACTTAATGCCACTGTACAATGTAACACCCACTTTTCATTAGTTATGTTATAAGTCCCATGTAATAGGGGGTGAGCCTATTGCCATATACCGGGCACGATTCTAGACTCCGTGCTACTACTGAGATTTTTATTAAAAAGCCCAGTATATATAAATAATAATTTGCCCAACCCGGGAATCGAACCCGAGATAAAAGTATAATTATTCGTTGTTTTGATATAATTTGTAACTCATAGGACGTTTGACAAGAAGTGACAAAACGTTGTAAAAATGATAAATGAAAATCATAATGTAATACTACCTATGCCATTTAATTTGATACTGTACTTGGTTAAGCGACGACATTACGAGCAAGAGAAGTATGGAAACTAGCATTCTCATCAGATAATTTAAAGTTAAGTCTTAAGACACCTTTCGTCGTATAAATCTTATGCATACTCATACAGCTGTCGGAGTCTCTCAGTTCAAATCTAGTTGAGACTTGCATAACTTCACTTAATATTAATTTTTCATTGTCTTCGTCTCTTTATTTTATTTTCAGCGCCATTTTATTTTCAATTTTGTACTTTCTTTAGATTTATGTGTATAATGGTTTATGTTGGACAGTATATGATGCCTTTGATTGTTTATTTGAATTGATTATTAACTGTTTTGGTGACGTCAGAGTAGAATGCTTTAGTCACCAGCCCTAATCTTCCCGGGGGTCTACAAAGGATTGGGTATTTTTTAAAATTATTTTAATATAGTTTCCAATATTATACTGACTGCCTCATTGGCCGAGTGGTCGTAAGGGCGACAGCCGGGCAAGAGGTCTCGGGTTTGATTCCCGGGTCGGGCAAAGTATTATTGGGTTTTTTTAAATCCCAGTAGTAGCACGGAGTCTGCAATAGTGCCCGGTATATGGCAATAGGCTCACCCCTATTATATGGGACTCATAACATAAATAGTGAAAAGTGGGTTTTACATTGTACAATGGCAGGGCTAGGCACCTCTGCCTACCCCTTCGTGAAAGAAAGGCGTGATGTGATGTTATGTTATGTTAGTTACTAATATTGTCTCTACCAGTTGCTTAATCGGCAAGCTTATACAAATATCTTTAGTAGATCTCCGAATCTGTTTAATACAATATTTTAGGTTATGAGTAGTTCAATATCTCTCATCTGTCTCCTGCTTACTTCTTTAGAGCATAAAACTGTAATATAATAAGTTTTATAACGCCACCATTGTTCAAAAGCAATGGCAGTAGAAAGTGTTATAAAAACAAAAGAGGTTGCGATGCTCGTTGCCGGAAGGTTGGTGGTTCTTGTCCCGGGTTTTAATTCATTCCGTGGCAAGGAAAACAGTGTGGAATATTAAACAGATACTCTATTCATCTGGGCTGTGCGACCCAGATCCCGAACTCTCTATAACAAGCCAGTAAATGTGGTATGTTACTTGGCATAGTGGGGAAGTAGCTGGGCTTCGATGCTTCGTTGTTTTGTAGTGGTGATGAGAAGTATTTTTTTATCAATATTGGACTGATTTGATGAGAAAGAGTATTTGAGAAATTTGTTTGTTTTTGATAATGAACCTTTTTTTAGTCTAGTCTGGTGGTTGCATGTGAAATTGCCACAGTGTTAATTTTGTGCACAAATTGGGTATTTTAAAGTTTGTTTGGCGACAGTAAGAGCAAACCATAGATTATGCAACATTAATCAAATGATCTCATGAGTACGCTATCACAACATTGTTTCTTGACAAAAAGTTTCTTGTCACAGCATGTAATTGAAATTAAGGCTGACCATGTTCCATCATTTGATGAATGCATGCATTCGTTAAAAACGATAGGCCGGTTTAACATTGGCGTTTCGTAGACAATTCTCGTTGTGACTAAGCGAGATTCAAGCATTTGTCACTTGTATTGTTTGTATAGAATGCATGCATTTGTCAAGTAAAGCAACGTGGACTGTTAGCCTAAGCGTGTCCTATTGAAACAACAAAATAGAATTTTCTACCCACCAATGAATGAACGAATAGAATTGTCCGTCACTCACTCAATTAGCAAAGAGTCGCTACAAGTACAAACGAACTATTTAGCGAGACGGACAGACAAATACTTCTACTCTAACTAAATTAACTTTTAACTGGAAACGTGTTTAGTAAGAGTTGGATTTCTGTTGAGCGAGATAAAATCGTGACCGTCTTCGACGCTCTGATTGGTTGATTCATTGAAACCGGCCAATCAGAGCGTCGAACGCGGTCTCGTCTGACTTTTACATAGCCCTCAGTACGTTCCTACTGATAAGTGATAAGAAGACTTTCAATTTCCCTGGCTATCGTTTCAACAAGCTTGTTAAACAAAGGTGCGGGTACTGTAAGCTACTGATTAAGTTTAAAAGATAAGCCTGCCCGGATACCGCCTGACTGGTAGATGGTATCGTTAACACCAGCGCTTCACTGTTAGTTCATTTAATAGTGTTTCAGTGTTCAAATACAAGTCTAGGCATTAGGATTGTCGGTTTTGGTTAGGGAATGAATTTGTTGTTGGATATTTTGATATGTGTGTGTTCTATTTGTGATAGTTTAAATAATTTTGTCTTGATTGTTCTTTTCGATTAATTAAACGTATCGTTCGTTTTTTTTTTGGCAAGAATTGGCATTGGAACGCTCGTTTTCTTGTCAATGATATTCTATTTTATTGTTGTTATTGGAAATTTGTGATGTTGTGTATCGTCCGTATACGTCGCTCAACCCGAATTAACCAAATCAAACAGACCATTAATTTAGTTATCCAAATAATTGAATGTATCCAACAAAATGCGTGTGATGCAAATATTCATAGATACCTACTACATTATTTTAAAAGGTTTTGGTATTTACATTGCAAAGCTTTTAGGATTGAGATAAAATGTATTTATCAGAATTCAAACACACATATTGTTATTTAGTACAAAGTTTTATTCAAATAGATCATTGCATTAAGTTTTAGATAAAATGTTGTACACACAACAAATAGCGTCCTTCATTGAAATAAATAAAAAGACCAACTAACTAAGACGAATAAAAACTAGATTTAAATTAAATGAATCTTCTTCTAACAGGCGATCCACAAAAGAGGAAATAAAACGTTTTTTAAATAAAAGAGGTACGGCAACCTCAATTAAATGTCGCCAGTTTAAATAATTTGTGTCGGCGCGCGGCAACAGCGCGTGTCCGCAGTGTCCACGGTGTCGCGAGTGTCGTTTGTGTCACGAGTGTCTCTGACACGCCACTCTGTTACCGGCGGAATGTTGCAAGCAAATTATTTCTGGTTTTCATTTTAACATTGGTTTATTGTGGCTGTTATTGAATGAGAGCCATTGATACTTTTGCAAATCCATAAGTAGGTTGTTTAAGCATCTGTATATATAAAAATGAAACCCGTTTCCCGTCGTCACGCTATAACTTGAGAACGGCTAGATCGATTCTGCTGATTTTTTTTGTGTTTGTTATTGTTAGAAGAAGGTTCTTATGACAGAAAAGAATCCTGAAAATCCTACGGGAATGGGAGAAAACGGGATTGCGCGTACGAAGTCGCGAGCTGAAGCTAGTAATAAATAGTTAAAAAACCGCTCTATCATCATCATCAGCCTATAAGTGGTCACCGCTGACCAAATGCCTCTTCTCAAAAGGAGAAGGTTTGAGCATTAACCACGACGTCTGCTCAATGCGGTTTGACGATTTCAAACTTATAATTTATAATTATAAGCCCAGGTTTTCTCACGATGTTTTCCTTGACCGTTTGTCAGTGGTGTCTAAATAATCTTTGACTGTATATATGACTTGGAAAAGGTCACATTGGTACGTGCCATTGGTAGGCTTGGAACCATCACTCTCATGCACGAGAAGCGGGCGTCATAAAATACAAGACAATTTAAACATAATGTATATCAAATCTTTAAATAAATGTATTGTTATTATTATGAAATATCAAAACTTTCGCATTCACCTGCCCACCCTCTTATCCTACACAATAACTTATAATCACCTTTAACGCCTCCCACGACAAGATGACAATACCGTACCAAAATAAATCAGATGAGAAAAAGAAAAATACCTCCCTAATTATTCGAACAGATTCCATGAAGCATAAAGTTGAATCAGAGATTATTAATGCTTCAAAAGATTCGGGGATGGATAAGAAACAGATTTTTTCTTTTCTCCCCCGTCCGTCCGGCCGAAACGGCTTTATTCGGTACGATTCAGATTATAATCTGAGGTTAAGTACACCGGCTTTTTATTGGTAGGGAGGGTAAGAGTAGGTTAAGTATTTATCGGTTTTACAGGAAAATATTATTTATCAAGATCTGTAACAAATACATAGTTACAGTGATAATCAATATACATAATTTAACATCCAATAACCATATTTGTATTGTAACTTTCATGAGGCATACTAAATAAATTACAATGTTTTCGGCTTACTCACGTAGTAATTTGACGAGGAACTCGACTAGTTTCAGTAGCAGCGCGACAGTCGCCGCGTCGCGGGTCGCGAAATGCTGCTCATGAATATGAGCCTCTAGCATGGCTTGAAACTAGTCGAGTTCCTCGTCAAATTACTACGTGAGTAAGCGGAAAACATAATAATTCATCCAATAACCACTTATTAAAATAAGGTTAAACAAAAGCATACAATGCAATATTTAAAATAATAATAATGCAGTAACAAGTAAATAAAAATGAGTCTCAACTTTATAAAACAATATATTCAACAGCTCCACGACATTAAATTTTGCTGTCCAGCACGTCCACATCGCGTGACCGCCACGAATAAAGTGAACGACGTGCGACGCGAGATTTTAAACTACCCTCAAAATGTTCGAATTGTAATTGGCTTTCCATGAAACCGCGATTTTGCAAACAAAAGTATTATGTAAAGCCTGCTATCGAGACGGGTGGGCATTACTCCGTTTATTTTCATTGTGGCTTTGTTGCTTGTTAGTCGCTACCTAATGGACTGTCTGATAAAAAGGAAAATATAAGGGAACATAATGGCTCGGTTATCATGGACTATGCTAAATGGGTTATTGGAATAAAGCTGACTCATTGTTAAGCAATAATATTTTTACATGTACTTCATTGTTGGTTTGACGCGATACTTTACCTTGGGGACAAAAATGAAATGAATGCATTTGTGTTGGAATTAAGTCCTAAAGATATGCAAATTAATTAAGTAATAGGTGTATACAGTAATTTTCGAACGTCATTAATATTAAATTTTCTCTCTAGCACACTATTAACAAAACATTAAAAATAAAACCAAGTATTTTTGTTATAACTATGAGTTATAGTAATATTTTATTAGAACGGCTAGCAGTCCCACGTTGGGCGCCAATTTGTCAGTGCACCCGAGATGAATTAAAATTAGTTTTTATTTACAGCAAAGTACGTTTTTATAACTATTTAGACTCGTTAAGTTTAATTAAGTAGATTAAAGTGTAACTATCTCATAATCAGACTTAAGTAGAGATAGAGCAGAATACTTTGTAATGACGCCTTTTCTTGTTGTGGGTGTATTAGAAAGGTAACAGCCGATTATGGGACTATAGAGGTACATTTGACGAATACCGGGCACCAGAGCTTTTTGCCTATTGATGACGGCGATAAAATCATAGTTCTAATACATTTTTGCACTCAGTAGATGGCGTTGCTATCGAAAAAGGCGACCACCCAAAAACCAAACAGCACTCGCATTATTTACAATTAGTTTCTGTAAACAAAAACTCCGATTCAGGTCGTCCATTGTGAATTTCAGCATTGTTCCTCTGTTGTCCAATGTTTTGTGTATATTTGTGTGTTTACAAGACAAAAGTATCGCGTTCGTTGTCAAATGTTATGATTATAAAATGTGCTTTTAGTAACATAACATCATAATATCACGTCTTTTATCCCCGAAGGGGTAGGCAGAGGTGTGTGTGTACGACACTTAATGCCACTATACAATGTGACACTTCTCACTATTTATGTTATGAATCCCATGTAATAGGGGGTGAGCCTATTGCCATATACCGGGCACATTTCCAGACTCCATGCAACTACTGAGATTTTTAAAAACCCAGTAATACTTTGCCCGACCTGGGAGTCGAACCCGAGACCCCTTGCCCGGCGCAGTCGCAATTGCGACCACTCGGCCAACGAGGCAGTCTACATTCTAACATTCAAATAATATACTGTGTTTTAGTGATAGATAAAATGTATGTAGTAACAAATAACATCTAGAACTTATCAAATAATCAAAATTGTCTGAGTGGTATGTTATAAAAGAGAATGCAAATATTTAGTTTCATTACTCACATTAATTAATATAAAAATTTAAGTGTTTTTAAGACTCTTACGATAGCGAAGACATTATACCATGTATTGTACTATAGTTATTCACACTGCTTATACCTCTATATACAAAAAATACAAATAATATTACCAAAAAACCACTTCGAAACTCAAGAACTAAAACAACAGTGATATCTTTCGAAATTAATTATCCACGTAGACGCAGCCGGCCATTTTCAGAGAATCGCTTTAACTTGTTAGCACAGGAGGGCGGGCAGAGCTAGTGCTAGTTTATAGCATTGCATAATACTGTAATACTTTATATTAAGTTCTATTAACACGAGTTGAAGTTTTCTTTAGAATATAGTGAAGTAGAAATTATGTGACTGTAGAACATTAAACAAGAGAATACAATATCTGGTGAATAGTCTGCCGGTAGACATAAGGAGTCAAACAAATTCAAAAATAGGTTTAAGCGTAAATTAAAATTATATTATTTGGAAATGTCTTAAGTTCTGTTTAAGTGTAAGTTACAACACATATATAATATTTAATTAATATAACTTAACATCGCGCCTTTTATCCCCGAAGGCAGAGGTGCACATTATACCACTGTACAATGTACCTCTAACAACCACTTTTCACTATTTATGTTATGAGTCCCATGTAATAGGAAGCGAGCCTATTGCCATATACGGTATACCGGGCACAATTCCAGACTCCGTGTTACTACTGAGATTTTTTTTTAAAAACCCAGTAATACTTTGCCCAACCTGGGAATCGAACCCAAAACCCCTTGCCCGGCAGTCGCACTTACGACCACTCGGCCAACGAGGCAGTTTTCATTACATTTAATAATATCTAATTGTACATTAAAATTAATAATATTTAATTATTAATACAAGACTCGTTGACCTCACATGGTTTGACACCATTGCAACAGTTTTGTGGGGTTTAAATTATACTTACCTTTGTTATATAAAGATGAATAAAAAGCGTTGTAAGTTTTACAATATGGCGTTGTTGAAATATTGTAGTATGATTAAATATTGTAGTATTGTAGTACGATGTGCATTTTCTACCGCTTATACCACGGGGAGTGCTCTGAGGAATTGTTTGACCTGATACCTGCCGCATCTTTTCGCCATCGACCCTCACGACAGCATATGCATCCCCATCATATAGATGGTTGGCAGGCCACAACTGTGCGGTTCTCACGTAGCTTCCTGCCTCGCACAGCAAAACTGTGGAATGATCTGTCGTCGGCGGTATTTCCGAACCGATACGACCTTCAAACCTTCAAGAGAAGAGCGTACTCCTTTTTAAAGGGCCGGCAACGCACCTGTGACTCTTCTGGTGTTGCGGGTGTCCATGGGCAGCGCTGATCGCTTACCATCAGGCGTCTGCTCGTTTGCCTCCTATTCCATAAAAAAAAAAATTGTTGTTCGATAATTTAGAATGAGCTTTATCAGAAAGTGGTGCTGCCTGGTCTCTTTGCAATATGTGATCCTTTTGTCCGCTCTTCAGATTCTCACGGGAAAGCAGTGATGGTGCAAAGTGTGTTCTACTTTGCTGTCACCACACGTTAAATACTAGGTTGTACTTGTGGTTCCATCTGCATTACGAACGTAAGTACGTTAAATCTTCAGATTTCCACGCAGCAAAACCGCTGGTGCAAAGTTAATAAACGAATGTAATATATACAGTAACTTGGAACTTCTTCTTTAATAAACATTTCTTTAAAATACAACTTCATATTGTTGCTCAAAAAACCTTTCAATTATTTTCGTCTTATCTTCAACTTCTTGTTTAAATATAGGTAGGTAGATCGCAGCACACATGCGCGCTGCCAAAGGCATGCATGTTTCATGCTGCAGTTGAGATGTAGGCGGGACGTAGAACTAGGTCCAATGGAAGTGGTATTAACCTGAAGAGATTTTGATTAAAATAATTTTCGGAAGTCTAATTAGTTTTTTCGACTCCGATTTCTTTTATAATGAAACTAAAATTATACATAACATAAATAATTATACTAAAATTATAATAAGTTAAAAATTTATTTTGAAAATTGAACTGATGGTTATATTAATATCGTCAAAAAAAGTAAATAAGTTTGTGATTTTTATAAATGTATTATACGCCATGAAGACTTCTCTAACAATAATAAAGCATCATACTCTCTTTAAACTTTTATAAAATAAATAATACTGTCAATACTGTTTTGACGATACTGTTAATAATAACAACAAGATATCGGTTACAAAAAGTGGGTATCTTGCGTAGGTGTTTAAAGAATAGGTCGCCCACCCCGTCTAGTACTGTGGGTTGGCCATTGTTATTGTTTTCATTCATGGTAACTGCGAAGATAAGCTTTTGTTTACTCGTTGAAAATTGCAAAAAGAACAATCTTTCAAGAATTCTGTTTATTTTCTTTCGCTGAATCTCTTATTTTCCTTAGTATTCCTTCTTAATACATAATTATTATAATTACCGCGGCAGCAATGAGAAATAAGCTGCGTTATAACGCCTGTTTATTAATTACTGCTACTAAGGAGCAGTTAGTAGAGTAATTAGTACTGCCAAGGAGTGGAATTCTTTGCCAGAGTCTGTATTTCCTGAAGGGTATAACCTGCTTGTCTTCAAGGCTCGAGTGAAAATGTTGCTTGTGAGATGACGTGCTCCATTGTAGATCGCATCATTGCTTACCACCGGACGAGATAGTGGTCAAATGTCGACCCAACAAATTTAAAAATAAAACACAGTTCCTAAGCAAAGAGTTCAAAAAAATAATAACATTTTTTTTTATTATTTTGTTTAACCAACAATTGTTTACACTATATACATTTCTGATAAAATAAATAAAGACACATTTACAAGTGCAACAATTAATTATAGGTTAACACCACATGCAAAAAACGGTAAACAAAACATACAGAAAAATAACAAATGATTCCATGGGTATGCATATATATCACAAAAAGAAAAAAAATACATTAGGATGTCAATTACTAATTATAAACGGAATTGTTGGAATATTAAATTTAGTTATAGTTGTATAACAGTTAATAAAATAAACTTATAATAAAATCAGTAAAAAAAAGATTACAAATAAAAAATAAGAATAATAATATTAGGTAGACAGATTATGTATGTACATGACATACATACATATTATGATACTGTCAGTACTTTTACATTACACATTTATCAATTCAAGATACGCTATTATCTCCATCTATTGGCAAGGGGTGAAGTCACAAATATTCTCTGCAATACTAATAAATATACAAAAATAAGTGTCGGTAATACTCCATTGAGGCAGCCAGTGTCACTTCCAGTCGCCACTTTATATCGGTGCCCCATCTACCAGTCTCGTTGGAGCAGCCCAATTCTTGTGTTCAATTTATTTGTACAATTTCATCGGTAAATAATGTTTATTTTGCACAGAAACTCATGTTTTTGAGTTCGAAGGGAACTCGTTAGATGTATTTGCTTTCCTTTGAGTTCCATTTTGTATTTAATGGCAAAATTGTATGTATTTATGTTTGTTAAACAGTAAAAGTAATCTTATTTGGATTTGTATCTGAAATATTATTTTGGTTGGTATCTAAAAATGTCGGAGTTTGTGAAGATCTTGGATTTAATCCATGATTAAATGCGAAATAGATATAGATAACGGTAATATCTTTATTGCAGTACATTTGAAAGATAAAAGACTTATCCGTATAGTTTCTGTTTTAACAAGAGTCCTATTACATGTTTATATTAGTAATCATTTATACATATCGTAGTACTTATATTTCTTTGAATAAATAAATATAATCACAATTTTCCTTAAACATCAAGTAACGTATATATAAACGGCTAAATACATTTCGCTAATTCTGGTTTTTGTTATGTTAATAGGCGTAAAAGTATCAAAGAAAATACGGGATATGATAATTATGGATTATATTAAATACTTTTTAAATCTCTGATAAACACAATAATATCAAAACGCAACACAATATAGGCAATAATAATTATAACAAACTCACACTTCACTAAAACGGTTCAAATCTAAACAGAACTACACTTTATACAAATATAGAGGTATATTGCAAACTGTACCCGTATAATCTGCGGACTACCGTCCGGGGAGTTGTGGGACCTAAATCTAGAATCTAGGCACTCAAATTAGTATTTATCACGTTCCACCATTAGAAGTTTCTCTAATACTATTATGTGTGGAATTTAAATATGTTACAGTAGTAATAGTGTATGAATGTATTTGAGTGTGTTGAGGGCCTTAGAGTGAATTATACATATTAGTTCGCTGTTAAATGTGTTGTTGAGGTATTTCTAGGGTTTATTTATTTGTATTTAATTATGTATTATGTGCGTAAATGAATTGGTATTTAGAATGTTTTATAGTCTCTATATATTTAGTTTTATAGGGAAGATTTATTAGATTAGATGATAAGTACTTTTTTATCGATCGAAAATTATAATTTACGCAACAACATTTTATTTTTTAGTTGATAACTGTATCACAAAACTAAAAAACTAGAAAAAGCGTTTATTTCATAACTAGCGACCCTCCCCGGCTTCACACGGGTACGGTACGGTACGGTATAACATGCATATAAATCTGCCTTAAAAATCACTCCATCTATTAAAAAAACTGCATTAAAATCCGTTGCGTAGTTTTAAAGATCTAAGCATACATAGGGACAGACAGACGGCGGATAGCGACCTTGTGGATAGTGTTATTTCCACATTTTTATTAAATAATAAAATAGTTATCTTTCTTTGCTTATGTTTAAAATAATGATAAAGATACATTAAATACAATCACCAATTTTGTTACTGAAGTCTACAAAATAATGTAAAATTCCATCAGGAAATTCGATGAGTGGGCAATACTCGTAAATTGCAATCGAAATTCGAGTTTTAATACGGAATGTGCACTTGCAATGTGCTGTGCAAACATGTGTTTTATGTGTTACGTGTTATAGTCTTTATTTTAATGTATTTTTAACCGACTTCAAAAAAAGGAGGAGGTTCCCAATTCGACCGTATATATGCTTTTTTTTATGTTTGTTCGCCGATATCTCCGTCGTTTATGAACCGATTTTAAGAATTCTTTTTTTGTTGGAAAGGAGATAGTTCCAGAATGGTTCCATGATAAGGAAATCAGGATCTGATGATGGAAGACCAGGGAAACCGAGGGGAACTTTTAAAAATTATAGGGGCGACTAGGGCATTTGGTAATTTTTTGATTAAGTATTGAAAACCACTACAATTTGATAAAAGTCTGGAGCCGATCTGATGATGGAGCCGAGAGCCAGTTGAGGGAACTCCTCAACGGTTAACAGTAGCTACCTTGTGTTTGGGTTTGATTAATTTGTATTGATGAGGACTTTACACCTGGGTGGGGAGTAATTGTCAATAAGGGTCTGATGATGAAGTAGTACGATAGTTGAGGGATCTCCTTAACGGGTAACAGTAGCTATCTCGTGTTTCGGTTTGATTAATTTGTATTGATGAGAACTTTACACCTAGGTGGGGTGTAATTGTCAATAAGGGTCTGATGATGAAGTAGTACGATAGTTGAGGGAACTCCTCAACGGTTATCAGTAGCTATATTGTGTTTGGGTTTAATAATTTGTATCCATGAGGTCGTTACACCTAGATGGGGGGGGGGTGATGGTTATTAAAGGCCCAATGATGAAGTAGTATGATAGCTAAAGGACTCTTCAATGGTTAAGAGTATCCATCCGGTGTTTGAACTTCAATAATTTGTATTGATAAAAACTTTGCATCCATGGCGGTTGTAACATAACATAACATAACATCACGCCTTTTATCCCCGAAGGGGTAGGCAGAGGTGCACACACAAGTAACACCCACTTTTCACAATTTATGTTATGAGTCCCATGTAATAGGGGGTGAGCCTATTGCCATATACCGGGCACATTTCCAGACTCCGTGCTACTACTGAGAATTTTTAAAAACCCAGTAATACTTTGCCCGGCCCGGGAATCAAACCCGAGACCCCTTGCCCGGCAGTCGCACTTGCGACCACTCGGCCAACGAGGCAGTCAAAGACCATGGCGGTTGTGTATAATATATATCAAAGTACTAAACTAAAAAGTATAAAATAAAATTAAAAAACTGCGTTTAAAAAAACCGACTTCAAAAATGAATGACTAACGAAAAGTAAAAACTAAAAAAAGGAAAAAAATAACTAAGTGTTATAGCTTACACACCCACTGATAGGTTAGAAGTCGGTGCCACAAGTTTTAAACAAAATTATTCATTAAAACCTTAATAGATACCTACTTAACATTATTAAGCTGTTTACAATTTTATTGCGCATTATACCAACAGTGTCCATTAACTATTTTGTTGTGGGTTTGTGGCACCGACTTCTAACCTATCAGTGGGTGTGTTGCCACTGTACCATAGTCTACCCCTTCGGGGATAACTAGGCGTGACATAACATCACGCCTTTTATCCCCGAAGGGGTAGGCAGAGGTGCACATTACGGCACTTAATGCCACTGTACAATGTAACACCCACTTTTCACTATTTATGTTATGAGTCCCATGTAATAGGGGGTGAGCCTATTGCCATATTCCGGGCACATTTCCAGACTCCGTGCTACTACTGAGATTTTTAAAAACCCAGTAATACTTTGCCCGACCCGGGAATCGAACCCGAGACCCCATCCCCGGCAGTCACACTTGCGACCACTCGGCCAACGAGGCAGTCATGAGAGAGAGCATAACAAGGCGTGATATTATGTTATGTCTGCTAGAATCGTATTATATAGTGTTTATTCATCCTAAATAGAGTGAAATCGTGCCTGGTGTTGAATAAATGTTTTTTCTTTCTTTCTTTACAAACGTGACGATAATTATGTAACATTACATAACATCACGCCTTTTACCCCCGAAGGGGTAGGCAGAGGTGCACATTATACCACTGTACAATGTAACACCCATTTTTCACTATTTATTTTATGAGTCCCATGTAATAGGGGGTGAACCTATTGCCATATACCGGGCACAATGAGAGTATTTAAAAACCCAGTAATACTTTTAATAATAATAGCTACGTACATATAATTGTCGATACTAAACGCCGAATATACAAACTCCAACATACCTTACATAGTGCACGTAGCAACCAATATTTGTCCAACTGTAGTGGACATTCCAGTTCCCCAGTAAATGTCCATATTGGCCATCTGAGCGCTGTCGAGACCAACTCCGGTGGAAGCGGTTTGCATATCGCCTAAGCACGTTTAGCTTGGATAGCCACTTCAATACTTGGAAGTTTGTGGGGTTTAGGATATAGTGTGATAGCTAGGTATTCTTGTATGCATCTAATAGTGTCTATGTTATATCTATACGTTTGATCTGGTGATGATAAATATTGTGGGGACATCTGGACTTATAATTTCTAATTATTTCTAATTTCTAATTAAAACTATGGAATCGTCAATCCGCCATTAAGCGCGAATCCACATGCAAATCTGCGATCATCTCCGTTCTAGAAGAGCTTCTGCTCAGCAGTGGGCACTTACAGACGTAGGGCAGCTATAGGCTGTTGATGATGATGATGATATGTTAGATCATCCTATGAATACCTATAGACAGCCTATAAATACCCACTGCTGAGCAAATCCTTTTCTCACACGGAGAAGGTTTGAGTATTAATCACCACGCTTAATACCACCACGGGGGTTAATGGGCCTCCTGTAACCTCACTCACTCGTGAAAACACAACGCGGGTGGTTTCACGTCGATTTTCCGTGAGGCCGTGGTATCACTCCGGTCGAGCTGGCCCATTCGTTCTAAAGATTGGCTCTCCCACACATATCCCCCTTTCACTAGTTATATTACTCGCTTGAATCCCATGTAGAAGGGAGTGATTTTATTATCAAACACATTTGGCATTTTACAGACTCTACTTAACACCAAAAAAAAAATTGTAAAACTTAGTTCCATTTTAAATATTATCTTTATCTCTTAGTCATAATTAATCTTATCGTTAGCACAAATGTGCGGTGTTTTCATGGTTGTGTCTACTGTAGATCCTGGCTTACAGGAGTTGCAGCGGTTTTGGGAGGTTGTGGCGGGCTTGACCCATTTAAAAAAAGATCTATCGTTAATCCGTAACGTATAGGTACATATGTTACGAAAAGTAAATTTCGGTCTAAGACTGTTTTTAGGCCTATATAAATACTAGCTTTGGATTTTGGATTAAAAGTAAAATCTATGTGTTATATCCCAGATCTACCCCCGTTGTCTTGTTGAAGATTCATGGATTGGGACAAGAGAGGGGGGGGGTTAATTGGGCCTCCAATTGGGCCTATGTGAGGCCGTGGTATCACTCCGGTCGAGCCGGCTCATTCGTGCCGAAACATGGCTCCCCCACATTTGAATGGAGGTAACGAAGGTAGTACATACCCAACTAAAACAACAGATTCAGAGCTCTAATGCTTATATTTTGCAGCACAAATTGATGTAACAATTAAGTTAAAACATACAAGTAATAAAGCGATAACAATGCACTATAAACAATAACATAATTTGCTAGCAGGTACAACTAAACTCGTCCATTAAGCTAAAAGTTAAGTGCTAACGGCAAACTTGTTAATTCGATTGTTTTCTACTAAAACTAAAGAGAATTACGTTCACTGCGTCAGTACTAAATAGTGGCTGGATATTGGATAATTGGAATGTATTCTTCTTCGTCTTTATAAGGCGTAGTGGGAAGTGCCTTAACGCCGGACGGGACCTAACGCCGTACGCTTGTATTATCTCTATAACGAATAACGCGAGTGACTCAATTTTTAGGGGAAATTTCCCAGTGGTAGACTCCTAAGATTTTTAATAAAAATTGAATCGCTCGTGTGTAATTATCGAGATAAGTAATACAGGACTTCCCCTTATAGATAAAGGTAGATATGTTTTTGGATCAAACAGTTAGGTATCATGCTCCTTATGAGTAGAGAAGAACTATAGAGAGAACTATTGACAAAGTGTTTGGTCGATAAGTAACCCGCAACGATGCCTAAGAGTTGCAACAGAGATACCTGTAGGCAGTGGCGTGCACAGGTTTTCGAGACAGGGTAGGCAACTAAATATCGTATGATTATACCCCTCCCCCCCCCCGCCGGTCATACAATCATACTCACACAAGACAGGTACATGTACATACATAATACATTTTGAAAAATGCGTTCAAGAATATTGTGGTGTATTCTTTCGCCAAATTACATACACTGACATCTCGCGTATTTTTTGTGAAGTACTTCATCAGCTATTGATTAAGTCAACAAAACTTACAAATAATGAAGGATCTATTATTTATTTTCATAATGAAGCATAAATTTGATGAACCAAATTTCATTATGGAATTGTTAAGTTTAATCAATCTGTTCAAAATCATAATATATTACGAATTTAAGAGCGTAGGTACCTACATTATGTCAACAAACAAAACAATAACAAGCGCGGCCGGCTGTGGCCGACCTGAGTCTATGCGGTACATTTGTTATTATTACATTACATAATTATTAATAAGAATTAATATGTGAATCAGTACAACCCGAAGTCTAAGTTGATATTTTTAAGAATTATCAAACAATAAACAAGAAATCAAATAACAGATCCATTATAGTAAGTACATATTTACATTACCTACCTTTTACTTGGGTCAATTCTCGTAACACGAGTACACCTCTGCCTATGGTCATTACCTGAATCTACCTCTAGTCCTATAAAGGACATTTTCTTGCGAAATCTTACTGTTTTTACTTTCAACAAACACATAAAATTACTTATTATTCACACAAACTTCACAATCGAATAATATAGGTACTTGTACTAGAAACTGATAAACAAATACACTATTTGAAAAACCTACACATATATTTAACTACTACTACACATTTATGCAACTTTATGTTTAAAACTATTTCCTAATAATTTAAACGAAAACATAAACAAAGCGATCGCACATCACATGAAAACAATATGGCCGAAAACATTGGAAATGAATTGAAGCCATTACCAATAGTCAATTGAGTATTTATTATAAAAAAAATGTAGTTTAAAAATTAAGGTAATGCAGCGTTTAATTTCAAAAAAACAAAGGTTAATTTAGTAAGTCAAATGAAATTGCATCATCGTCTTAAACCAATATTTTATACTAAAAAACATTCATTCATATAATTTGAAACGTTGTAAATGGCGCCATCTTGAAGTTTCAATAACTTCCTTTTAACTTTTATAATAATAAAGACAACTCCTCGTTTAAAATTTCTATAAATCGACAAAGCGTAAAAAATTTAAGCTTTAATTAAAACACTTAAAACATATTTGTTAAATACGCAATTATAAAAATACATTCGCATTATATCGAACGAGTTTAGAAGTTTCAACAAAAAATTCAATAGATGGCGCCGGTGTACTCCATTCATCAGTACTTTACGATATACAGATTTTATCAATTTAAATCCTTTTATGATTTAATTGTATTTAAAAATACAATAACTTGTTGCTGTTTTATTGTTTTAGAATTCTTAATAAAATACGACCGTTTTCCAAGTGATGAACAAACGGTCCTCTAATTTTTTAGTTGCAAACATTTTGTCAAGCAAAAGGAATCGTGTAATATAATTATGAATGGTTATTCTGTACCGTGACCATGGTCGTGAACTTCACGCATGCGCGGTGCATACTTTTGGTACATTACTTTCGTGACGTCACAACTAGCAGCCAAAATTTAAGGAATAGCAGCGCATGCGTGGTGCGTGCGGGGCGCATTCATTGCTTTACAAAGGCGCGTATTTATGTTAGCCGTTTTTTTTACAAACTTTTATTATATTATTGAATTGTAATAAACGCGTTTGTACATTTTATGTATGTTATATATTCACGATATTTATAGGTAGGCAAAGCCTTTTCGTCTATATGGACTGCACGCCACTGCCTGTAGGAATTTAATTTCATAATTTAATCCTTCTCCAAACAAATGTCGGTTTTTTTTTAATCGTAGTGTTTTTTTTAAAAGAATTTAACAAATAACATATTAATTAGTAGTGGATTCGTTCCCCTTAGAGTGTATTTTTTATTATTTTTCGTGTAAGTTAACAATTAATTATTGTAGTAGGCCAATTGTATAGGCCAGTTTTGGTAGATTGCCAACAATTTTTGGCAGTTTCGTTAAGCTACTTCACGGGAATAAAACCACTTATGTATATAGAGCATACAGTTGAAAATTGCATGTTGAAACTCGACTAGTCTTTTTTGTATAGTTAATAATTAAGTACATTCTTGCCTTAAAGGTTGGAAGTGTAATATTGAGCTTCACGTAAATGTTTAGCTGATCATCGGTTCACTCACTAAAAAACTCACTTACTAAAACTCACTTACTAAAAAAAATCTATTTCATCAACAATACGATGTCCATAATTGATTAACAAATTTCAACCTCACTCAAATGTTGTATCCACTCAAACAACAAGACAGAAAATATCAACAAACACAAATCTAAAAAAACACATTAAACTAAGACAAAACCAAATAATGTGTCTACAAAAAATATATTTTTGAAACTCATTTACATAGCTTTATCGTTAAAACAGAGCTTCGATGTATAATAAGAAAATATTGGAATGCAAATACATAGACCCTTTTTCAATTTACCTTCACCGAAGAGCTTTTTGTGTGCTTGCCCTATAAAGCTATTGTTTTTAGGGACCTCCCTAATAGCAGCCGGTTCGAAGGTCTACGTAGTGAATTATTTACGTCGCGTCGGTAAATAAGTGGACGTCCGTTGGCGTATGAAAATGTGAGGGAAATGGGAAATATTTGTTACAACTTGAGAGTTAAATGTTATGTGGTTATGTTATGGGAGTTTCTCGAACTATTCTCGTATTTCTCGTAAAGAATTAATTATTTGTAATGGCATGAGGTTTTGGAATAGTGTGATTTAAGTCTAACAGGATAATAAGAGAAATTGAGTAGGTATAGGTAATGCTGCTTAAAGAAGAGACTACAAGAGCATACATAAAGATATGAATACAACTAAACGAATTTTGTCAATCACTGTCTCAACCTCAGCTACTTTGCGACCGAGCGCCTAGCTGCACTTACAGAAAGACGGAAGGAAAATTAAATTTTTGACGTTTCTAAAGTGCTTAATTAAGGATTAATTGTATTTGTATGCAGTGGGAAAGCTGGCAAGGATGATAACGGCTCACAGTTCTTCTTCACGCTGGCTGCTGTTGCAGCTATAAATCGCTATTACACAACACACAGCACACAACAAGCCATACTCAGCTTCAGCCAGCATACATCTCCAGTTCAGTGGAGGCTCTCGAACTTTGAAATATCACCTCTTGTCTCCACACATCCCCACTTTGATAGTCTGACCTTAGATGGTAAGAACACAAACGTGAAAATACTGAGAAAAGTTCTACTAGTTTCGAGCCACAGAGGGGCTCTTCCTCATGAGCAGCGCGCGCGGTCGCGGTGATGCTGCAATTAGTTAATTTAGTATGTCTCGCAATAGTTATTATAAAAACAAAATCTCAGTTACTGCACCTG
The DNA here is from genome assembly GCA_038387885.1 of Spodoptera picta. Taxonomy (NCBI): domain Eukaryota; kingdom Metazoa; phylum Arthropoda; class Insecta; order Lepidoptera; family Noctuidae; genus Spodoptera; species Spodoptera picta. The sequence goes on from JAZHFQ010000335.1 coordinate 2,751,944, forward strand.
TAAAAAACCGATCACAAAGTTAACTATTTCCAATTTACCCGGTAAAAGTTGTAACGGGAATCGAGAAGAGTGCAAATAAAACCTTTTTGGAGCGCAGTTAAACGTTAACTGGCGAGTTTAACCCCGTCTCTGTTTGACGATCGATCGTATATTCGATGCCAGTTAAACCAGGAACACACATAACGGTAAATTTTGATTCGAAAACTAAAACTGAAATGTATTTCGGTACAATTCTTTTTGATAATATGTTTGTTGAGTCCGCAGTATTATATAAAACCTAACTTCATATAATAGGGCCCCCTAAAGAGCGGCCAAAAATGCACATATGAAATTTTTATTTGACCGTCTCCTTCGCCGAGTGGTCGCAAGTGCGACTGCCGGGCAAGGGGTCTCGGGTTCGATTCCCGGGCCGGGCAAAATATTACTGGGTTTTTAAAAAAAATTTCAGTCTCAGTCATCATCTGGAACCGTGCCCGGTATATGTCAATAGGTTCACCAGGGGGTGAACCTATTTATTTTATGTTATGAGTCCCATGTAATAGGGATTACATGGGACTCATAACATAGTGAAAATTGGGTGTTACATGGTACAGTGACATTAAGCGCCGTAATGTACACCTCTACCTTCCCATCGGGGATAAAAGGCGTAAAGTTAAGTCATTGTGTTATGTTATGAAACTTTATTCGTGAAGTCCCTATAATCGTTCAATTTCCATGAACTTATATCCAGAGCATAATAAAATACAGCAGTAGTTGATTCAACCCTGGAATCGAAACCTACACCCTCACCAGTATGCATGAAAATGTGTCAATTGAAAATTAACCAGAGGTAACTCAATATTTTTCCTTCCCTGATTTAGGTCGAGTGTAATTTCATATTTGGGATGTGAACGTGTAATTTTAAAAAAACCTTAATAAAATTTCACATGAATTTATAATACAAAGTCTACCTTTACACTGAAATTTGTTAACGTAATATTACCTTGTGTCTAAATAAAAAATTAAATGCCTAAAATTTGGTCATATATTTGAAACTTGAAAAATATCTTGTTGCTCTTGAAGAGAATTTTCCGAAATTCCTACCAGAGAGGCTAAAATTGTTTCGACCAAAATGAAAGCCAATATTTACAAGAAATATTAACATTAGTCTAAGATAATGCCACGTGTTATGTCATGTTTCGTGTAATACATGTATGTATACACAGCATATAACATTTCTGTACACCTCAGCGTAATGAACATTGGCACTCGAATACAAAGCAATTTTAATACACCACCTACAATTTCAATACACCACCTACAGTTTCAATACAATACCTACACGCCTGCGGGCAACAATGCAGTTACCGGGCAAACGGCGATTGGTCACTGGGGCATCACGGGGCATTTCGTTACCAAACAAAACATCTACTGGCAACTCTCTATGGATTTGTATAGAGCTGTCTATCGGTTAAAGGAAAATTGGTTTATTTTTCGTTTCCTTGTTGATGTTGAAGTGGTTTTAGTCAGTTTTGGGATAGGATAAAAGTATAATACAGTAAAATGCTTTGGAATTGCTTTAACTTAACGACCTAATAATGCGTCAATAAAAATATACTGCGACCAAATTGAGTACCTACAGCTATAACCATCCAAAAATAGCTCGCAACATACACTTCTCAAATTAGCCATATTAACTCATGAACAATCGACATAATTTTATGTTCCCCCTTAAGGGTACTCCGTGTCCCTTGTTTGGGGTCAAATGTAAGGTGACTGGGTCACTGGATAAACATCTCAGTTTCCTAATTTTACCCCCTGAAGAAAACATGGGTTGACATGGGGTAGAAGCTTTTGTTTTCTGGTTGTTTGATTATGTTATTTCTGGATACCTACTACAACTTTCACGTGGTTTGCATTGCATCACGTTCGGTGGACATTCGTGTAAAATATTCCGAAAAGGACACGAATATAAGATTTCCTTTTATTTTATGGAAGGTCGTCTTCTGTCAATTATTTTTTTTTCTGTAAATTTGACATACCGAAATAATCGATGTCAGCCTGTAGCTGTCCCTCAGTCAAGCAAAGTCCTCTTCTCAACTGAATAGTGATGAACGTTGATCATGACGCTTGTGAAAACCAATTAGCCATTTCAAACTCATAAATAAATTGTAGATAAGTTTATTTTTTTCATTTTTACTCAAAATTTTTACATTCACGGTATAATACTTCTTGTGAAATAATATTGTTATACCTACAATAATTCCTAGCATTCTCAATTCCCGTTTCAATAGCCTAAGTTAAAACTACTTATGCAGCTTACATCTCACACATAAAGCACTCAGCACGTAAGTCGCCAAGTCTTTTAGAAATATACACTCTTGTGAGCGCATGCTGCCCTGGTATTGACTGACTTATTCAATACAGCCGATGCACTCAAACCTGTCGTTTGGTGAAAAGAGCCTTCCTAATCCTCCACAAAATGGAAGCCCATATTGAAAATACTTTTGATGCAACACTGGGAAGTTTTTCTTCTAGTTATTTGGATATTTTTCTTTTAAAATGAAAGTATTTTAGTAGAATATATCACCTGGTAAATAAAGTACCAGGTTTTAATAAGCTTGTGTTGGTTATTGTGACATTTTGCAAAAGAATATACGTGAGGAAACCGCTTATATGATACGGACTTTTACCACAGCATCTCTCGTGTCCATAGGATATTGTAGAAAAAATCGTGTCATTATTTTTCCCTTACAAAGGTTGATTGTAACACAGAAACAATAAAATGTATTCTTCTGCCGTGGAAATAATGTGTAATTTGGCTGCGTGTCAATAAATTAAGTCCTTGTACAGGGCAATATATGCCGTTATGTACCTACCAGGGCAGCATAGCATAGCAACAGTACGTTGTAGTAATAAAATTTATCTTTGTCATAAATCGCGCAGACTCCGCAGTGTGCAGAACGGAGCGTTCGTAGAAAGACGTAAATAAATAAAAACAATTTTGCGGGCAACTTGATGGATTGGCTTTACACCCTTTTAGGTGAACTCGTTTAACTTCTGACTTGTATCATATTTTTGTACGAACTCATAAATAGATGTTGTTTGTTGTTAACTACTTCTTTCTGTACATAGTATCGTCAACACTTTACTACATGTACACACTTACTAAGTGTTAGTTCTTTGAATAATTCCAATTTAACATTATCCATAACCTCTTATATTTATTCCCACTTAATTTTGTTGTCCACTGGAATCGTAAAATTGTTGAAAGGAAATTGAATTAGTTACATAATTTATACCACAAACATTTTCGTCACAATAAACTATTCGTTTCAATTAACTTTATTCCCATCGTAAACGTTTAGGATCATTCAATAGCATTATAATATAATTTATGGATGTTAAACGATCATAATTCAAAATATTACCAAGCTATTATATTGAAAAATAGCACTCTTGTTTGTGTGAACTTCCGCCAAAACGGTATTTTATGGCCACCCATTAAAAAGTTTCCATTAATAAAGTTGATGGACAAAATAACCTCTATAAATATGCAGGAGCAATATTTACGTGAGGTTGGCACCCCTGGCAGCTGATTCTTATGCAATTTCGGCCGGCCCTCCCGGCGCCCGCGGACGCCTTGACACGGAAACATTTCATTTTCCTGACGCGATCATGTTGGCAATAATCTCATTGTGAGGGCCATTCTGCGTCGTTTCTAATATCATAACCAACAGAGAGGACACTGTTTACTATTTCCTCTTTACAGAAAAGCAATTTACGCGGGTTTATGGTAATGTTCCCGATTATGCTAATAAGACCGCAACTTTTTTCTCAGTTGTAACGTTGTCCGTACTTCGAAGCTCTCAATTTGTATTCAGGAGGATCGTCAAAGCAGTTAGTAATTTGTGAATAAAATATTGTTGAAGTGTGCGAAGCGTGCGAAGCGTGGCGTTAGCTAAAAATGCCCCTTTTATACATAATCTTAACATAATATTATTTTAAAATAAAATGTATTCCGAACGCCAAAGTCGTTTCTTGACCGGATCTGTCGAAATCTAATTACAATCTGCGTGAAGTTCCAAATTTGAAATAATAATTATGCAAAAAGAAAAAAATAATTAAAATACGTGCGACCTTACTTCGACGAAAAAAGTTTATGTAGGTAATTTATGGTTTTCATTTTTATCGTAACTTCTAATTACTAAGTGGTTTCCTATTATTACAGTTGTTTAAAAACCATAAATAGTACATTAAGCTGTGCAAATAAGTTATTTTTTACAATTGCAAATAATATTATGACTCTTAACCACCTGTTTGACGAACATAACTATCGTGTCCATATTAGTTTAAAACAGTAATAAAAATATGAGTCATGAAACAACACTTCCAGGCAGAAACTTCTGAAAAAAAGGGTTGACTAAGTATTTATAAACATACATACTATTGAATAGCACCCATTCATCACCATCACACGCCAAACAACACAGCTATCACAGCAGCTCTTCGGTACGGTAACGGTACCACGGCAATGCGACATGGCGCATGACGTCACGCCCTAACACCCCCTCCCTCCCCCTCTCCAGGCTCGCGGTAATGAGCTGCCTAGCCACCTGCTCGGCCGCTTTGACCACACACTTGGAAATTATATCGCCACATTCTATGAAATATTTTGTTTAAAGACCCACCCGTAGTTGTAATAGCGGGTTAGGTTTTACAGGTTGCGGTGACAGTTATTTTAGTATAATATTTTTTAGGAATGTTTGTTTTAAAAAGGTAAAGGTAATTCATTAACTTTGATTTTGATAAATTTATCATTTTCTTACTCTACTCCAATTTTACTGTTGAAAGCCAAGTTTATGATAACAAACAGACAAAAGTCATAAAAATGTAGTAGTTAATATATACATTTTCAAATAAAAAGAACATTTTTACTCGAATTAAATAAATCACTTAACAGTTTGGATTCTCCTCATATACAAAGCAAGCGTCACTTCTGCATAAAAACAGGTCCAAGAACTTAATTCCAGTAGTTTGAGCCGCCAACATCTGCAGCAAGCTCATGAATGAATCAGGATCCTCCCTCCTCCGTCAGTAAACACAGGGATCTGCCGACAGATTGAAACACTACCTGTATTCTATTGATAGTAAATCAATGTAGCCTCCACAGTGTGAATTGGAAATCGTCTTGACGGTGTGTTTTTAGTATTAGATGGAATAAAATGTAATAGAGAACATTCCAAAACATGGCTCGAGATATTTTCGTTGCTGCTAGCTTTCTACGGTTTTTTCCTTAGTGCAGTTAAATACGATATATAATAATGAATTTATAGGACCCGAAATTATAGGTGTTAAAAGTTTATGACTAAAACTTCCATCAGCTGTAGAGCCTATACCTACAAGATTGACATTCGACAGTTTTTAGTATGGAATTGTCAAATGTTCAAAGTTATTCGTCAGTTACAGTTTATCTGGTATTGGATAAAACGGCCCTTCATCGTGTGTCTAACCATTGCCCGAAAATACATGCGTACATATTTAGCATTCTAACTGAATATATAATAGATCAAAATAAAATTCACGTACCAAAATCATATTCACAAACTTTGTCGGCTGAAAATATAGAACACCTACTTACATCCTTCCTCTTTACTCTCCATTCATACGTCTAGTCACATTTAGGAGTCGGCTCCATATACATTACACTTGACCTTGGAAGATCACCAAGGAAGGCAGTATATCTCAGAAAAACTAAAACCAGTCAGAGTAAATTACACTCACAAGTTAAGACACTAAGTCGCATTCTCCAAAAGCAAGGATCAGGAACCACGAGGCAATTTGTTACAATTGGAAAGGAGAGGCTTTAAAGAACGTAACGGGAATTCACTAATAGCTTTAAAAAACCGTATCCGAGAAATCCTCCAAACGTCTCCATGATACTCAAAAAACTTTATTACCGGAAAAGGTCGTACGATTCCCGGACAATAAGACATTTGTCGGAGGAACGGTTGCCGGCGGCGGACCGACAGTGATTGATGACGTCACAGATTATCCTTTCAACGAACCATAGTAATGATTGTAAAGGGTCCATTGCGATGTAATGATTTTAACGCGGACATCGAATATGTTGCGGTGGGGGCGCGATTAATTTTATCAAAAATGATTTCGTTACTTTAGATCCTTATTTCTTCATTCATTGTTTAGTATACATAGAGTATTACTTTTTTTTTAAATTTACGCTTATAGACAACGAATTTTGATACGGTACTCATGTTTTACCAACTTACGGTAAAATCCAGTAAAATATATCCGACGAAATGCGATATCCAGATTAGTACCTACACCTTTTTTTTGAGGGGGAAAATCATGAGTTCTCCCGCCTTGGGTTAAGCGAGACTAAAAATCAACCCGTTCCTATTTCTGCTCTTTGAGCTGGAGCCAACCGGCAACCCGCTAGGCCTTCCTCGGCTCCGAATAAGGCATCAGTCCTACTGGACCTCATATAGACTAGTATACCTAACGTATTTATTTTGAATTACCTTTACTAATACCTAAACAAAAAGAAAAACAAAACGATTTATTTAAAAAATTACACCGTGAAGAGAGGGGGGAAATGAAAAATTCCCCTTTATTAAGGCAAGACTGTGGGCAGGCGGTTCTTCTCTGAAATAATTTAATCTGAATACCGCCGAGACCAGGGAGAATGCACCATCACAAATAGTTAGAAACTTTCGTGCCTCTTGAACATGCTTTTAAACTGAACAACTTCATAATATGACGGACGTACGGAATAGTTGTCGGGAACTTAATAAAAATTGTTGTGTCGGCTTTTTTCTAATTTTGAGTGTAACGTTGTACCTTGTTTGCCCTAAAAATAGCTTCGAAACCATATACATTATAAATAATTACAATAGATTATTCTAAAACTATTATTAAAATACACTAAATAAACAAATAGAATCACATCTTACTACTTACTAATTTAAAACGCATTAAAATAATTAATTTTATATAAAAACATTACGGAACCCAATATTAATTGTTTACGCAAAGGTCCTCGCTTCTATTGCGCCTACGCATCTCTAAACGAGTTAATAACTAGTCGTGTCGGCTCGTCTCGGGGGCATTCGTAAAATCCAACGAACAGTCAACTTAAAGGCATCAGAGGTGACGGCTGTGTCACTCGATCGCGGACGACCTACGTTGCAAGATCGTACTTACCTACCTAGCTAAATCTACTTTAAATCAATTATATAAATTGTAATCGGAATCCCGCTGGGGTAAGTTTCCAAGTATTGCTTAAGTGTTGCTATTGTAAGGTGTTTCTTCTTCTTAATTTCTCGCTAGCAGCGGCTATTCCTTTTTTTCTTTGTCTGCTGGGACACTGACCTTTAGACCCGGCTACGTGGTCCGAGCTCTGCTAACGCTTGCCTTGTGTCTGCGCTTCCAGGATTTATTTATTTATTTATTTATTTATTAAAACTTTATTGCACATATAGTGAAATTGGCGGACTTAATGCCGTAGGCATTTTCTGACAGTCGACCATTGGGTGGTGCAGAATGTTAAAGCGGTAGGTGCAAAATTGTAAAAAGAAAGTATGAAGTAGATAACGAAGTTAAGGTAATAAAATATTGAAGAGGGAAGACATGATTGTTATAGTCGATAATACATAACTAAGGGTATAGGGTCTTAAAATGAATTATATAATAAATATAATATATCCCAAATATGCATACATATAATATAATACATACATATATAAATAAATGCAATACATAGACTACATATTAGCACTGTTTTGAGTTTGCCACTTTCTATAAATGTGTTCCCGAACCTTGAATTTAAATGAACAGCGATTATTTGCCATTCTGATTTCCTTGGGCAGCGCGTTCCACAGAGAGACAGATTGAACGAAAAAGGAGGAGTGAAGATAGTCAGTGCGGTGAGTGGGACATTGAAGTTGACGGTTATTAGATGAGCGAAGGTATTTAGAATGGTTTGCGCATGTATATTGGAAGTAGGAAGCTAGATAAACAGGTGAAGAAGGAGAGTCGAGAAAAGAAAATAAAGTAGTTAACGCCCTTTGTTGCCTGCGCAGGCGTATGGGCAGCCATTTTAATTGCAACCGATGTGCAGAAACATGATCATATTTACGTAAATTGAAAACGAATCGAATGCAGTTATTTAGAAGACGGTCAATTTTGTTGAGTAGATCTGCATTCAGGTCGTAGTAACACACATCAGCATAATCGATGATAGGAAAAATCAGGGCCTGCACGAGCCGTGCCTTGGTAGTAGACGGAAGGAAGTTTCTAAGGCGGTACAAGCCTCGCAACGACCCAGTTACCTTCTGGCATACCCTAGTGACCTGTGCACGCCAGCTCAATGTGTTATCAATATGTAAGCCAAGATCCTTCACATCGTCACTAAACGGGATTGCCACATTATTGTACGAGACAGGCTGCAGCGACGCGACACTGACTGTTTTCCAGGTACGTGTGCTTCCAATGATTATGGCTTGACATTTATTTGGATTTACTTCTATGCCGAACCTTTGTGACCAGTTGTAGATAGCAGCCAAATCACCATTTACTACCGTGATAGCACTAGGTAAGTCATCCACTGCAGCCTGACAGTACAACTGCAAGTCGTCCGCATACAGATGATACGTACACCGAAGTTCAGAAGTAATGAAATTAATAAAGATTGAAAATAAGAGAGGAGAGAGAATGCCGCCTTGAGGGACACCAGCCAGCAGATCACACCAACTTGAAGAATTATCGTCAAGCCGGATCGACTGCTGACGCCCCCGAAGATAGGAAGAGAACCAGTCCAGTGTTTTGTCAGAGATTGCAAGATGGGACAGGATGGCCAAAAGGAGATCGTGACTGACCATATTGAAAGCGTTTGAAAAGTCAACCAATACTAAAACAGTTACTTTGGTGTCCTCAATCCCTGCCCTACTGTCGCCAGTCACTTTAAGGAGGGAGGAGACAGTGCTGTGTCCAGGTCGAAAACCTGATTGGAGAGGGCTTATTAAATTTATGTTCTACAATTGACCTCGCGTCGCAGCCATCTACCTGGCGGATTTACGTTCTACTTTTAACCTCGCGTCGCAGCCATCTACCTGGCGGCGAGCGGAAAACCAGACCTCCTTCTACCTGGGAACTACCTAGGCCCTGCTGAAGACCTGGAAGTGCATTTGGAACGAGACCGGACCGCCTGCAGAGCTACTCCACGGTTCAGGCCAGTGTTCTCAGCGTACCTATTACCCCGAACCTGGACGTGATTGGGGCAACAGATAATTGGCGTAAATAGAGTGAACTACTTCTAAAAAAAAAGTGTACTTTATTTGGACCCCTACCTACCTACCTACCTGCCGGCCACCTGACTCCTACAGGAAGCTAGGTGCCGCATGAGTAAAACTTTTAGAAATGTTTATTTTTGTTTTATTTATTTCAAAAAGCAATTTACATTGTGTGTCAATTAAAGCTTAAAACTAATTACACAAGTAGTACAAAATGTGAGAAAACAAAACACATTTCTTAAATCGAATTACATTTAAAATTAAAATTATTGCTAAAATACTGGTCTCTTAACGACAAAATTTATGTGACACAATTACATTAATACATTGGTACACTATTCAATAAGTATACCCAATGCAATACAATATAATAATAATAATAATAAAGCCCGCAGGGCACCTTGAGGCGAGGTGACGGGCATTAGCGATCCCGCGGGCTACCATCATCCCGAGTGCTCCAGGGAGAAGTCACCGTTCCTTCTTCTCCGGCTTGCCTTAATTGGCTGGCTGGAGTGAACAATGACAAGGAACAGGTCTCCCACCTCTGGCTTGCCTTCATTGGCCGTCCAGAGTGGAGTCGCGAGAGCAGTGATCCTGCTCGGAGGGTAAGAAACTATTCGTAAGTCGCGAGTGGGCCAGGGATGCAGGAGGCTTCGGCTGGAGTAGATGATCTGAGTAGAAAGCGGTGGTAGTTTCTTAACCCTTCAGCCACTCACATTCTCGTTGCCCCTATGTTGCTATATCTAGTAACCATTCCCGGGGCCCGGTCAGTGAGTTGGCGAGTCTCCGCCTGCCATTTTTACGTGTAAAAATTACATTGTTTCGGCAGGTGCCATAGTCATCCATAGTTCCCAATTTACCAGTCCACAGCAACCCATCCATAGCGCTACCAATTTTTTTTCCATTATTCACAACAGTCCTACACTAACCGGGGACTGTCCTTGGGTGCATTTCCATAGTGCATACAGGGATAGTCGCCGGTTTGTGTCTCCATTACATTTAGATTAAAGTTGTCTAAAGGGCCTCTGCGCAGTTGGCTTCGGCCCCTCGTACGCCTCCCAAATGACCGGGACCCTGTGGTCCCGTGAATGGTAAAAAAAAAAAAAAAAAAAAAATAATAATAAATAATCTTTATTGTACACCTTAAAATAATATAAACATATATGTAGAGTTACAATCAAGAATAGTAGGGCACAAAGGCGGCCTTATCACTAAAAGTGATCTCTATCAGGCAACCTTTGGGTGAATGGAGCACTGAATGATAGTGGAGGTGATTCTAGGCATACTCAGGTACTTACATCACATACCTATACATACACATACATACATACATACATACATACCAACATACATACATATATACACACATACATACATACATGCATACATATACATACACACACATATAAGGTGCTCTATAATTATCAGCCACGGCTTTAATGGGAGGTAGTGTTATGTTTACAGATTACAATTGTGAAGAAATTTCGTACCCCGGACCAGTTAATTACATAAAGTAATTAAGTAAACATTGACTACATTCTGCATAATGTGGTTCACAAATTACGCGCGATGCGTCGCTTAGTCAATGAAAACAATTGCTATCTCTTTCCACGTGTACTGAGAATGAAAACGGAAATCAGCTGACTAGTTCGTCACTATCTAATCTACTAGATACTCAATAACAAGGATGAGTACTCAGCGCCGGGCGGCTTGGAGCACGCTGCACACCCCCGCGCGCCCGCACCCTCTCCTGCACTCGTCGCACGCGCTGGTCAACCGGCCGCCGGGCAGGCGGGGGTTGAGCTACTGATAAGGATGGCAACAGCGTATGACGGGGCGTTCAAGAACGAGACAGCACACCCCAGCAGAACACGTCGCACGCGCCATCCGGCCGCCAGTAGCCCCGTCAACCCCCGCCTGTCCGGACGTTCGTTAGTTTCAATGTCGGAGATACGCGCGCGCTACGTAAAAATGCCTCCCAGGCGACGAAATTCAAATCAGAACTCGAAGAGGAAGTGTTAGAGTTCTTTCGGTGTCATCCTCTTGCGAGCACAAGGGATACTGCCGGAGTTTACGATGATAGAGATAATAACTTGTGGCGTCTTTTAAATCAAATGCGAAACAAAGTAAAAGTGAAACGGACACATTAAATAATGTGATATGACATGTTTGGAAGCGTGCCTTCATTTGTGTGCAACGCGAAGGTGGACTTGTGCAACAGTTTTGTAGATAAGTAGGTAGAGAGTGTGTAAATAACTGTAAAAGTGTGTAAAAAACTGTTTTAAGTGTGATGGGAAGTTTATAATCGTATTTACCTACATCAGCTTTTCGGAAGAATGCCGTACCTGGTAAGTAATTGCACTTTTAAAACCCTTGTTAGCCTGCCTATTGAGTATCTAGTAGATTAGATAGTGACGAACTAGTCAGCTGATTTCCGTTTTCATTCTCAGTACACGTGGAAAGAGATAGCAATTGTTTTCATTGACTAAGCGACGCATCGCGCGTAATTTGTGAACCACATTATGCAGAATGTAGTCAATGTTTACTTAATTACTTTATGTAATTAACTGGTCCGGGGTACGAAATTTCTTCACAATTGTAATCTGTAAACATAACACTACCTCCCATTAAAGCCGTGGCTGATAATTATAGAGCACCTTATATATACATAAGGATATGTAAATAAATAAAAATAAAATATATACACATGACGGATAGGAGACAGCAGGGAAAAAGAAATAGTAATTTACTACACCGTGGTGAGGTAATGTTTCCTCACGAGTGCTTTAAACGTAGCGAGTGTCTGTGCTCGTCTTACAGAAAGAGGCAATGTATTCCACAGTCGAATAGCTCGAACAGTGAAGGATCGGTCAAAAGATCCTTTGACCGATCCTTCACTGTGCTCGCGTGCTGGGGCATCTCAAGCTTCAAATCCTCCGATGAACGTACTGGTCTAGAATGTGTGTCATGGAAGAACCTGAAACGGTCTTTGAGGTAATGGGGAGTTGAAGGATTGAACAGTATACTGTAGAGTAGAGATAAGATATGAGTATTCCGGCGAAGGCGGATCGGCAGCCACTTGAGTTTAGCACGATATTCGGAAATGTGGTCATATTTACGTAGTCCAAATATAAACCTTATACTAAAATTTTGGAGTCGCTCAAGTTTATTTAACTGCACTTCGGTAAGATCTGGATAGCTGACGTCAGCATAATCGAGCATGGGATGGAGAAGTGATTGAGCAAGCACAATTTTAGTAGCAGTTGGAAGAAAGTTTCGGAGTCTCAACAAGGACCTCGCCGACGCAAAAATTTTTCCACTGACTTGTCCCAGTTGAGGTCCCCATGAGAAGTCCTGGTCTATGACAATACCCAAGTCCCTTACCGCATCACTATATGGTATTGTAGCACCGTTAAAGACAATCGGCGGGATTTGGGTCCATATAATCTTGCAGCGCAGACGAGGGCTACCGACTACAATGACTTGGGTCTTCGCGGGGTTGACCTTTAAACCATAAGCCGTACTCCATTCCGAGATCCGTGCCAAGTCGGTGTTTACCATCTTGACCGCCTCGGAGAATTCACTAGGTGGTGCCTGAGAGTAAATTTGTAGATCGTCAGCATACAAGTGGTAGGAAGATAGAAGATTATTTGAGATGGAATTTATGAAAACAGCGAACAGTAGAGGAGACAGAACGCCCCCTGCGGTACGCCAGCAGTCGTATCAGACCAGGAAGAGTATAAACCCTCAATGGCGACACGCTGTCGGCGGCCACACAGGTAACTACGGAAGAAATCAATCACAGTTGGAGATATGTTAAGAGAGCCCAGTATTCCAAGCAGTATATCAAAATCAACGGTGTTGAAGGCGTTGCTAAAATCTAGCAAGGTGAGGAGGGTTAAATTGCCGTTTTCAACACCAGATCGTATGTCATCAGTGATGTGGACTAGTGCCGTATATAATACATGTCATAAAATCAAATCTACTATCAATGTCAATAAAAAAAATCAATATTAATACAAAGTAGGTAGGTAGGCTTAGGTTGTTTATAAATGTGTTTGGTTAATTAATATGTAGTTAGTTTATTTAAAAGTTTAAAACATAAATAAAATTAAACTTATTAGACAGAAAAGGCAGAATCTCAATGAAGTTTGAAAAATTGTTGAAAAGGTTTAAAATTTAAAAATAAAGAATGGCTTAAGGAATGAAATTGTGGTATAAATTAAAAAACATTCCCCTGCAACAAAGATAAGTTATTTGAAAATATGTCAAACACATATTTCCGTAGAGAAAAAATGAAGTACCTAATTATAACCCCAGTCTCACGTCCAATTAAGGAAAGTTACGCAGTCATGAAAAACTAAATTGCCAATTAATTTTCCGCACAACGAGAGTATATAAGTTTAAATGTTGTTGATTACTGAGAGCGGGTTAAAATAAAACAACTCTACGTTAATTCCCTTGTTTTTACCAGACACGGTAATTTTTAATCGTATGTCTGGCGTGAATCTGTCATATGGCAGTAAAATATAATTAAATTACCTTAATATTGCTTTAATCAACTAAAGAATATGGACTTAACCCGAAAACTAAAACGCGCTTTTTAAGTCGTTTTAAAAATTTTAAGTCGCGCTTGTATATTTCTATGACTACAGAAATCAAACGGGACTTGCTGTAATATGATGTAGACACACAACAAAACAAACTCTTTATAATATCAATTGAAAATATTATTATCGACACTGCAAAACTATTCATTAAAAAATATCTATCTTTCCAACATTATTTACTAAAATACTCTACTCAGATACCTAACTAACAAAGATTTCATTAAACAAGTACAGATATAATACCAGACGTAAATAGTCAGGACACTTGACAGGCTAATATGTCTGCCACATCCATATAAGTACATGTAACTAGGTGTTATAATCGCAAAGCTGGATTTGAAAGCGAATAGCTAAATAATTAATGATTGAGATGAACGCGCACCTTGTTACAATTTACATTGAACCACGTTCATTATGTGTATCAAATATGTATGGGACGTACTGACTTGAAGAAAATTACTTTATACTACAGGTGTGCTCGTGAAAATATGGACGAAGTGATATATGTACCTATATTGCATATTAAGTAGTGACCACGTCCTTTCATGCAATCTATATCTTTGGTTATTGAGTGTCTGGCGTAATGTTTCTTTGTATCTGTTCAAGTCTGTAATTGTTTATTTTATTTCTAGCCATGGTCCCACTGCAGGGCAAAAGCCTTTTTTTAAGTGGGGAAAATCATCGAATGTCTGCTCCCGCCTGGGTGAGGCGGGAGGGAGTGTCAGACTCTTACTGACTAAAAACCACCACGTTCCTTCTCCTGCACGTCGAACCGGAGCCCCGGTTACCCGTTAGGTTCTCCGCGACTCCGAATCCGAAAAGGGCAAAGGCCTACCCTATTTCCACTCGTCTCTTCTTCGTCTATTGTAAAGAGTGCACAAAAATAAAAATGGGTTAATATGTGCTAAAATAAGTTAATTATAAGAAAATTCTCCTTAAAATTATTATTACCTGATTATAATAAGACATTTCTATAGAGGTATAAATAAAAATGAATTTCCGTTCGTTAGTGTAAAGCAACTGTTATTTCATGAAAGCTACAAAATAATTACATACAACAAACCATTTACATCTTGTATCGTATAATATACCAGTAATACATAGCAACAGCATATCTAATAAACCAGATCGTTAGAGAATATTTTCCTAAATAAACTCGACCTACATCTTTCTTAAATTATAAATGATTATTAAAATTACGAATTCTGTTTGCTTCTTTAATTTCGTTCTACCTAAAAATACAACAAAGAAATTCATTCTTTAGTTATTTATCTTAGAGTTTCTGCGCGCCTGGTACAATGAAATGTTACGCTATCCGAAATGGCGCGTAAATGTAACATGGCCGTTCAATGCCAGCTATTCATTGGAGAAGCAATCACGGTGGTGGCTTTTGAATTTAGAATCTCCCGAGTGCGTGCGGAGGCGTCTTGACCCACTTGTTTGGAGCTATGACCTCCTAGTACCTCGCTCGCTCCCTATTGATGCTATCTTTTTACTTAACTATAAAAATTGAGTATATTTTTTCCATGCACAATTCAACTAATTAGGTACTACAACTACTCCGTATAAATTACTTAATTTACTTTATCTTTATAAAAGCTAAAATGTGTAAATACTTCATGACGTAATTACATGGAGATTGAGGATAACAATGAATGAATCCAGTTCCACTTTATCAAAATAATATGTCACAAAACCTTCGGCGAAAACCATTACATTATGTCTGCGAAACTTCTCAGCGTATTACATTTCAGATATGGTGAACATCCCACGGGCCGCTTTTGTTATCCATAATAAAAATATCTTTTAGCCAAATTAGAAATTGATATATTTGTATTTTGTATCATGGACTGGCTCGTTGGCCGAGTGGTCGCAAGTCCGACTGCCGGGCAAGGGGTCTCGGGCTCAATTTCCGAGTCAGGCAATGTACTACCGGGTTTCAATAAACGTCAGAGGTAGCACGGAATTGTGCCCGGCATATGGCAATAAGCTAACCCCCTATTACATGGGACTCATAACATACCTCTAAATAGCGAAAAGTGGGTGTTACATTGTATAGTTGCACTAGGTACCGTAATATGCACCTCTGCCTACCCCTTCGGGGTTAAAATGGCGTTATGTTTGTATGATGGACTATAATGACAATGTTTAGGTTAACATTGGTTACTCTCATCGCCAAAACTGTGGTTAATTAGTGGTTTGGCACTGATTGCGAATCTCACTAATTCTGGTGGGATCATTTATCAATCTATTTGTAAATTATTTGTATGTGAAAGATTGATAGTAAATTATAGGTAATTATATATGATGCCCCATTAGTTTAGCGGCTGTACCAACTTATAACGATCGATTTGTAACAAATATGTAACAAATATGATATGTAATGTGAAAACAATCAACACTTATTTAGACTCCATCAAATATACAGGGTTACAGGTTAAGTCGACCTAAATCCTTTAAGAGGTGGTAGTTGCCATCATTTCTGACTGATTTGACTATGGAACCCCCTAGCCCAAACTTAATCGTTCTCAAGTTATGGGACTTTGAAGATTTTTTTATAAAAAATCCAGATTTTTTGTCTATTGTCCCCTTTTTTTCTGTTTTGTACCTCTAATGTTTTAGTTTTTGTATTTTTTGTGTAGCAGATTAGTTGCTCCATTATTTTAAACACAAAAACTGCAATTAACTGTACCAACTGAATCGTATTAGACGACTAATTGTTAAAAAAAGAAATAAATTTCTGAAAAGTTTTTTTTCTTTGTAAGATATTGAAAAAAAAGTCTATGACAGTTGTGCTGCAGATATGCTTAAAAATATCTACGCTTCTTCAGCTTTCCGATAAGGTACAATTTGCTAGGGTGATATCAGGATTCTCGGAAAAAACATCGATGAAAGACTCCCAGATAATAACAAAAGTAACGGTATTTCGTACAGTTGGTCGCAGCGCCTATTGTCCTGCAATCATTGGGCTCCGAAAGCAGGAAAAAATCCTAATAAGAAAAGGGTAAAGGGGTCACAGAGACGTTTCAGCCTTAACGTTTGGATGGGAATAATATCAAGCTATCTAATTGGGCCTTACTTTCTTCCTCCAAATTTGAATGGAGAGACCTATGAAAATTTTTTAAGACAAGATTTACCCGATTTGCTCGACGACATACCATTAAACCTCATTCGAGACATGTGGTTTCAGCACCAGAAGAAGTCCAGACTTGACACCCATGGATTTTTATGTGTAGGGGCATGAAAAGTTTGGTTTACAACGAACCTAACCCAATAACATCTGTTGATGTTTTGAGGCAGAAAATTATTGATGCTGCTAACGAAATAAGAAGAGGACTAACAACTGGGGTAGTGAAAAGTGGCTTAAGACACAGAATGCGTGTATGTGTGCGAAATAGGGGTGGACATGTGGAACATGTATTTTAAAAATTATTAATAAACCTTATTCGTTTCCTATTTGGATTGTTTCATTTTGTTTTCTGACTAAAGTTAAATTTGACGCTTAAGTATCGTTATTTTTTACTACTACCTGGTAGCATATCATCGATGTTTTTATTAAAAAAATCCAATAATACCATATTGTATTATACCTTATCGGAAAGCTGAAGAAGCGTAGATATTTTTAAGCATATCTGCAGCACAACTGTCATAGACTTTTTTTGCAATATCTTACATAGAAAAAAACACTTTTCACAAATTTATTTCTTTTTTTAACAATTAGTCGTCTAATACGACTCAGTTGGTACAGTTAATTGCAGTTTTTGTGTTTAAAATAATGGAACAACTAATCTGCTACACAAAAAATACAAAAACTAAAACATTAGAGGTACAAAACACAAAAAAAGGGGACAATAGACAAAAAATCAGGATTTTTTATAAAAAATCTTCAAAGTCCCATAACTTGAGAACGATTAAGTTTGGGCTAGGGGGTTCCATAGTCAAATCAGTCAAGAATGATGGCAACTACCACCTCTTAAAGGAGTTAGGTCGACTTAACCTGTAACCCTGTATATAAGTAGGTACTTCATAATTTTACATTAGTACAAAACCTACCGAAAAAAGCAATTCATCGTCTCCAATGAATAGAAATAAGAAGGAGAGAAATAACGAACGTCAACATTTACAGACTTACTGAGCATGTAGAAAATAAATTACTTTTTTCATTTTTACACATCTACACTGTGCCTCGTTACATTGACAGTGTACGGCTCAATAAGGTAACACCAATACCAACTTTATATTACGTAAGAGTGAAAAATAATATTGAAAGATTCACATTCCAATTTATTTCTGTTCCCCTTGTTTGTGTTTGAGTAATACCTTCCCGTATTGTCTTTTGTATCAATATATGTTCTTCACTTTCACAGTAATTGTGTTTTGCTTTGTGTTACTGAGGTACTAGGAGCGAATAAACTAATAGAGGTTATCGAACTTTGTTAAATATTAAATATGCGTTTCATGATATTGATGTTAGTCATATTTTTGCAGCTTTGATTTTGTACATTTGACGTTGGTTTAACATTCTGTTAGTCAGATATTAATATTAATAAAAATATTATAAATTTCGTGAGACATACCTACTAAATTAATTAGTATGTTTTCGGCTTACTGTTTGTCGAGGGATTGGACTAGTTTTAAGCTATGCTGGAGGCTCATATTCATGTGCAGCATTCCGCAACTCACGACGGTTGCCTCTATGCCTCTAGCATAGCTTGAAACTAGTAGAGTTTCTCGTCAATTAATTAATCAAAATAATAGTCGGTTCCGTACAAAATACACAAACATTACTAAACAAATCCAACTTAACTTTGCCAATAAAATTAATCTCCAAAATTGACACAATAATAAAGCTAATTAAAACAAACAATACCTGCCTACCAGCGAACATTGTAAGCAAAACTCATATCCGATCATACGACCATCTTACAACCATACCAAACTCGAGGCCTAACTCAAATACAGGGAGGTATTTACAATGAAACTTTAGACAATTAGTAGGTACCGAATTAATGAAGCCGGTTCTACCAATGAGCGTTAACGTCTGTGCAGACGAGCAATTCTCTCACCACAAAAGACCAAAGTCCGTAATACATACATACATACATAACTTCACGCCTGTCTCCCATGGGGGTAGGCAGAGACTAAGGAACGCCAATTATTACGATTCTTACATACCTCTTTCGCTTCATTAACAGTCATCAATCTTTAAAATTAAAAGTCCGTAATGTTTGCTAGAATACAAATTCAAGGATGTTTATTCAAATTGCTTTTGAGAAGTTAGTTGCTGTATGTAAATAAATATGTATTATTTGTATCAGTACATAGCGCTTTTATAATCTTGCGAGAGATACAATGCTTTGTAAATTTTTCTAACTATATTGTACTAAGATTATACACTTAGGTATTGTATAATTCCTTGTCGCGGAGAACCTAACGGGTAACCGGGGCTCCGACTCGACATGCAGGAGAAGGAACGGGGTGGTTTTTAGTCGGTAAGAGTCTGACACTCCCTCCCGCCTCACCCAGGCGGGAGCAGTCATTCGATGATTCTCCCCCTTTAAAAAAAATTGTATAATTCCTTAAATGTATTTACTGTACAGTATTCTTTTTTTTTATAAAAACGTTGCCCCACACTAGGATTATCTTCTGTGTCGTGGGTGCGTTTACAAACATACAAGTTCACATACACATGACACCCAGACCCGAAACAACAATCTGCTTCTCGATTTGAATTATATTTTTGTGTCTCGTCTGCGTATATATTGCTCATTAATTCAAGAAACAGATGTTGGAAGTGTTGGACCATGAAACTGATTTTGAGCTTATACCAGATATAATTCTGTCATTCTCAACTACTCACAATTTAGAAAATTATGAAGTTATATAGAGGCACTCAACTCATTAAATTACGCTATAATACTCACTCTTTTATTGCTTTCATTTCAAAGTTTATTTCAATATGAACGATCTTTACAATGTTGTTTTACATAAGTGACTGCCTCGTTGGCCGAGTGGTCGCAATTGCGACTGCCGGGCAAGGGGTCTCGGGTTCGATTCCCCGGTCGGGCAAAGTATTATTGAGGTTTTTTCAAAAAATCTCAGTATTAGCATGGAGTCTGGAATTGTGCCCGGTATATGGCAATAGGCTTACGCCGCATTACATGGGACTCATAACATAAATAGTGACAAGTGGGTGTTACATTGTACAGTGGCATTAAGTGCCGTAATGTACATAAACCTCTATCTACCCCTTCGAGGATAAAAAGGTGTGATGCTATGTTTTGTTTAACGTAAGTGTTATAAGAAATTGAATTATGCAATTATGTCAAAGCATCTTTTGAAATATTCCGACAGAGTTTTCGATCTTTAAATGTACGTAACTAAACCTACTTTCAGTCTAAGAACCGTAAAGTCGTCAACATAAAAAATTCAAACCATATTTTTTACTTTAATCAATTTTGAACATAATTACATAACAATGAAGTTGAAAATAGCTTGATGGGCTGACGTCAGCAGCTACCACCAACCACTCATTACGATCGAAAGAAAAATAAATATTACCAAAAAAATTTTAAAGAATAATAATTAATGTTGCACCCTTCTCGCCCTAATTACATCCCTGTGATTTGACCCAGAATCGAAAAGGCCTAATGATTAATATTTTCGGGCCAGCAAAAATATGTGGCAGTATTTTTTTAATTTGTTGTTATCATAAAGTATTTATTTGAAATACGGTAGCCCAGAAATCGAATAATGTTTTGATAACGTCAATGTTAATTTATAAAATGGCCTCCGGGGCCCGTGTTGAACGAGTGTCGTAAACTAAAATGATATTCAAGCTTCATACTTTAAATGAGTCTACAACTTTTAGTAGACTTTAGTTTAAAATTGCGACGTTACTCATTATGACAGTTTCACTTTTAAACTGTCAAACACCAAGCGGTCACCGGTGACCGCAACCTATTGTTCTATAATTGTGTCTACAAAACCGGTACTCGACGAGTTAAGAGAGCGGCATTTTATGGTTCAAAAATTTACATAATAATTTATAAATACATATGTCGATTATATTACAATGTGTATGTTAAAATTATACGGTACATGAATAATGGAAGATTTTTTCTATGGCATAAGCCGGTAAACGAGCAGACGGATCACCTGATGGTAAGCAATCGGCGTCGCCCATGGACACCTGGAACACCAACGGCGATACAAGTGGCGTTACCGGCTTTTTGGGGATTAGGAGTTTGAGGATCGTTGGGGATTCAGAGATTGGGGAGATTGGGGAAGGGGAGGGTAATTAGGCATCCGGTAAGCTCACTTACACGACGAAACACAACGCAAGCGTTGCTTCACGTCTGTTTTCTGTGAGGCCGTGGTATCACTCCGGTCGAGCCGGCCCATTCGTGCCGAAGCATGGCTCTCCCACACTTAAACTGTCAAACACCAAGCGGTCACCGGTGACCGCAACCTATTGTTCTATAATGCTGTCTATAATGACGGTGCTTGACGAGTTAAGGTCTGAAAAGTTTTCTTCAACTTTTAGTTCTTTATTATAATAGTTTTGCCAAAATATAAAACACTTTTGGTAATCTTTGTAGGTTTTTCACAAAATATTCAATTTTAAGTTATTCAAAGCATTAAGTAGAGGGTTGTTAAACGGTGTAAAGCCCTCCGAGCTACCCTCGGTTTATGTGAAACCTCATAACTTTATAGGACAAAGTTATGTCCCACCTGCGGCCGAATTAAAATAGAACCGCTTATATAAGTACTTACATTTTACCTTCTGTTTTACTAGACATCCTATTTTAGTCTTTCTTAGAACATTATTTATTAATGAATGACGCCGGCAAGGTCTTGGAATTTTCTATAGCACTGAGACTGGAGTGGTGTCCGGTGTTTGGTGTTTAAATCGCCCACTTTTACATAAAACACAATAGAAAGTTGCATTTCATATTTATGTGCACTTCATTTCATATGTGCATTTCTGCGTAGTAATCTACCTTTTAATCCCTGAAAGCATAGGCATAGGTGATATACCATACAGATAATCAGCCTCTGTGATGTTAGGTACAGTGATAATTTTCCAAAAAATTAACATAACATTTTGTATCTCCTACCCCTTGTAGGCAGAGGTGCAAATTACGGCACTTAATGCCACTGTATAATGTAACACCCACTTTTTACTATTTTTGTTATGAGTTCCATGTAATAGATTCCACAATTCCAGACTCCGTGCTACTACCTAGATATTTTTAATACTTTGGTCGCACTTGCGACCACTCGGCCTACTAGGCAGTCAAAAAATAAATTAAGTATCTCTAATATTGCGTTGTCCGAACTAGCAGTTGAACTAGCTACTTTTTGCTGGGCAGTCACACAGAACAGTATAGTTGCGAACATTTTTATCATGAATCCGTTCAAAAGAAGGATGAAACAAAAAATCTGTTACACTTTTTTAACAACTGAACAAAGAATCTGAAGATATCGAGTACAACTCAAAAAGAAATGCTTTTTCTCTTTTTTGTTGTGAAATATTCGAGCGTACTCCTATTTTGTTTTAAGAACGTGCAAAAGACAGGGAGGGAATTTATTCGCTGCCCTTGTTATATCTCATTTCGTACAGCTCTCTGCAAATTATGAGTTATTGGAATATTCTTGGTGAAGGATACGCTTGACCTATAAAAGTCAATGCTACCTTATTGGCCTATCAGAGACGGTGTGATATTTTAGCTGCTTTTGTTAGAGTACCGGGACTAGTTTGTTAATATGTATTACTAGAGGTATATTCCGATGGTTTGGTAAAATTAGAATTATACCGTTTTGATTTAAAAAAGTAAGTATGGTTGCTTTTGTATTATAGTATCGCTATAATAATATTATAGAAAACCAAAAATAAGTCTTCTTACTGAATCCAGTTTTTGCCCGTTCTCGTTTGTGATTTTCTGTAAAAAGTTATAACAATTGGATATAAACTGTCTCATGACCGTCTCCTGATTCTTATCTACCTCCCCAGTAATTTTCATCCAAATCGATTTAGCTGTTCTTGAGTCATAAATAGTGCAACTAACGCGACTTTAATTAATATGTTTTCGGCTTACTCAAGTAACTGTTTGACGAGGAACTCGACTACTTTCAAGCCATGCTCGAGGCTCATATTCATGAGCAGTATTCCGCGACCTGCGATGCGGCGACTGTCACGCTGCTCTTCAACTTTAGTAGCAGTTTAATTAATTGTCTCACGAAAGTTTTAATATAGCGAGATTTTCATTTAAAATATAGATTAGGTACTTTTTATTTTGTTCTCACATTATTTAGAAGTAATTAAAATATTACACAATCATTTCTAACCCATAAAATTATAGGCAAAACTGCCTAGTTTAGTACAAAATCATGACTTCGTGTTATATCTATTTGATAACGGAAATATTCGCCCAAAATTGTATGACTTCAACCAACAGATTTTCAAACTACTACAAATACGAATTCTCTCCAATAAAACATATTAAACCCAACTATTCCTTCATGGATAATGTGTGAATTGTGAAATGGTCACAAATTCTATTATTGTCGGATTTTACGGCTCGGCTTACGGCCATGCGGCCACGAGCACGGACTTTATGCGGCCCATAAAATCCCTGAGTCCAGCCCTGGCCGCTATAAAGTCCGTGCTGTTTTAACCCGAAATGAGGCATTAAAGTTTTAAAGATGGAGAATTAGGGAAAGTTTGATAAAATGAACAAAAATGATAGCAGACTGATATTTCTTTTGCAATGTTTAGTGCAACAAATCCACATCTTAAAATAACCCTTATGCACCTCATTAAGGTTCATGTAAGATAGCAACACGAATTCCAAAATATGTTCCACATACTGAAATACAAGTACCTTGTTTGTCAGATTTCCGGATCAAAAGCTAGAGACACGGTTACGGAAATAACCGTACCTATATTTAATCAATTTGTTTACGCGGCCATTCAATCAATCAACACGGTACCAATTAAACTAAGATAAAAGCTCTCTGTATCGCATCTCCAACAAATCGTAAATGTCTGAAAGGGCTACTTTCAGCATTTATAGCAATGAGAATAGGCATTGGTAATACTTACAATCTTGTACACAAAAAATAACTTTCCGATCCGCTACATAAAGTCGTAATTCCATTGAAATAGAGGATTTTGTTTTTTTTATATATAATTTTTTTTATATTTGTTGGGCCGACGTTTGACCACTATCTCGCCTGGTGGTAAACGATTTATTTATTTATTTATTTATCTATTTATGCACAACACACAGACAGTACACAGGAGAACACATATATAAATATTTTGGAGGTACATAGGTACTACATATTCCCGAAGGAATCTCTTCCTGCAGTCCTTCGACAGGAAAAACGGTAAAAACAGAGACACTGTGCGTAACATGACATGAAATGTATTAAATAAATAGATCACAATAAAATACATAAACCTATACATACATATGATAGATACACATCAAATAATACACATATTAGAGTATATTACAAATAAACATATTATACATACATGCCATCGCGAAGGACACACCGGGCGTCGGGGATCGCGAGACGATTTCCGGCCACCGTAAGCGCGGGCCTGCGGACGGCGAGCATGGGTGGCTCCCCGTCCGACCAGAAACAGACCCGAGCGTACGGCGCGTCGCGTTCCGCGCGCGCCTCAAAGAGCCATCAGACCACCACAGATGGGGCCCAATACGGCCGATGCCGATTCGGAGTCGCGGAGAACCTAACGGGTAACCGGGGCTCCGGCTCGACGTGCAGGAGAAGGAACGGGGTGGTTTTTAGTCAGTAAGAGTCTGACACTCCCTCCCGCCTCACCCAGGCGGGGGCAGTCATTCGATGATTTTCCCCCCTTAAAAAAAAAAAAAAAATTATACATACATATATATATATATATATATATATGACACTAATTTGAACAAGATGAGGAAAGGTAGTGCTCCCTTACGAGTCTTTTAAAGATTGGGATGGATTTAGAATCACGGATATTAGGTGGTAGGGAATTCCAAAGTCGCGCTGCATGAACAGTGAAGGAATATGTGTAAAAATCAGTATTGTGTGAGACAACAGAAAGATTAGATTTAAGATGAGATCGGGAAAGAGCCTCAGGAGGGCGGGCAAAGGAAAAACGTTCACGAAGGTAAGAGGGATAATCAGGATTAAAAAGTATATTGAAAAGAAGACATAAGATGCGAGTGTTCCTGTGAGGTCGGATTGGGAGCCACTTGAGCCTTTTGCGAAATTCAGAGATATGATCGTACTTTTTTAAACCAAAGGCAAAGCGTATACAGACATTTTGCAAGCGCTCAAGTTTATTTAGAAGCTCCTCTGTGGCATCCAAATAGCAAGCATCAGCGTAGTCGATCAATGGACGGATCAGAGACTGCATAAGGTTGATCCTCGTTTTCAGAGGTAGAAGAGACTGGAGACGCTTCAGCGAATGCAAAGAGAAATGAACTTTACGACTGATCTCGTTCACCTGTTCACCCCACGAAAGGTTAGAGTTAATAAACACGCCCAGATTCTTGGCAACATCAGTGTAAGGGATAACATTGCCATTTAGGATCA
Organism: Spodoptera picta; assembly: GCA_038387885.1. NCBI lineage: Eukaryota > Metazoa > Arthropoda > Insecta > Lepidoptera > Noctuidae > Spodoptera > Spodoptera picta. The sequence goes on from JAZHFQ010000335.1 coordinate 2,777,451, forward strand.
AAGGATCAAGGGCAGAGATGCTCAATGCATTGCGGTAAAACCTACCGCCAATTATCATAGCCTTGGACTTGAGGGGGTTGATTTGCAGGCCAAACGATGATGCGGTCTACGATGGAGCGGGATTGGTTTTATCCTTGCTAATTTCTAACTCACTTTAGTGAAATGTAATCACCATTATTGGCTTAATTTTTTACTCATTAAACAATACAGAATGTCAATGTCAATAATTCGTGGGGTAACAGACTATTTGGTTTAAGCGACATTTTGTGCGATATTGAGTTATTATATATATTCGACGGAGAAAAATTTGCTGATTCTGAATACATATCATATAACTCAATATCGCCCAAAATGTCGCTTAAACCAAATAGTCCGTTACCCCTCGATGTACTTTTTGAAGTCGGTTAAAATCCATACTGTCCATACTTACCGCCAGCAAAATCGAGCTACTGTAGTTGAGTTATTTTGTATATTTATTTATGGCTACACTAGCTGTTGACCGCTACTTTGTCCGCGTGGAATATGAATATAGAACATAACTTTTTTTTTGTTGAATTAGTAGAGATTAGCCAATACAAACAGACAGACAAAAATTGTATAATAAATGTTATTTTGGTATACGTATTGTATGTATATTCATATGCATGTAGTAAACAGCGGTTATTTTAATATTACAAACAGATACTCCAAATTTATTTATCTGGATAGATGATGAACATGAAATAATTAACATTGGGTGATATTTACATCTTTCACGATTCGCTTCACGTGTTTAGGAATAAAGTATTAAAAACATTTAAGTAGTGTTAGATTGCTTGTAATTATTATTGTTATTTTATTTTTGTTTGCTTTGATTTTTTTGTCGTTCTTTATATAATTGTACATGGAATTTATGATCCCGTGAGTGTTGTGTATATCTGTCACTGGTATACATATCACACTTTTTAATATTTTATATTCAACTGTGTTATGGTAGTGTACAGTATGTATACTTTTGATGTGCCTTTATATAATAAATAAATAAATAAATAAATTTATCACCACTTTATATTAAACTTACTTTCATATCACAAATGCATTTCTACAAATATTTTTCTACAACTTAAACCAATTATAATCCAAGTGATATAACCTCCTCGCTACCAACCTCCAGGGAACACTACTTAACAGAGTTGTCAAGAACCTCTAGTGATTATTGTCCCTATGTTAACCTGGTAACTGCTACGTACTTGACAGTTTACCCCCTGGAGACCTGGGTAATTAATAATAACTGTTCTGTGTAACCCTATGTTTACAAAACGTGGGTTGCAGTTTACGAGTTACTTTTTAGCTGGTGTTTAGACTGGTCTATAAGAATATGCGGTTTAGAATGAGTTGGTTTTGTTATAGTGACCTTATAGAGGGATTTCTCAAGATTCCTATGAGATAATGTCAACAACTTTTTGCCATCTACAACATTGTCATACTTCTGGTCAAAGGTCTTGACTCACACAGAAATGCTTGTTAAATTTTCCTTTAACGACTGCCTCGTTGGCCGAGTGGTCGTAAGTGCGACTGCCGGGCTAGGGGTCTTAGGTTCGGTTCCAGGGTTGGGCAAAGTATTGCTGGATTTTTTAAATATTCTCAGTAGCACGGAGTCTGGAATTATGCCCGGTATATGGCAATAGGCTCACCCCCTATTACATGGGACTCATAACATAAATAGTGAAAACTAGGTGTTACAGTGGTATAATGTGCACCTTTGCCTACCCCTTCGGGGATAAGAGGCGTGATGTTATGTTATTTTATTTTACTTTAAGTTGACAAGTTGATCTTTCTTTTCTGCGTTTTACTCATTTAATTTCCAACGAAAACGACTTATGTATAAATGCAGAAAAATATCTCAATAATAAATTTTAAATGAAAATGTTCAACATTCTATATAGGAAATAAGAACTAATAACACTTCATATTAATGTTCTGGACATAAAAATTCGTTGCAGCATAACTTCCCTTTCAGACATGATTTACGAGCATCCGGAGATTTTTCCAAATGCCCAGAGAGACGTGAAATGCGAGGAATTCAAATGTTAACCCCGACGAGGTCATCTGGACATTTTTTAGCTGAAACCGTCTGAAAATATCTATCTGTTAGATACTCCTTATAATATATTTCTGATAAATTAATTTGATAATTCTGAATCTTGAATAATACCTACCGTATTCTATTGAGATCCTCCCTAGTGAGACAAAAATAATAAACACAAGATATTTATATTAATTTACTTACTGCTACTGATACAACATAGTTAATGGTTTATAAGAAAATTTACAAAAAAAATCAACAGTATTGTTAATTACATGTTGAGAGAGCCATGCTTCAGCACGAATGGGCCGATTCAACCGCAGTGATACTACGGCACCACAGAAAACCGACGTGAAGCAACGCTTGCGTTGTGTTTCGTACTTTCGTCGTGTGATTGAGGTTACCGGAGGCCCAATTACCCTCACCTTCCCCAAACTCCCCAAATCCTGAATCCCCAACGATCCTCAAACTCCTAATCCCCAAAAGGCTGGTAACGCACTTGTACTGCCTCTGGTGTTCCAGGTGTCCATGGGCGATGTCGATTGCTTATCGTCAGGTGATCCGTCTGCTCGTTTACCGGCTTATGGCATAAAAAAAGAAAGTAGGTATTAAGAAATTACAAATTCAGTATTAAACGTCAAAACCCGATTGGTTGGCAAGAAAAGCAAGACGAGCGGACCAACCAATCAACGCCTATCAATTTCGAGACCTACAGAATAATAGGCAGGTTACTGATCTCGAACAAAGAGCATTCAATCAATGCAAATGATCGTCCAATAATATGGATGCCTGTATATTGTACATCGGTTTGACATTGCTTTTTAAATTCGTATTTTATTTTGGCACAGCGTTCGAATTGTGGTTTGTTAATTACATCGTAGTGTTAACATTCCCACGATAATTATGTTAACATTCAATGCCACGCTGGCCGAGTGTCAATTAAATAAGTACTAGCTGTGCCCGCGACTTCTTCCGCGTGGAATACTGATTCACAGCTCCTCCCCCATAGATGATAGCGTGATAATATGTAGCCTATATGTTGAACCGACCGGTTAGTAGTATTCATGCAAAATTTGAAGTAAATCCATACAGTTCTTTTTGAGTTTAGTCTGGACATACATACACAAATAGACAAAAATGCTAAAAACCTGATTTTTGGATTTGATATCGAATGCAGATTACGCCTCAACCATTCTTCAAAAAAAAGTATTCGATGTACAGTTTTCACTTTCCTACGAATTTAATATATATATGTATGTATTGATAAGAAGATAGATAAATATCAATCTTTCAATCGTCGATTTCTGAAATAGCAAAGAATTTTCCAACCTTAAACTGTTTAACAATAGTACGGATTCATTTGTACTCATTTTCTTTAATAAGTGAGCTCATCTTCTTTCATGGAAACAAACAGTGAGTCGACAAATAGTGATGATGAAGTCAAAGTCAAAGCATTTATTTCAAATAAACAATGATTTGGTCCTTCTGAAACGTCAATAAATACAAAATAAATAATAGTCTGTCAGTCAGTCCGTTGACAGGGTATGAAAATTAAGTTCAGCCAATCGCGAGATAATGGCGCACAAACATACATACATACATACATACATTCAGGTCAAACTGAGAACTTTGTTTCTTTCATTTTTTTCTAAGTCGGTTGAAAATAAAAAACCTTCAACAATACCTACATTAGAAACTAAATACAGCAATTTCCAAAGGTAATTATCAAGTAAAACAGAACAAATAATTAGAAACGCGGTATTAATGCGCAGTGGTAATTAAAACAGTAGATGGCTCCGTGGCTCCGTGGCTGTATAGCTAACGACCCACCAGCTGGTGGCAGGTGGCTCGCCAATTAAAACACGCTAATTTGCAATCCTCATAATTGTTGTGCAAGCTTTTGTTTAGTAAAGGAGATAATTACTGTGTCAGGAATTTTGTTACTTAAGTTCTAGACAATAGCCCTATGTATAATTGGGTATTTGCCTTAATCAAAAATAAATTATTTCGATTGTTCAATAAAATAAAATATAAAAAAATAATCACACTTTCAATAATTGATTTTACGACTAATTTGATTTTAGTATTTTTCCAGCAAATTTCTAAGAAATAAGTATGCTGTTTGACGCTAAAAACGTGACGTCACAATACACAGAGTCGTAAAAACTGTCGTCTTTGACAGTTCGAAAAAAGTATTGAATTTGACTAGTTGGCACGTACCCAATTATACTAGCAATTATATAGCATATAGTCCAATTAAACATCAATTAGATATTACTATTAAACAGTATAATATTAAGTTGTTTGTTAGTAATATCTAGGTACTATACAGTGTGCGAGTGCCAGCAATAAATAAGCACGTAAATATAGGTATTTGTACAAGTACGTAGCTACACCACTATCCAAAGTCGAACGTTTTCATACTGCAAATGGGTTCGTAAGATTCATAGCTACGAATTAACCACCGTCAACTACACAATAGTTGTCGTGAAGGCCCTGAGGATCAAGACGTCCATTTCTCGTGCACAAGGGTTTGAAACCTACGAACAGCAAAGTACCTATGGGACATTTTCCGAATTATAATGTAGTACTTCCTAAAATTATTTAGACACCACTGACAAACGGTGAAGGAAAACATCGTGTGGAAACCTTATAATTTCTAATTATAAATTTGAAATTGCCAATCCGCGTTGAGCAAGCGTGGTGATTAATGCTCAAACCTTCTCCGTGCGAGAAGAGGCGTATGGTCAGCCGTGGCCACTTATAGGCCGTTGATGAGGATGATGATGAACCACACAATTAAAAACAAACTCAACCACTACAATACTAAAGTTCACTATCTCTTGTTTCAGACTTTTTGCGTGGTGTCGAAGCGTTTCCGAAAGAACTATATTCACCGGTTCACGGCCACCAGGTCGTTGTTCTGGTACTCCCCGTGGTCTCCAGTCCGAAGAGCTTGCGTCTACCTCTCCACCAACCAGTACTTCGATTACTTCGTCATGGCTACCATACTGCTCAACTGTGTCTTCCTCGCCATGTCGGAGACTATCGAAGAGGCTGAGTAAGTATTTTTAATTATTTCTCTTTTGTTGTTTGGCGTTGTCTCAGCCTATACCAATGGGAGGCTTACTGACGAAATGATCATAATAAAAGTTTTTTTCGTGGTTTTAAGATACCGCATGAAGTTTGGTGTTGTCCAACACCAAACTATATTTATATTTCCACCTACCTCGATTTAGTATAATGCCAAATCGCATAATGTAGATTTTTTAAAGTCATTGCAGGGACTATTTTTTGTTATGGTTACACATCGATACACATGGACTACTTATATACAGACTCACAACACTACGAAACTTCTGCGAAAATGATCTGAATATTGTTTCGTTAAACTTAGCACTTGGATGACGTTGCAAAATCCAATCTCATTTATTTCATTACTTTATAAGTTAACTAAAAATTACGAGTTACTCACATACTCACACACACACACAAAACCTCTACTAGTGTCTCTACTATTCTACTAGTAGGCTGCGCGACATCGCCGCGACCGCGCACGCTGCTCATGAGGAAGAATCCCTTTGTGGCTCGAAACTAGTAGAGCTTTTCTCTGTACATTTACGTGAGTAACTCGTAATTTTTATTTAATTCTGCATCCCTGAATATCGTTATTATAAAAACTTTAATTGTTAACCATTGAACTGAGAATAGCGGCATACGTAAGCATTCGATTATTTCAAGATTGTAACAGAAACATTGAGCTTTCACCACTTTAACAAGAGATGGAAGTAATGTATTTATCCTGGTCAAATTACCGAACATTTTAATAAAGGCTCCACATAGGAAGCTTCCAATATCCGGCCTTTATACTCTGTCAAGCACTTGTTGATCAAAATTGACGTCTGTACCGGTTAATTTGGAATATTTCAGATATTTTGGACTGATTGACATTTTGAACTGTATCGATATGATGTAACTTTGAGTTCATTCATGTTATTGACTTGATGTTTAAAAAATTATCTAAATAATCAAACGTTGTAGTTCGATATCGATTATAAACTCGGATCTTTGTCTATTTAAGCCTAAAAAGGCTTTTTGTTTTACGAGGAATAATCTTCTCCCGCCTTGGGTGAGGCTAGAGTGAGTGTGAGACTCTTACTGACTAACCACCCCGTTCCTACTCCTGCACTTCGAATCGGAGCCCCGGCAACCGGTTAGGCTTTCCGCGGTTCGCCTTAAAAGGTATGTAGACTTATACATCAAGCGAGTAAATTGCATGATCTACCAAACCCTTCTCAAAAACATAATAATGTAACTATTCTGATTGTTTATTGCGCTGAATTATATGAGTAACTAGATTCGGACCGCGACTTCGTACGCGCAATCCCGTTTTGTCATAAGAACCTTCTCCTGACAACAACAAAAAAGAATTAGTGAAATCGATCCCACAATTTACGCGTGATGCCGTGACCAAGGGAAAAAGGGATTAATTTTTATTTTTATAAGATAGTATATAAGCTATCCACCTAGATAACACACCATCTCCAGAATACGTTGTTAAAAAACTAATCAAACAAAATGCAAATTCAATACATAATACTTGAAACCAAAGTATATCGTGCATCAAACTAACACATTCCAGTTTAAACTAGTTACGAAATTATGCGCAAATTTATGTACCACGAGTACTGTCGCTAACAAAATCAGGTAGTCGGATCGGTGACGGCTGAATCAATCACGTTATTCGCTTGCTTGCGTTTATGTCAACGTTATATATGATCTCGTTAGTGTACCCGACTGTACACGTACGTAGAAAACACATGTCTAGTATATGGACGTAGTAATTTACTGCTTGCTAGTCTATGCTTAGTATTATAAATGTGCATATGCTCGATTGTTTGTTTATTTCTACTTCTGTTTCGTTGAAGTGACGCCTGAATACTGAAAATTAACTCAATTTTAGTTTTTACTCAAATATCGTGCCATCTCTGTCATTTTAAATAGAATTCGTAGCGACAGAATTATACTTAATAGCGACTTAAAATTCAGTGGCGTTTGAGTATTTGCATATTAGTACCGTGTTTGTGACACCGATTTGATTTGTGACTCGTATACTGTAGGAAATTGTTGGCAACAAAATATTTTTGCAACAAAATTCCTAAAAAAAGTAAAAAAAAAACGAATTGGTCTGTTTTGTAAATCGAATCCAAGAGAAGTAGCCAATGAGAACGATTCGAATAGAATTGTGAGATAATTATTCATGAAAGGGGCACTAAAATCCGAATAGGATATCCGGGATTGAGTCGATGGGTCACGGTGGAAACTTGTGGGAGCCGGTGCAAACCGGTGACCAATGAATGCTAAACGTTATGCACTTGCACTTTAATACCGGTCTAGGTGGCTCTGTTCTCGCGTTTTAATGAATTTAGGACCTCAGCAAAAGCAAAATTGATCGTTGTAAATTTTAGTGATGTATAAATTCAAAGATATTAATTTCGTACTATTTTTCATGTATGGTATAGGGATATAAAGTTCGTGTCGCGTAAAAATGACAATTCACAATTTATAAAACTGATAAAAATAACAAGATAACCGTAAAACTTTCTCAATATTATTACTTTACTAATTATATACAAAACACTTCAATCCGGCACAAAAAAGACTTTCAGACACTGAACTTTAAGATTACCTAAATAAGCACAACACAATACCCTGAAATAAACTGAAACATGCAAATGACGCTCAACCCAACAAAGGTCGTGACACACGACTCCGTAATCGTCCCATCAGTGACGTATGGCTCTCCCGACGATACAAACTCCTTACTACGTGTAATTCAAGACGTAAGTGAAAACAAAGTTGGTGACATTCTGTTACACACTGTATAAAATGGTGTCATTCTATTACACCACCCTGTGTAAGTAAGTGATAGTTTGTGACACTGTGTTTAAGTTGGTGACAGTTTGTTACATCCTGTAATAAATGTTGTCACGCTATTAAAAGATATTAATTACGAAATACAGTACTTGTGGTTTTTTAAACCACTGATTTTTAAGTGCGGGAGAGCCATGCTTTGGCACTATTGGGCCGGCTCGACCGGAGTGATACCACGGCCTCACAGAAAACCGACGTGAAGCAACGTTTGCATTGTGTTTCGTCGTGTTAATGAGGTGACCGGAAGCCCTATTACTCCCCCCCTCTTCCCCTATCTCCCCAATCCCCGAATCCCAACAATCCTCAAAAGGCCGGTAACGCCATTATAACGCCTCTGGAGTTTCAGGTGTCCATGGGCGACGCCGATTGCTTACCTGATGGTCATACGTCTGCTCGTTATATCCCATAAAAAAATCGTGGAATATTATAAAATTGAGGTGGAAACGAACTGGTAGAGAGAACGAACGAACTGAAAGAGATATTACTGGTAACCAGTAATATCTCTTTCAATTATAGTAACCAGTAATATTCTTTAGATTTAAGGTTGATAATAATTATAGGGGGTGATTTCACGTTCCTATTAAAACTGTGCTGCTCTTCAACCGCTTTGTGAGGGCGGATAACCGCACGAAGGAAAAACGGGAGTGTGGTCTAGGCATAAGGTGGGAGGATGAAAACCATCAGTTATGCAGTGTACGTCGGTACGTCCCCTGGAAGTGACTCCACGTGAGCTGACTACGAAAAGAATGCGGTTGAAAGCTGTTATTATAACATAGCTTCACGCTTCCTCGTATTGGAGGGTATAGTGGAAATGGTATAGTGTGAAGTACTTTTTCAATAGGATGTTGGAAATGTTGATATAAGCAAAAAATGGGTTGACCAAGTTAAAAAGTAATGAAGGCGCTAGATTATTGTAAATTGTAAGATTAATGTGTAAGAGAACTGTATACTTGAGAACAAGTTGGTGGTCAATTACGTAATAGTCATTTTTACCATGCCATTTATGAATGAATTTTTGATGAATTGCAGCCAACGTTAGAGGAATAGGGTAGTTTCCAGGGCAAGAAAATTAAAAATCTAATTAGTCCGTCAGTTAGATAATGAAAAAAATATTAGACACGTATTTTTTTATTATCTCGTATAAAGTTAGAATACTTAAATAAAATAGTGTTCAGTTTAGGAGTGGGAGGTAGTTACGTCACAATGTGGTACAATTTGTAGCACGCTGTGACGTCACGTGACATTTCAAATTAATATATCGTCAAAAGCATTTAATTTTGTGAGAAAAGAAAAAATACGTGTCTAATGTTTTAAAATAATCTACCAGACGGACATTAAAATAAAATTTAGGAAACTACCCTATTGAATTCTCAAAATAATGAATATGTATTACAACAGACACTATTGAAGAATGAAATCATTAATCTTCACAACCAATTACAACATTAACAAAGCGTAACTCAAAACTACGAAGTACTTAAAAGTCAACTTGACGAAATGCAAAAAAGGCCTACAATACTAAGGCCTTAGTATTGTATATACGCTGAAATTTAAGTTGTACTTAAATATCGTGCTATCTCTGTCATTTAACAAAGCGATTGTAGAGACAAAACTATACTTGAGCGCGACTTTCAATCTAGTCACATTTGAATATGCACAGGATACAAGGAAACAACTAAAGTAAACTAAATCCTTAACACTAACTTCATAGACATACTACAAGCACTCAGTCTTGTACCTCGCTTTCAACAGCCGCAACTACAGCACCTAAACCAAAGATACAGTCAACAAATAATAGACTGGAAGACACAAAAGAAAGCTATGTATTAAGTATATATTTGCGTACAACAAACAAAGGATTTCTATACAAGTCGACAGCGGTTTTATAAAATATAACTTTAAACGTTTATATTCATTGTAATGTGTCGGCCTTGAGGCTTGTAATTATTTAAATACTTACACAATTATACTGGACGAATTCAGTTCACTTCGAATATTTAACTGCCTGTGTTTTTTAAATGTGTAGACTTCATACACGTGTCATTTTTATTTCTTTTTTATTGTATACAAGGGCACTCATATGGTAAACGGTGATTTTAGCCTAAGTGCACTTGCAATACCAAGGGTATTACGAGTGCGTTGGAGACTGTGTTGGAAACTATTTAATTTTAAGTGTGGGAAAGCCATGCTTCGGCACGAATGGGTCGGCTCGACCGGAATGATACCTCGGCCGAGCAGAAACCCGACGTGAAACAAAGCTTGCGTTGTATTTCGTCATGTGCGTGAAGTAAACGGAGGCCCAATTAGACCCCTTCCCCACCCTTCCCCAATCACTGAATCCCTAACAATCCTCAAAAACCCAGTAACGCACTTGCAGCGCCTCTGGTGTTCCAGGTGTCCATGGGCTACGACGACTGTTTACGATCAGGTGATCCGTCTGCTCTTTTACCGGCTTGTACCATAAAAAAACGAAAATCGCGATAGCCCACCTAATAATGGCGCAATCGACCCGCGAGTTGGACATCCAAAAGATGTACCTAATTATCAGACGAAACATTGTAATTACTACGGTACGACATCAAGCTTTTATACAAGCAATTATGATGTTGCATATAGAGGTAAAGGCAGTAACACTCCAGCCAAACATTACGCTGGCGCTTTTATCTTTGAAATCAAATTCTCAATCATACTAAATATTTCTTTCGTTGCGTAACATAGCACAAAAATTTAAAAAAACAAATTAATTTCGCGTTCCATCCCACAATTTGTAAGACATCTTAACTGCTTTCCAATCACCTGAGTATTACAAACTCTGTAACACAAGCAACACGTGTCACTAATTCAATATGTTTGTAGTTTATTGGGAACCTCTCCTGGGAGAGCTAACTATTGGAACTACTATATTACTAGGACTATGCCGTGTTCAGCTTCTAATCATTAGAGTGTCGTGCGGAAATTCTGGCGCATTAATGTATGTTTTTTTCTTACTAAATAATGTAGGTACACTTCCAAATTGATGTCTAATTCCTGATTTCACTAGACTCTAGTATTAAGGAATGATAGAACATAATTATAGAAATAGTAAGGAACCTCTAAGCTAAGACAGTTAACAATAAACGACATTTTGGTTTTCCTAACCCACAAGTGACGCTTAAATGAAAATGATAAGGGGTTGAATTAGGTGCTCGCTTAAAAACTCTTAGTGATGAGATGGTGTAGTGGTTGGCTAAAAACGGTCATAAGAAAGTTACTCTCACGTCCGGCCCTTTTCCGGGCCACGACATGTAGCGAGGAGGAATAGAATGCCGTCTTCTTCTTCTGTGAAGCATGGGTAATTCGCCACCCGAATGGACCAAACCCGAGCTTATGGCGCGTCGCGTTACGCGCCCGGTTCAAAGAGCCATCAGACCACCACCGATGGCGCTTAATAGGGCTGATACCGATACGGAGTCCTGCAAAACGTAAATGCTTACCGGGGCTCCGTTCGCTCGAAATGTAGGAGCAGGAATGGAGTGGTTTTTAGTCAGTAAAAGTCTGGCACTACATATATCCTCACTCGATCTCTTTTAAAAAAATGGTTTAAAATTGGACTTCAAACATAATTAGTGAAAAGTGGATATTACATTGAGTGTTCATTAGTGCCTTGTAAACAAGGAAAATGCCATCTTCAATATCCTCCTCATAGCCACTAGACTGAAGACCGTGTATGTAATCGTTTGATTAGTATACAACACGAAAATGTAAGCTTGATTAGTAAGCAAACAATTAACTGTTTACAAGCCACCTAGAGTGTCTGTGATCTGCATACTTAATTATTTTGTAATATTCTGCATAAAACACATTTTAGTCTTCTCTCAGGTTAAAGACATATGTACCAGTGAAAAAGAATCAGTATATTACTTAAAGAAGGGAATTCAAAAAAAATCATAATAACTTGTTTGGCCCGGGGAACAAAAAACACGCAACACTCGAGTACACCCTCGAGATTTCAGCGAAACAACCTATTAAAAATATCAACCCACACCAAAAAAAATAATAAAAACCTATCCAAACAACAACTTACAAGAAAAAAAAACTAAAAACAAAATATCAAAATTAAATATAGAACGCGACGTTTTGAAACTATTGGCGCCGTTTTTGTAGCACGTCATTTGGAACCTCAATAATCCAGGCTTTGCCTATAAAAGCTTATCTAGCCGACATTGTGGCACTGCGGTATTGGAACTAATGCCGACTAATGTTAGTGTGTAGCATGTTTTATCGGCCCGCTCCATCAACAGGTTTATTGATTATACGAAATGGTGAGGGCGCTGCGAGCGTTTAAGGCAGATGGGCGATACGTTCCATCGGTGAAATGATGACGTTGTAAAATAAATTTGCTTATCATGGTTCCTTATAATGTGTGGTTTTAAGGGTTTAAAATATTTTGCGAGAAATACAAATATTGTAGGTATAAGTTTATTCACGAACAATGCGTGTATATCTTTGCATTTAATCGCCACCGGCTCGCAATTCGTGACATGCCCGCTAACTACTGCCCGCTAATTCGTTGTGTTCCATAAATTACTGTTCTTGCATATGATTGATTCTGTTTCGACATGTGAGCTCACTTCTTTATAAACTCATCAATGCCACGATACGTAAAATTCAATGTGAGACAACGTAACAATATAACAGTAAGGTATATGTATATAACGTAACTAACGTAACAATATAAAGCAGTTAAGATGTCTTACAAATTGTGGGATGGAACGCGAAATTAATTTGTTTTTTTAATTTTTTGGAGACAACGTAACAATATACCTTACTGTTACATTGTTACGTTGTATAAGTCGATCCCCAGATAATAATTTCATCAGTATAACAATTCTGACATTAAAGTCAGTTGTTGTAGATGTCCGCCTGAACAAACAGCTTTTTGTTTGACGCCAGCATCACCGGCTTATCAGGGTTTATCACACCCTGACAGACTTGATGAATTAACGCTATGAATACTTCATGAAGCAAGTTCATTAACTTGCCAAATTGTTTGTATTGTAATTATGAATTTGTAATCATTCGCGGCTTTGAGGTAGAGGGTGAATAAAGAATGATTTGTATTATTGAGTACTGAGTAAAGGTTGGTAACGATTTTAACTGCCTCATTGGCCGAGCGGTCGCAATTGCGACTGCCGGGCAAAGGGTCTCGGTTTCGATTCCCGGGTCGGGCAAAGTATTACTGGGTTTTTATAAAAAATTCTGAGTAGTAGCACGGAGTCTGGAACAGTGCCCGGTATATGACAATAGGCTCACCCCCTATTACATGGGACTCATAACATAAATAGTGAAAAGTGGGTGTTACATTGTACAGTGGTATAATGTGCACCTCTGCCTACCCCTTCGAGGATACAAGGTGTGATGTTATGTTAGTAACGATTTTTAAATTTACGTCTAGCTACGTATGTCGTAGATTAGAAACGGAATAGTAGATCCTGTTGGTACATCTGACGGAATTTTATAAACTAAGGGTAAGTGTCATCCAACATGATTCCTACGGGCACCACTGTCGCCTAACGATACAAATGAAGCGATTATCAGTGGGTATATCCAATATCAAGATAGCTACAAGAAAATGCAGGCAAAGTTCTCTTTTGTAAAAGAAATCCTCCACAATCCTCAAATTCACAATTCCCAAAAGGCCGGTAACGCTTTTGTAACACCTTGGTGTTTCGAGTGTCCATGGGCAGCGCCGATTACTTACCATCAGGTGATCCGTCTGCTCGTTTACCGGCTTATGCTATAAAAAAAAAGAACCTTATGGTCTAACAATGGACTCTCTTGGACTCCTGTCTCTATTATGAATTTTTATTTCTCACCTGCATACAAAATGACTTTGCCGTCTGAACAGTGTACATGGGTTTTCAACTAAGAGCTACAAGGTACGCATTGCGCTAACTTATTCCGGTAATGTTGAAACCGCAATTTTATGAACAAATATAAAATAAAAGTAGGCGGTGAGCCTTATAATATGAATTCACAGCTTCTTCCTCTTAATGTCAGTACTTTATGTCGAAACGCTCGTTAATCTTATGTTTTTTTTTGCGATACTTTTATTGCTTTGTGACCTCTGGAGTTTGGAATAGGAGTTATTGGGGCGTTTCACAAGTATTCGTATCGCGAAGTACTTGAACGGAACTTATAATTGCTGATAAACTATTGTACTGTTTGGAGCCTTTTATTTCCGTATGTGTCGAAATAACTGAAAATATGTTATATTTCAGAACTTAATACTTATAGTAGTAATTTTATAACATGTAGGCATTAGTAGAATAATAAAATGTGATTACACTATCCACTCAAGTTAGTTGAACATGGTTTAGACTCCAAAATAGCAGAGTGAAACTTCCAATAATACTTCAAGAAAACAATTGCATAAATTCAGAAGCCACAAGTAAAAATGAAATCAATGAAATGAAATGAGAAAAGAGTTTTATTCGACATACGGCATGCATGCAAGGAACAAAAATAACTATACAATACAATTTGATAAAATAACTAAAAAAAATTTAACACAAGAGAGTGTGAATAAAAAGATAAAAGCTAAATTATAAAACTTGAAGATAGGTAGGTGTAACATAAGTTCTGCGCGATATTGGCAGACATGCCCAAGCCGAAAGGGTCGCCAACTCAGCTAAAAGCTGGGCACAGTGACCACCCAACACTGATTTTAACATTTTTAAAGCAATACATGCTTGTAATCCGCATATTATGACAAAATTTAATAATTGCTGAAAAAGAATTAAAAAAATATATATCTAAACGTCATATTTCTTTTAAACTTTAAAACGCAATAACTGGCTGTATACAATAACTGTCGCTCAGCGATCAGTGTCGCGTCACACGAGGTGACAGGCGACGCGCGACGGTGACGTCACGCCCTGCCGCAACATGTCCGCCGCGCGATTAGTCGCTAGGATAAACGTCAGCTCACAAACATGGCGCCGATTAGCGGTCACTCAAACTGTTTGAGTTTCAAAGTAATCGGTCGGTAATACAACTTTCGTTAATCCTCGCTCCCTATGCTTGCTTAACCGTAATTAATAATCGATTTTCGATTGATGTTTCAATTAGCCGAGGGGGTGAAATTCAATATGTTTTGTTCGAATTAAATAAACAGTTTTATGGTAATGATTAATGGTTGTACAGATAACAGCTCAAATCGCCTCTGAGTTCCACACTGCAATCGAGGAAATTAAGATAGCAAGTATACTACGCCGTAGCATTTGTAGTCGATGTCTCTACTACGCTACTACGACGTAGCCCTATGCTGGCTACGCGAACTTTCTATGGGCTTAAAAACGTATCAATACTTTTTACCAGCAAACAGTATCATAAAACTGTTGTTATTTGTGATTATTTCGATTGCCAGTGTTTTTATACCGAACCGAAATGTTCGTACTTAAATTATTTCAATTAATACAACTGATTGGCGTTTGTCTGGTAATGGATATTGGTTCCTGTATTATTTCAATTTAATATTATTTTGCTGTAGCTGCTGAAGAATGTGATATTTGTTATCCTACACCGCTTTAATCTGTATAGTCCTTGATGGTGTTTATTTTACCCAACATAACTGCTATAAACAATTGTGTTTTAAACTAAAAAGACTGGGTCCAAAGGTCAGCAACACAATTCTTCACGTGTTACGAGTATCCATGTGAACTGTGAATACTTACCACTATCAGATTCAACACATTCAGCATTTTTTTTAACAATTATTTTAAAATTTTGACTGTATACCTAGTTATCTACTTGACGGCATTCATATCGCATTGTAAAAGGTAAAATGTATTGGGTCAATTAACTTCATTCCAACTTATATGGATACCTACATTATTAGCAAATAAATGATGTCTTTCTTTCTGTCACATCATCAGGTGATCTGTCAGCCCAACTCAAACCCGAACTAAACTACTAAAAAAGATAAATAGACGTCCCACTTTCAAAAATCAAACAAGGCAAAGTATCAGGAGTCGAAGGGGAAATGTCAATTTTCCTGCTTCATCATTGAAAATAGAGGAGCAAACGATGTTTGAAGATTCGAATCTAAAATGTAGCTATCAAAGTTGATTTCTGAATGGAGCCGTATGATAGCCGCGGTGATAACAGATATGTCGAGATTGTCGAGATGATGTCATCTTGTCGACTTTTTACGACTGGTGAAGTCACTCGAAAATAGGGTGGACAAGACATTTTATTTTATTCGTCAAGATTTTCAATGTTGAAGTATTTTTCTGGAAACATTTCTCTAGTGAAAAGCCGTCTGAAAAAAACTGCCTCATTGGCCGAGTGGTCGCAAGTGTGATTGCCAGGCAAGGGGTCTCGGGTCGATTCCCGGGTCAGGCAAAATATTACTGGGTTTTTCAAAAAAAATCTCAGTAGTAGCACATACTCTGGAATTGTGCCCTATTACACGGGGCTCATTACATAAATAGTTAAAAGTGAGTGTTACATTGTACAGTAGCATAATGTACCTACACCTCTGCCTATCCACCCCTTCGGGGATAAAAGGCGTGATTTTATATTGTGAAAATTCGTAAATCAGATACTTAATGGTATTTTCAGATAATCCTATTACAAAAATGATCCAACTTTACATTGTAGTTAGAAAAGACTCACGTAACTGTTCAAGAAGATATCTCTACTAGTGTAGCCACGAGAGCTCACAATCGTGATTACTAATCTTTCTAGTAATTCCTTTGATCAATTACGTAAGTAAGCAATTTCACCTGACATCATTTGATACGTTGATATACATAGAGGTATAGTACCGAAAATCCCCAAATCTGTTTCATACAAATGTAGTCTCTAAACATAGGAAATAAGGTCTATAATGGAGTTAGTGGACAGCGGTCACCGGTGACCATTTAGGGATAAAACAGTTAAAGTTTTTTTATTGAAATTACTAGCATATATTTTAAACCTCTGTACCAAAAAGACTGCAAAAAGCCAGACATATTATAAATATATTTTAACGAACTATAAATATAATATAACACGAGCAGCGAGAGTGTAAACAAAATAACTTGCTAAACAGCCCTTTGTGTAAACAGTGAGCGAGCCTGAACCCAAAATATATACACACACCTATGTGTGTGTATATACAGAAATATATATATATGTAGATACTATTATCTACATATATATATTTCTGTTTGTATGTACATATCACGTAATATGAACTTCCGCCTACTAACGCGTGTAGGGAAATCTATACATATACTGAATAAAAAAGTGTCTGTACGATAAACTATAAAAAAAACTATTTGTGGAACTGTCTTCTTGCACACGGTAATCGTATTGAACTAACGATGGTTCTTTTTTTTTGTATAGATAATAGACCTGGACAACTTATCTATACTAATATTATAAAGAGGAAAGATTTGTACGTATTTTTGTATGTTTGTAATGAATAGGTTCAAAAAGTATTGGCCCGATTTAAAAAATTCTTTCACCAATAGAATGCTACATTCTTCCAATTTGACATAGGCTACATTCATCTAAAAAATATTAGGGATCCTTGGTCAAATTTGAACAATGTAACCGAAGGTGTAGAAAAATGAGTCTTAAAATGTCTTTCGTCGAATGCGCTGCCGAAACTATTAGCGATAGAACAAAATAATTTACAACAATATTGAAGAACATCATAATGTTCACAAAAAACTCCGCGGTAGCATATGTCCAACTATTGTAGTTATGTCACTACGACAACCCAAATTTCCAAAAATAAATAATTGTCTACCCCGTGCGAAACGGGGACGGGCTGCTAGTAGGATATAATTTGTTTTGGAGACGAGGATTAAAAAATCTTTCAAAAGTCAATTTACTACGTGGACAAAGTTGTGGACAGAAGCTAGTCTATAATATAAATATCAATTATTGTTATTCGTTTATCTTAATGAAACTCGAAAACTTTGGTATATTTGAGAAAATTCTGGGAAATTTTAAAAGGGGAGGAAATATAAAGAAATCGCAAGGACATTGCTTCAATTTTCTTTTCCCATACAAACTATACCTCTAAGGCGCTGTAGAACATTACTAAAAAAAACAAATGACACGTCAATGACGTCAGACAAAATGACAAGACCAGAAATATATCGTGTTCTCTTTCTAAATCCAAATTATTACCGCCTATAAAACATTGATAAATAAAACAAATGACATCCCAATGACGTCAGACACAAAATGACAAGACCAGAAATATATTGTGTTCTCATTCTAAATCCATGTTATTGCCGCCTTTAGAATATTGCTAGATAAAAACAATTGACATGTCAATGACGTCAGACACAAAATGACAGGGCCAGCAATATATCGTGTTGTCTTTCTAAATTCAATTCATTGCCGCCTTTAGAACATTGATAAAAAAACAAATGACACGTCAATGACGTCAGACCAAAAATGACAAGACCAGAAATATATCATGTTCTCTTTCTAAACCCAAAGTTGAATGCATTTACGTACACAAACTCCTTTAAGAAAATGTGTAGGTTGTGTGTACTCAGCCAACTATAAAATAAAATTGATTTACTTAATGTATCGAAGAAAATTCGTCACATACACCTGAAATATCGGGCGTAGCACCTGGGTGAGCTGAGGTGGGCTCCTAGTTTAATTTAAAATATAAAAATAAGTACTATGTACTTTCTCCACAACAGGCAGATAGATTGGAGATCACAGTCTAGATTTATCAGATAGCATTTTTATTAAAATGTTGTGCCCCAGTCGATTCCTACGATGCCGGCGGAAAAGTAAATGTGGTGATTAAATTATATTCTAATCATTTTTATTTACAAGCAAAGTAATATGAACATTAAAAACGCAAATAACAATAAACTAAAAATTTTATACCTTAAAAAAATATAATAAAAATTTTACCTTAAGGCATCAAAAAAATTTTCCTCATTGCTATCGTAAAGTAAGGTGCCCAAAAGACTGGCAGCATTGCCACGTTGAATGGCAATGCTTACCTATGCCCAAAGTGGTGGCCAGCCCTTCGATCACCTGAAATGTCAACCATCCTCCTTACAATATTTTTGTAAAGAAGATGTGCACTTAGGCCAATTCTAATTATGTATAATCTACCATCAGAGAATAGATATTACTTATCTGTAATCATTAATTTTAATACAATATCGAATGTTTGTAGGCCGCGTTCCCATTTCACAGACTAGGATTTCAGAAATGTACAAAAGTATGTCAAGCAGACATTGCCATTATGCAGATGACAAGAACGGTCTGGATTAAAATGTGTATCTGTCGCTTTGATCTGGCTATGTCGGGCTACATTTTTCTTACCTTACCTATCATCAGACGTGTTTGAGAACAGATTAATTAAACTGTAATCATTTGTCACAATAAACCTATATTTATAAAAGAAAGTCGTGTTAGTTATACTATTTATTACTAAAGAATGGCTAACTTTACTTTTTACCGAAAATCACGAACGGAATGTATAACAATGTGTATCTATTACATTTCTATATTTTTTGGATATAGAGGTATATGTAAAAGTACTTATATATATTTATTTTGTATGTTTTTATTGTCTTATCTTGGTTAGTATGTAAGTAGTTTTAATTATTAGTTTAAGTTTTCATTGTCTTCTTCTTGTTTGTTTGTTTTTTTTTTTGTTGTTACACCCTATGTCATATGATGTAGAGGTATTTATTTCTCCTGTCGTAGGGCTACAGGAAGAAATCCCATTAGGGATATGCAGTACCTATGTACCTCTGTTTTGTTATATGATTAATGAATGAATTAATGAACGGGAAAATTTAGGTTGCGTATGGGACGACGTGCTCCATTGTAGTCTTCATCATTCCTTACCAGGCGAGATAATGGTCAAACATCGACCCATCAAATATACAAAACAAAAAAAATCTAATCCTACTGTCGACATCTTAGAAGGAGTTTTTTTTTAATTGTAAATAACTGAAACGCTTTCTGTGTTCAAAAAGTTGTTCTTAAAGGGCGTCCATTTCCCCGCTCCGTGGACACAACAAGCCGACAGTTGTGCAAACAATCTAGCCTAATTAAACAAGTTAGTTGTGCAAATGCACAGATTTTGTTTCACGATTAAATTAATTAAATGTTTACCTTCCCTGTTTATTTACGGTTGAAACTGTTTGTTATTTCACTAATTAAGTGGAGGTCTTCAAGTTATTTTAGTTTTCTTAATGGTTGGTGATTGATTTGAATTAAGTAATTGAAGCAGATTTTGATTTTACTGATTTCTCTACTTAGGATATTCAAGGTCATCGTAAATTGTGAGAAATCAACTGTTTGTCATATATCGGTCGGGGTGGCGTTCAAGTGTATACTTTATTATGAGGAGTATCGTAATCGCTCCCATGTATGTTCTACGATTTTGCGTAGTTTTGGAATTATAATGTTTTAATGATTTCTTTCGTAATTTTCACCTAACATCAGTTTTCGATTGTTTCTCATTCTATTGTGAGGTAGTACTGATTCTGTTGTTTTTTAATAACTGACTAACAAACTTCTGCATTCAAATCTACATAAAATTGTTGAGCTTTACTGAGCGACTGACTGACATTTCTACATATAATGAAGTTTCTAAAGCGATTGTCTGTAGATACATTATCATTCTAATATTTTTTTCTGTTTGACTATGGAAACTTAAATTCATACATAATTTTTATTACCGAATATTCATGACGAAATTTCATGAATGTGCACGAAGCGGAAGAAAGTAGGTATATCAGATTTGGGACATTTCACATTTTATTACGTCTGCTTTCTGTGGGGGAGACAGACGTGACGATATGTATGCATTTGTGTTACCAAGGACCCAAACCGAACTATATTTAATGAAAATATATAATTTAAATTGATCGTCGAATAGAAATAAGGTTCTAACTTCCGAATGAATAAGGGGTGCTGAAAATCGAACATCAATTCAAACTCCTGCCATGCAATTTCATAAAATAAACAAAAAGTCGATTAAGTCCATTCACAAGATTTTCTGTAAAGATTCCAAACGTCACAAAACTTTCTTTTTTTACCAACCAATATTTTAAATTAAAAACTACGTTTTGTTTTTTTTTTAATTATCTGGCGTCTCTATGCTGTCAGTTCTATTTTTCATATGCCAAACGCACCTTGTTTTTGGTATAGATGCCACCTTATTAGTGCTAAATTACATTTCCAACTATATCCAGCTCAGTTTTAAAGTCGAAAATCCATTAAGAGCATTTGATTGATTAGTATCACTCTATGACTATTATACATGGTGTCTGCAGTAAATTATCCGTTTTTTTTTAAGTTTCGAACGCTTCTTGTCTTATGTCGGTACAGAATTGCCATTGCAAAGTTGGCATTTTGCCCGAAGCGAAAAAAAAAAAATTTTACCCGAATGGTACAATTACTACTGGTACTTCTTGCTTATTAGTGTTGTACAAGTTTCCGAACCTTGTCTACGTGTTCAGAAACTTCTAACAGTTTGTAAGATTTCAGTTGGGTGACATCAGCTTTAATATTGTCCATTACTAATCATTTTGTGGTAATTAAGTGTTAGTTGTTCAACCTCTTTGTGTCTTATGATTATACTTGTAAAATATATACTTTTCCACTATTTTACAGTTCAAATGAATCAGATTTTTATGTATTTTTTAACCTAACATAGATAATTCTGATTTACATCGGAACAGGGGACGCACTCATCTGAGGACAAAGATTGCTTAGAATCTTATTGAATAAAAATTACCCTGGTGCCCCATGGCCCCACCTGATCACGAGAATTACACACTTCTGCATTGACTCTCTGCAAAATTATCAAATACTCATATTTTAAAAAAATAATCTGAATTACGAACCTTTAAAACTTCCAACTCATTTCTTCTTTAAATTAACAAATGAACCACTTGAACATACACCAATATACATATAATCACAATATTTCGGAAACTGAACCCAAATCCCAAATATACATGTTGAAGCGAAACCCGTAAGCTAACAACCTGGGGCATTTTCCCACCTCGATGTAGTCAATACAAATATAGACAAAATGTTTATAAAACAACATCACACTGTAAATTTAGAAATTAACCTTATTGGACAACTGATAACATAATGTTATTACACGTTGATAAATATTTTCGTTAAATAATATAATCGTCTATTTTGGAACACCCCCTAAGGGACAACCGTATCAGATGACACTGGCTAATTAATTTCAACCCTAAATCTGAAGTGTAAAGTTTAAATTTCATTGTGTTGCATGTTGTTGTTGTTAGATTCGAAGTTTAAAAGATGGAAAACTGTTAAAAATCGTTTCGGTTATTAATTTATTCTTCGAATTATATTTATTCGAATTATAATTGTGAGAGCTAATCATCACGTTTGCTGTCATCTTTTCTTAAATTAAGCCTCTAACTGCCGATAAAAACTGGTAAAGGCTAATCCTCCGCTAGCGTCGGGCATCATTGTCCGACACAGCGTCCAATGTGTTAATTTTTATTTAAATTTTTTAAGCCATTTTATTTCAACGGCTCACCAATTTCCTACATCACTAGCATTATTACCGACTTCTTGTACCACAAGCGCAACAACACAATTTTAATGATTTTATTCTTCATAAAACTGAGCTTCTATACTAAAATATTTATGTTGATAGCCACATTAACGTATGCACTATTATACTGATACTTAAGACGAAGTACCAGGCGAGCATAATTGAACAGAATTATGAGCGTTCCATACATTGTTCATAAAAGACATAGTATGTTCAACGTAGCAACCTACATTATCATACCCACTCAAAACTTAAGCGTTAAAAAACTTTTTTAACACCATTTTTACGATGTAATGACACTGTTCTCATTGCTACATTTTTGATAAGGATATTTTTAACAAAGCTCACATTTCCATGAAGTTTTGTTTTATGATTTAGTATGAAAGTCAGGAACGTCTGACACTACCTCTCATCTCAGACAAAGACGGGAGAAGCCTCTTGATGATATTCTACTCTCAAAAAAGTGTATTTTGATAACTATACTACTATTACCTTATTAGGAAAAACCTACAGTTATTTGGTAAAGTGTCGGACAGACACCACTATCAAACTAGACATAAGGATAGATTAAGTCAACCAACTTTGAGATTGGCGAAAGTAGGTAAGTCGTTCATGGGATTCTGTGTTAAATGTTATAACAAGATACCAGGCGACATACAACACCTAAATGAAATAAAATTTAAATCATGTATAAAAAAAACTTTATGTAGAAAAGCATATTACAAGGTTAATGATTATATAGAGGATAAAAATGCTTGGATGCAAGCTAGTCCGGCTCCACAGGATAACGAAAACGAAAAGCATTGATGTTTTAATGAAATCCAAACATGTAATTAATACAGCTATGTTGCTCATTTGTATATTGTTTAACTTGCATAATCATTGTAAATGTGAGAGCCCTGTAATTACCTGAATATTAAATTAAAATAGTTGAATATGTTTGTGTCAGCTTGGAGTTGTCATGCTCACTCTAAGGTCTCATTGGCGGTGGCACGTGCAGTGGATCGCTCGATTCCCTACAATATGGTTGAGTTGGGCGGTGCTGGTGTACGTGTCATGTTCGTGAACGGGCGCCGTCAACTGGGATTAGTCAGCTCCAGACTGTATATTTCTTTTTTTTTAATGTCCTTTAAGGTTATTTTTTTTCGATCTCTTTGACTGTATTTTAGTGTTACATTGTTCTCGCACAACCCAAACAACAAAACTGTAACTGGAGAATTGTGAACTTGATTGAAAAAGAGTAACCTATGGAGTTTCTTGCTCGTTCTTCTCCATAGGAATCTACACCTTGGAATGAGCAAATAGCTTCACTTGTTAATTTTCTTTATTGACGTTCAAAAGTGCCTCTATGGTCTAATTGGAATAAATGATTTTGACTTTGACTTTGATTACAATTCAAAGTTACCTCTCACATCCCAGGGGGTGAGTCTATTACCATATACCGGGCACAATTCCAGACCCCGTGCTACTACTGAGATTTTTAAAAAACCCTAGTAATCCTTCATCCTCGTCATCATCATTGTCATATCAGCCCAGCAGCTGTAGCCAAATGCCATTTAGCACTTGTCTACATGGAAAGTAGAAAACCAAATTATTGGAATTGACGTAAGTTTTGACACTTGTCAGAAAACTAAATGTATGGGGATGACATCCCCATACATTTAGTTTACACCCTCCTAGGCACAAGCCTCCATTTTCTACCATACTTCTCCGTTCTCTGCATATCTCATCTATCTTCTTCAACGACCAACCAATGGCATCATAACTATTGATAGAAGATCATCTTGCACAAAGCGTTAGTTGCAGCGATCTAAAATTAACTTCCTTTGTCCAAGAGAGTTCAGATTCAAGTCCCGACGTTGATCGATCGAGCAAACAGTCCGGGTAAATAAGAAGCCGCAAATATTGATGGATTGTGAATGAAAGCTGTTTGGAGTTGTGGGACCAATGATATAATACCTCTATAATATGGTATGATGAAAACTTATTCCTGTATGGTTTTATTGCAAGGATAGTGTGTTTATCTAGTTTTCTTTCGTGTTGAATGAAGCTGTTTTTTATATGTTAATGAAGATAAAAATATCGAAGCGGTTTCAGTGTCAGACTCTTACTGACAAAAAACCACCCCGTTCCTTCTCCTGCAAGTCGAGCCGGAGCCCCGGTTACCCGTTAGGTTCTTATGGTACTATTTTTTTTTTGTCGCAGAGAACCTAACGGGTAACAGGGGCTCCGGCTCGACGTGCAGGAGAAGGAACGGGGCGGTTTTTAGTCAGTAAAAGTCTGACACTCCCTTCCGCCTCACCCAGGCGGGAGCAGTCATTCGATGATTCTGCCCCCTTAGAAAAAAAAATGATACTATTTTATTATCTGTAGGTAGATGGTCCAATTGGTAGTTCGAAAACTACCTATTAGTTATTATTAGTCAAGGACAATTACTTCTCTTTTCCTTTAACAATGCGGGCGAAAACTGAATGAAACATTTTTTTTAATTCTTTGGTTTTTAAAGTTAAAGTAACAATGTCGTTATAAAATTGTTTAACGCATTCCCTATAACAGAAATTCAATAGTAATTAATTTATATTAAAAAAAAATAAAAGCGTAAATAATGTCGACGGTAACAAATGAAAGCAAATACCTACTTAAATTCAGTAAACCCTATACAGCATTTATTTGATGTCAAAATGAATAATTTATACACATTTATTTCAACTTTAAACCAACGTCCATTTTGAATAAACGCGAAAAGCTCAAAGACGCGTCCTGATAATTCATTAAATAAATATTGCAATGAAAATTCATTCCTGTATTTGCACCATCACACGTACTTATTTTTAAAAAAATATTAAGTAAATTCATACATCGTATTCATTCATACGTTACGGAGACAAATACTCGTATAATTCGTATGTATAATGTAACTTTCGTATGTATAATGTAATTTTGAATTTTGAAATTTTATATTATGTAACTAATTTTGTCGTATTAGGCTAAGTACCTGTGAAGATTAAATTAGCTGTTTTCTGATATTAATAAATAAATAAATAAATAAACTTTCGACGACATATTGATTTGAAATATCGCGTGCTTTTGTGTAGATACGTTTTAACTTCAACAATGATGTAGCTAGCTACTATTCCTAAATTTTCATTCGTTTCATCTAAGTTCCGTTTTCAAATACGACAAAATCTATACATATAATAAAATTGTAGAAAAGTGCTGTCTGTACATTGAAAATAGAAATAAAAAAAATAGCAGGGGCTATTGTTATGTCGATATCGAACCCAAAAATGTAACTAACTTTTTTTTTGTCTGTTTGTCTGTTTGTCTGTTCACGCTAATCTCAGAAACGGCTTATCCGAGTTGGATGCGGTTTTCACGAATATATTGTGGTATGCTTCAGTTATGCTTTAGTGTTTGTTTCATGTCAATCGGTTCATAAATAAAAAAGTTACGTCAAATTAAAGAATCACGTCGAACACTATCTATCTATATCTATACATATAATAAAATTGTAGAAAAGTGCTGTCTGTACATTGAAAATAAAAATAAAAAAAATAGCAGGGGTATTGTTATGTCGATTTCGAACCCAAAAATGTAACTAACTTTTTTTTGTCTGTTTGTCTGTTCACGCTAATCTCAGAAATGGCTTATAAATATATATATATTTAACAGGGTGCGGAAAAGGTGATAGTGGTTTTATTCCTCAGATTCCTCTCATTCCAAAAAATTTTCCGTTTAATTTTAAACGAATTCAGTTTCCAGTGAGCCTATGTTTCGCCATGACAATTAATAAAGCTCAAGGTCAGACTCCAAAAGTTGTGGGTATAGATCTAAGTATCAGCTGATTTTCGCACGGTCAATTGTATGTGGCTCTGTCCCGTGTTAGCAATCCCAGCAGCTTGTATGCTTTCACCCCCGATGGCCATACGTCTAATATTGTATATAGAGAAGCATTACAGTAAAGTAGGTTTTAGCTACCCAAAATGACTGTGATTATGATCCAAATCTAAAATAAAAATAAGTATATAGAGGTATTTAAAAAAAAAACGCTGCTCATAGTCACTATTCTACGCGAACGAAGTCGCGGGCACAGCTAGTAATAAATACGTTTCTAATATTTTTCATTCCTGACGGGCGTTGTGCGCTGAGTAATTCAGAAACAGAATTTTAAATCAAATTCGTGTTCAATGGTAAAACTTGTAATCGACCTGTTCATGAAAATATAACCGCCTAAAGAGTAACAAAAGTTCATAATTCAAAATTAAAAACATAGACCGTCTATGGCGACCATAGATAATATCAATATTTTAGTAACAGTACTTACCTCTATAGTGGGTCTCATGCATAGTAGATAGTAGAGGTAGTACGCCACAGACTAATTAGATTTTTTTTTAAATTTCATTTCGTCGTCTTTATGAACTCAGAACCATCGCAATTTCACTAATTTATCTACAGTAGCAGACGTAAACAAAGCTCTGGAAACTGAAATGTATTTGGTTTCGTAACAGTACAAACAAAAACAGTTTAATGAACTGAAAACGTTTTTATTTATCTTCTTTTATTTGTGAGAACGTAATTATCGATCATCGTAATGTGTTTTGACGTTAGTAAAGACAAATATACAGATTGCCTGCGTTAGTTAATCGGATTTCGTGAGGGATTTCTGAAGTAGAAAACTAACCAAGGGCCGATTTTTAAAAAGTCAGTTAATTTTTAATTGTGGAATAAAATTGACATTTGACAGATGTAGTATGGGAGAATTGACAATTGTCAAATATTCAAACTTATTCCTTAGTTATTCTGGCGTTGGAAATGTAACCTAAAGTGTGTCAAATACATTGATTTTAATGTTTCAAAAGGTACAATATAAATTTAAAAAATATATACTTCTATTACAGGCTCAATACAAAAGGTTTAATCTTCAAAAGCTATATAAATCCCATTTAATTTAATTTCAAAGATTATACTAGAGGTATGTTAATTAATAATGGCTACATAAACCAACGATACAATTAATTCAGCTCTTTGTTAATGAACGTCTACAAATAATAACTAACGAACCCAGCCAACTAAGTACTTCTAACATGCATTAATTTCATGGAAAATTGAACCCTAACGACCGTATACTTGAACACAAATTCGATTGGGGGATATAATCTTCAGTAAGCCAGCGGTATCTGTCACTACCACGCTCCAGGATCCCATTTGACAAGAACGAAGTTGGTTCAAATGAAAATGAACTTTGTGTTGTTAGGGTAAAGTTTCGTAATTGCTTGATAGGTGATTATCAAGTTTTAAGACCTTATGATTATTGATATTGTGTGAACAAGTGAACGATAAATTGAAGCGTGTCCGTTGCAGAGAGACAATGGCAGCCATTTTGTGTCGGATCCATTCATATGTCCTTAGTTCCGCCATGTTCATTGAGCTATGGAATTATGAACATCATTAACCAAACTTTGGAAAGTTCAGATGTTATAAGGTATATCTATAATCGACGTCGCCCATGGAACACCAGAGGCGTGTTACAAGTACTTTACTGGCCTTTTGGGGACTAGGAGTTTGAGGATCGTTGGGGATTCATGGATTGGGGAAGGGGAGGGGGTAATTGGGCCTCCGGTAACCTCACTCACACGACGAAACACAACGCAAGTGTTGCTTCACGTCGGTTTTCTGTGAGGCCGTGGTATAGCTCCGGTCGAGCCCATTCGTGCCGAAGCATGGCTCTCCCACATCATTTGTATTAATAGAATAGAGATATAACTCAATGAGACTGTCTCAGGATAGTTTTGGAACATTTTAGACACCACCTCTTTCCGTGAAACTAGTTAGAGCTAGCTAAAAGAAAGACTTGATAAATGATTACTCGAACACTGGGAATGATTGCAGTTTTTGGTCTAAAATACTGAAAATCTCAATAAAGCTTTATAAACTTTATATCTAACATTATTCACATAATGAAAATGTAAAAACAACCTGTATATAACAGTTTTTGATGTTGACGAGAACCGGTTGTACCTATATTGAAAACTTATACAAGAAATAATGCTTACTGTGGGTGGGGTTTTTTTTTTTTTTTAAGGGGGGAAAATCATCGAATGACTTCTCCCGCCTGGGTGAGGCGGGAGGGAGTGTCAGACTCTTACTGACTAAAAACCACCCCGTTCCTTCTCCTGCACGTCGAGCCGGAGCCCCGGTTACCCGTTAGGTTCTCCGCGACAACTGTGGGTGGGGTAGACTGCAATTTTACATTAAGTAGTTGGTACCGTGCGTGTCAGTATCGGATTCTTTATTTAAAAAAATGATTACAATTTTAAAGAGCCCGTTAATGCTTTGCTCGTGGATTTTTACTTTTACTCTTAATATATCTAACTTAAAATGTTATATCTATTGTCATTTGTAAGTTTAAAAATTAATTGTTAAGCAAACGTGAATACCAATTCAAACCAGCCTTGGTTTAACCCGTCGTGTGCCTAAACGTGGATCCACGCGAGACGCAATGTATTTTCTTTTTTTTTAAGGGGAGAAAAATCATCGAATGACTTCTCCCGCCTGGGTGAGGCGGGAGGGAGTGTCAGACTCTTGCTGACTAAAAACCACCCCGTTCCTTCTCCTACACGTCGAGCTGTAGCCCCGGTAACCCGTTAGGTTCTCTATTGTGTCTCATATCGGTGCATTCAAGCGATTAATGGTGCAAAACAACGGTTTAAAAAACAAATTGCTCATATTTCTCAAATTTCTTTCATATAAAATATAAGGTCTTACACTCTATGTTTTGATTGCTACATAAAACATAGTAAATACATAAAATAACTTTTAACAAACGCCAGCTCGGCGGCTACTCAACTAGTTATGGAGGTATTAACCTAATTATTTGCTAGTCAAACAATAAAGTTAACGATAATACGCCATGTTGGAGGCTTTTGTTTCAAGCTGAACTTTTCAGACGGGAAATAGAGCCTTTTTCTGTGACGTACTATTTGTATAGGACTTGTTTTTTGAAACATAAATATGAATATAAATATTCGTTTTGGATGTGTAATGGACACAATATATTTTTGTTATACACAATAATCTTTTGGTGGCTTTGTTTTCAATATTAATATTATACGCCTTCTCTTTTTGCGGTATTATAATGCTAAATTAGCTATAGTTATTCTGTCTTTCTTCAACCTGCCTGCCAAGAGAGGAGACCATAGCGATTACTCCTCAATAGAAAAGAAGGAATCTAATTGTAAAATGCCATTTTTTTAATAATCTTTATGACACAAAAAAACATTATAACATTTCTTCATATCATAATGAAAAAGAAGACATTCCTTCTCCAAGCCTTCCCTTTTGTCGCGGAGAACCTAACGGGTTACCAGGGCTTCGGCTCGACGTGCAAGAGAAGGAACGAGGTGGTTTTTAGTCAGTAAGAGTCTGACACTCCCTCCCGCTTCACCCAGGCGGGAGCAGTCATTCGATGATTTTCCTCCATTAAAAAAAACCTTCTCTTTTACATCATAATATTCTTTTAAATTGTAGAAATAACTGGAACTATTCTAAAGTATTGTCTCAGGCCAGTGGCAGAGCGCCCCAGGCGGCCCACAGACTATATATCACACTTGTAAAGTTTATATAACAAAACTACTATGATAAAGTGGAACAGTTGCCGACAGCTCTTACCGGTTAATTAATAAAGTTAACACAGATTTACTATATATTTATTTAAAGTCCATTGCATTGAAATGTTTGAAAATATTTTGTTTTATCTATTAAGTTTAAATATTCTTTTGTTTGATTTGATTTGGACGGGATGGTTTTTCGTTAATTTGTAGTGAGGGTATCCATTTTTATTCTGGGTTTTAGACAAAATGTATCTGTTGTAGATTTATAATAATGGATCTGTTATAGCATAGCCTATGACAAACTACTACTAAGTTTAATGAAATCAGCCGCACGAGGCCTACTTTATTCGCTAGGTGATATGAAGACCAATACATTCACCGTCTGTAATAAAAATATTAATAAGTACTAACAAAATGTACAGAAATACTATTTCTACCACATGAGTAATTCTTGTATTAAAATCTTTTAACAAAATAACACCAGAAATTCATACCCGAGATTCTACAACGGCAGACTTGGTTAAAGTCGTGTGTGTCCTACATATCTGTATAATTACATTCCCGCGTGCTATGTGAGTCCAGTACCATAAGTAATTCAGTTATATACCGCAATACCGCTTGTACCGCACACTTTAGGCACATCACCGACTGTGGTACTTACACAGACCACATCTAGCGGTTGCTATGTACTATGTTGATATTATTTTGTAAGATATACGTAATATATGAGCGCATAACACATAATTTTCTGTTCATTTTTTTCTGAAAAAGAAACTTATTCCTAATAAAGAAGGAATTTCAAAAATCATTTTTTTTATGGCATAAGTCGGTAAACGAGCTGACAGATCACCTGATGGTAAGCGATCAGTGTCGCCCATGGACACCTGGTACACCAAAGGCGTTACAAGTGCGTTATCGGCCTTTTGGGGATTAGGAGTTTGGGGATCGTTGGGGATTCAGGAATTGGGGAGATTAGGGAAGGGGAGGGTAATTGGGCCTCCGGAAACCTCACTCTCACGACGAAATACAACGCAAACGTTGCTTCACGTCGGTTTTCTGCGAGGCCGTGATATCACTCCGGTCGAGCCGACCCATTCGTGCCGTCTCCCACACTGAAATGGAAATAATGCTAGAAAAAAATCATTATGCAATAATAAAACCTCATTCTTAATTAAAAAAATACAAACACACTGGCCACTTTTCACGAAAAAACATAAGATGCCATAAAAATATTTTTTGTTTTATTTTTCTTCTGGCAATTTTATAGCTGCTTCTTTGAATTTTTAGCTAGAATGGCCAGTACGTGACAGCTATTAAAAAATAAATACTTATGTTTCAACCTTTTTACAATAAATTCGCAGAAAGCAGTAGACAGGTAGTTGTTGATTTATTGTCTGTAGTTCAATAATAGTTACAATCCATTTCCCGCGCAACGCCTTTTCTATTAATAATGGAAATGATTGTCAACTTTTAACATTTGTAAAAAGCCCTACAAAATGTTACAAACTAAGTCGGCTATTCAATGCCGATGATAAATTGCGGCAGGCCGCATTATAATCCGGTGTAAGAAAGTAAATTACGGCTAAGTGACGTAGGTGGAAGCGCGGGAAAAGTCGGCTCCTTCATTAGCTGTGTTCTGATGCCTGTACGGCTAACGACGGCATTGCATGTCTATTTACCGAGCATAGGAAGTACAGGTTACGACACAAACAAGTATTTTCGTGGAAACAATCGTTTATTACAGTGAATGGTAGGGAAACAATTAAATACTCGCATGATTTAGCTAACTGAAATGTAGCTTTGATGTATTGGTGCATTTATTACTTGTTATTGTTCATAATAATGCGCTCGTGGTTTAATTTTTACTGTTAGTTCTTTGCTTTGAAATCATTATACGTAATTGATTGGATATTTTGAATTCGAAATATTTCGTAGGTACCAGGTTTTTGGTACCTAATATGAAAGAGAAGGAAATTGAGATAGAATGACATTTAATAGAACAGCACACAAAATGAAAAAGACATATAGCATAGATGATAGACCTCACACAATCTTCTAATTTATACGTAATATATAAAGCTGAAGAATTTGTTTGTTTATTTATTTGAACGCACTATTCTCCGGAACTCCTGGTCTGAATTGAATGTTTGTGTCAGATAGGCATTATTTATCGAGAATATAAAACATCACGCTTTCATTAATAGCACCCGAGTAGTGATGATTAGACCGCGCCAGAGTCGTTTTTTTAAAATAAGGTCATGCTAATAATGACAACGATTCCAACCACGTGCTCGCTACACAGTATATCAAGTTAGATAACACTTCGCAACTCATAAATACCCGAGTGATTATAACATCTCGACTTACTATGCTAATTAACCTGTAGAATATAACGTCATATGGTTCCGTATGTACCTCTAAAGGGGTCGAAGGCAAACCCTTAAAGTACCTCAACGGTTAAGGGATTATAAAGGCAGGTTGGTATAAGCTACATACGTTAGGTGTAACAATATTTGGAACTAGTTTCTTACTTGGTCGATTAGTTTTAATTAAATAAAAAGTGTTTGTTTGTTTTTTGTAAGTCAGTTTTGTGTAAGAGCCCAACACCAACGTTGCACTACTTCACCCGACGTCACTGGGGACACGTGTCGCAGGACATTTCCCCTAGTGTATCCATGCTTCAACGTCAACAATTTGTGACAGACCAAATTGATTCTCCTCTGTACTGTCAGAGGGCTTTTTATTATATCCAAGCATGGTAGGCAGGTAGGATGTCGCAGAAATGCTTAATATGTGCAAATGGAGTGTAAAGCAAAACACTTGTAATAAATAAATGTAAACAATGATAAAAAAAAATTATTTTTCACAGAAGACCTTTCTGTGTTCTGTAATTTTTCCCTATCTCCTGTTTTTTACCTTTAAAGAGGTCAACGACCTACTTTAATGTAAGATATTAAAACAGAAATAAACTTAGAGAAAAGAGAACACAAAACAAAAACCCAACGCATAATTTCTAACATGGCGCCTTCAATCTTTAATTTTTCTTTTTGAAAGTATTAATCATTACGTCACTTGTAATGATATTCTTGGAGCAACGACACGCGAAGTCTTATAATTTATTTTAACAAAGTTTGTTAAAAAATTATTGAAAATGTTAATACATACAAACAACTCGAAGGATATTGTGGTTGACCTCTGCGGAACTTCGTAAACTGAAAAGTTTTATGAACGTCATAAGTTGAATCGTTTCCTCCATAACTCAGTCTAGATTATTTTCTTCATTAAATACTTATTTCTTGACAAAACCTATTCTACTAACTTGGGCAACTAAATATGCTGTTATAAATCTCCAATTTGGCGATCTAAGTATACGTAATAACGCGGGACGATCTCCGGCCACCGTAGGTAAGCGCGGGCCTACGGACGGCAAGCATGGGTGGCTCCCCGTCCGACCAGAAACAAACCCGAGCATACGGCGCGTCGCGGTCCGCGCGCGCCTCAAAGAGCCATCAGAGGCCTTAGTACGAATTTCATTTACGTTTAAAGTATTCGTAACGAGTACGCGTTCGGCACTCTGATTGGCCGGTGCCAATGAACCAACCAATAGAGCGCCGAATGCGTACTCGTTAGGATTACTTTAAACGTAAATCAAACTCGTACTAAGGCCTCTGACCACCACAGATGGGGCCCAACAGGGCCGATGCCCCCTTAAAAAAAAGTATACGTAATAAATATCTAAATACGACTGTATGATATTTGGGACACGTTTTACGAAATAAAACTTCAGAATTGATGAATCTAGGAAAAATTGGGAAATGGTTTGACTAACATAATCACTACTAGATTCTCATATGTCTCTATTAAAAAGCGAAATCAAGGAAAGGAATTAGCAGCATTTCATAAGATACGTCAAACACAACATGATTTATAACATATATATACAGCATAGAAAAATTAGTAAATTCGACTACGGAACGTAACAACCACCAAATTCCTGCCCATACAAATTAAAACTAATGGAATAAAAACTAAAATCTATTTTCTTTATTCCAGGTACATTTTCCTGGCGATCTACACGGCGGAGATGATAATTAAGTGTATAGCTAAGGGTTTCATATTAAATAAGTACACATACCTACGGAATCCGTGGAATTGGTTGGATTTCGTCGTCATCACGTCAGGGTACGCCACCATCGGCATGGAGGTGGGCAACCTGGCTGGTCTGCGGACCTTTAGAGTGCTAAGAGCATTGAAGACTGTTTCTATAATGCCGGGTAAGTTATTTTTTAGAATATATTTTGTTGTATCTAGATAATTTAGATCAAGGTTAAATGATTTTTTGCCACAGACTATATTAAAATTTTACTGAATTATAAACGTTAGATTTATACATTATGCCTAAGTGAATCGTTGACCAAAGGATGACTCCTTTAATTTTTTGGAAAGTGATTTCATATCTAAGGCTTTCCAAGTTGCTCAATATAAAATTAATTAATGAGAATCTACAAAAAGCTTTCCGGTATTAACCATTTAGCTTAGCGTGTTTTTCTTGGCTATATACAAACAAACAAAATTCTTAAACTAAACTTCTTCCCCTTCTGACACGGGGAATCTTCCTAAACAAACGAGGGAGTGAGACAAAGTATACTTTTTTATAAGAGTGAGGGAGACAACACGAGGACATCGAAGACTGTTATTTAATGAGTCATTAAACCTTATCTTACTT
Source organism: Spodoptera picta (assembly GCA_038387885.1). NCBI lineage: Eukaryota > Metazoa > Arthropoda > Insecta > Lepidoptera > Noctuidae > Spodoptera > Spodoptera picta. Next base: position 2,812,361 of record JAZHFQ010000335.1, read on the forward strand.
ATTAAGGGTCTCAACGGCAAACTTCAAGATTGGGATCAAAAGACAGTTAATGAAGATGTGGCCCAACAGAGATTTTTTATACTTGAAAAAAATGTAACTTAAAAAATCTTTGATACTTATTAAGAGGGCATCTAAGTTTTTTTTTTTCTTCTTCTTGAGTAGCAACCGAGATTTGGATTGATAATGGTGATTATAAAGTGCCTATGAGAAAGCTAAAAAATGAATATACAATATTGTACCACACACAAACATCACACATTATATACAAACATCAAACAGCTGTAAACATAATTGTTAGTAATATTTATTAATTATCACAAACTGAAAGCATCGTAATGAAAAATCTCAAAATAATTCAAAAAATCCCAATATAATGTATGTGTACGACTATTAAGTCGTGATCGAAAGTGGACGAGCTAGTGACCTGAGCAGAAAAAATCCTGCCAAAAAAATATATCATTACACCTAAACGTGAATAAACGTGTACGGCCTCATTATTTCCTCAAGATGTTTTATTAAATGACGTTTTTCTTCCATCAGGTCTTAAAACTATCATCAACGCGCTGCTACACTCGTTCAAGCAGCTCGCAGAAGTAATGACGCTGACCATCTTCTGTTTGATGGTGTTTGCGCTGTTCGCACTGCAGGTCTACATGGGGGAACTCAGGAATAAATGCGTGAAGAACCTCGTCATTCCACCTGGAGAGAACTTCACTGATGAAGCGTGGTCAGCGTAAGTAGAAAATATAATTGTAATTTCTAGAAATATACATGATTTTTTTATTAAAAAAATAACAAAAAATATAATTATCATTGCCATACAAAAAAAAACAACCTTAAAAACAAACAAAATAATATTGAAAGCCAAAGAGGTTAAAATAACTTCCATTTTCAAAATACTGGCTGCTATGGAAACGACTTCTATTTAGAAAAATATTTTTTTTCTATTTTCATCACGTTTTCATATGTAGTTAAATTTAATACGCCATTTTATCATTAATTAAAAGAAAAATGTAAGAATTCAGAAACAAAATTATATAATTTGTAGGTAAGTTGCAAACACTTCTATTTTTTGTTGAATCAAATTAAATATAAATATATAAAACCGTTATTTCCCGCGCAAACTGCACAAAACTAAAACCAATTTCTAAAACTTTGTTAGTTAAAGTGTAACCGAGCCACATAAATAATTTCCAGTCCAATGAACTTTAAAGAACGGTTTATCTTCCCGCCAACTTTCCGAGATCAATTGCTGTAAAAACGATAATCGCCATTTTAAATTATGAGTTATTCTGAGAAGCATGGTAATCAAGGGACTTTCGTGTTTAGTTGTTCAAGTGTTTAGTTGTTTAAGTGGACTTTATGAAGTCTGTACACAGTAAAGCACAGATATTTCTGTTTATTATTTAGTTACAATAGATTATAATAATTATTGCGGAAAATAAGAGAAGAAGAATCAAAAAATATTGTTCAAAAATTCAATTGTTTAGGTAGGTAGGTATTTCGTCAAAAACAGCAATGTCTGTTGTAGCTTACTAATAACAAATTGAAAATATTTGAGTATTTTCTAAATATTCAACTAACGGCTATGTTTTTTAAACTACGTAGTACCTAGATATTATATTTTTTGTAATGAATTTGAACTCGATGTGTTTAGCAAAATATATTTCTAACACCTCTACTGTATGGTTCAGTGCTTCATGCAAATTCATCCAAAGTCAATCTTATCCCACAGGTGGATTCAAGAGCCATCAAACTGGATGGTGAATGCGGAGGAGGTGCCTATAATCTGTGGCAATCTGACAGGGGCCCGGCATTGCCCCCCAGAGTGGACCTGTCTCTGTGTGGGCCCCAACCCTAACCATGGGTACACCAACTTCGACAACTTCCTATGGTCCATGCTCACCACATTCCAGCTTATCACCCTCGATTATTGGGAGAATGTATATAATATGGTGAGTTTTGTTATTTATCTAATATTTATCTTTAGTTGTAACGAAATTGAGTTCTCTTTCCAACAAATCAAAAATGTTTACGTCAGTGTGAGAGAATCCCTAGGGTGAAATTGTTATCATCAACAGTTTAGATATTTGAAAGTCGTTTAAAACAGATGTATTTTTCACTAACTGTTCGTTCGTCCGCGTTGAATATGAATTTTACAACATAACTTATTTTTTATCTGCCTGACAGACTGCTGACTGCCTCGTTGGCCGAGTAGTCGCAAGTGCGACTGCCGGGCAAGGGGTCTCGGGTTCGATTCCCGGGCCGGGCAAAGTATTACTGGGTTTTTAAAATTCTCAGTAGTAGCACGGAGTCTGGAAATGTGCCCGGTATATGGCAATAGGCTCACCCCCTATTACATGGGACTCATAACAACTAGTGAAAAGTGGGTGTTACATTGTACTGTGGTAGAATGTGCACCTCTGCCTACCCCTTCGGGGATAAAAGGCGTGATGTTATGTATGTTATTTTTTATTTCAATTTTCCAAAATAAAAGTAGCCTATGTTACTCCTTAGTACATCAGCTACCTGCCAATAGAATTCTCTACAATATCGGTCCACCCATTCCAGAGATAATACAGTACAGACAGACAGACAAAAATTGTAAAATGTTTTATTTTGGTATGTGTATTGTATGTATATTCATATTCATGTAGTGAAAAGCGGTTATTTTAATATTACAAACCGATACTCCAATTTTATTTATCTATATAGGTTTGTAACAGAAATATTTTATAGATGCTATTACCACTGAGAACATGCCGAAAGATATAATGGGTCACCATAATTATTAGTAGACACATCACTGATTAATATATTTACAAAGATAACACAGTCACCACGTTATCTAAATACCTAGAGGTATAGGTAATATCTAAATACTATAAACCTAGTTATAACAATAAGGCTATTATTATCAGATTACTTAATCGATAGTTGCAGACTGCCTCATTAGCCGAGTGGTCGCGACTGCCGGGCACTACTCGGGCAAAGTATTACTAGGTTTTTTTACATAATTCTCAGTAGTAGCACGGAGTTTAGAATTGTGCCCGGTATATGGCAATAAGCTCACCCCCTATTACATGGGACTCATAACATAAATAATGAAAAGTGGGTGTTACATTGTAAAGTGGCATAAGTGCCGTAATGTACACTTCTGAGTACCCCTTCGGGGGTAAAAGGCGTGATGTTATGTTAATCGATAATTACTAGTGTCCGACCGAAATTTCGGTTTCGGTTTCGGTTTCGGCCGAGTTTCGGCCAAAAATCAAGTTTCGGCGGCAGTTTCGGTTTCGGCCAAAATCGGCCGAAACTTTTGCCGAAACCGTAACTTATGTCGCTAGTTCACACACGTTCACGCTCGCATAACTCTGTTTCCCGCGGCACTGTACGATTGTCATTATTTGACAAATAAAATGTCACCGCCAACCTGTATAAAACTTTTTACTCAGGCCATACAAGAAAAAAAAGACTTTTTAACTTGGTCGTATAATTACTAATTGACAATTAGATATTATCAATAAAGGCATTAAAGGGAATCTCTGAAAATGCATAAAGTTGTGGGAAATTACATAACTATTCAGTACAGAGAATAGAGGTATAATAAAATACCAATACTTAGTATTTAATGAAACAGTAACAATTACTGATTTGATTAGTGTTAACTGATCAACATTATGCTATGAGAACTTAATTTGAAAAAATAATAAAAATGTTATTAATATTTTTTTTTATTATTATATTAAATAAACGATTACAACAAACTTAATACACTATGTTTCCATTTCATGCCCTAATTAATGCAAAATAATAGGTAAAATGCACCAAATTTCAGTATCTTAAGAAATTTTATACTTGACTACGTAAGTTTCGGTTTCGGCCGAAACTGAAGCCACGGCCGAACATTCGGTTTCGGTTTCGGTTTCGGCCGGAAAACCAGTTTCGGTCGGACACTAATAATTACTTATGCCTTTGTAGTTTATGATTAAATTTTATCCTAAACTATGATGGTTATAGATTGGTTAGTTTCAAATATAAATAATCACAACATTCCATGATTTTGGAGGGCAAATGATATTTATTGGCACCTGTCCTTGTCAATTTGTAAACATTTATGATACTCGATTGCGCACAAAAGTATTGGAGAGCCATGCTTCGGCACCAATGACCCAGCTCGACGGGAGTAATACCACGGCTTCACAGAAAACCGACGTGAAACAGAGCTTGCGTTGTATTTCGTCGTTTGATTGAGGTTACTGCAACCCCCCCTTCCCCAATCTCTCCAATCCCTGAATCCCCAACAATCGTCAAAATCAGAATCCCAAAACGCCTGTAACGCACTTGTAACGCCTCTGCCGTTCCAAGTGAGCATGGGCGACGCCGATTGCTTGCCATCATGTATGTTCCGTCTGCTCGTTTACCGACTTATCCCATAAAAAATAGTAAATAAAAAATCTGACAGTGGATACACCAATTTTGACTACACATTTATATTATAAATAATGGTAAAGTTTCTATGTGACTTTAGCTGTAAAAATACTTACAACGAGTCCCGATTGGACAAGGCATTCCTTTCATTCATAAACCTTTATAGAGGTAATATCTTGATAATAATCTTATCAAAAGTCTAGTTTAAAACTTAGACTTTAAACCTAATGGTAATCACGATTTACATTAACGCTTTTTTTTATTATTTTTTTTTTGTTTTTTAAAAAAACGTTGCCCCACACTAGGATTTTTGTGGATCACACAAAGTGTTGTCCCGTGCGGGAATCGAACCCGCGACACGTTGCACGGCAGCCGGTTGCCCAGCCACCGCACCAACCGTGCAGCTTTAACTGACCCATTCGATTTTCAGAGCTGGTATAACATGGAAACTATATAATGTCGACTGCACGGTTGTACGCGGTGGCTAGGCAACGTGCTACGGGTTCGATTCCCGCATGGAACAACACTTTACGTGATCCTCAGATTTTTGTTCCGGGGCTGGGTTTCATGTGTATGTAAACTTGTATGTTTGTCACGACACAGGAGAAAATACTAGTGTAGGGCAACGTTTTCAAAAAAAAACAAAAGTAAAATTATAATTAATAATAATACTGTCATCCACAGCCACACAAACGAATGTTACCCACAAACATTCTAATGAACCCAAACAAAAAACACAAAAGTTAGTTCATCAAGCATGCACCTAACTAACCCTTAACCGCTTCAACGATTTTGAGGTCCCAGAATTTTATTACAAAGGGTCTACCAGACCCAAATGAAGTTTAGGTGAGTTGGGGGTATGGGTGTAATGCGAGTCCCGTTTGCCGTTCCTTAATTAATTCTCAGGGAACCGCTTTGAGATGGCCGTGCGATGAAATGCTTTCAAACATTTCTATGGCGTCATTAGAATGTAATTGCAAAATGTATTAGTGAGTTAGATTTGTGGGAGTTTTGTCAATGCCGAATGTCTTTTTGAGATGTTAATGATGAGATATAGATTCGATAAATTGAAAATATTTACTATCTTCGTTATTTTGTTTACCAATTATTAATTCTAAATAGGAATTATAGACATTGTGGTATACGAAAACCCTTGTGAAAAATCTTCCTCTTCTATAATCTCGTAAACGGACACTACGGCTTACGTAGCTTTCCGAGGCGAGTGCTCGACTAATTTCAATACAAGTCGGGTGATATATGCATTACAAATTTTTCGAACAATAACAGTATAAATACAAAAAAGTTAAACAACTTCATATTAACAACTAGCTGTTGCCCCCGACTTTTTTTTTAAGGGGGGAACATCATCGAATGACTGCTCCCGCCTGGGTGAGGCGGGAGGGAGTATCAGACTCTTACTGACTAAAAACCACCCCGTTCCTTCTCCTGCACGTCGAGCCGGAGCCCCGGTTAGCCGTTAGGTTCTCCGCGACTACGTCCGCGTAGATTATTCCTGTTTTATCTCATGGAAGTATTTAATCATGATAAAAATCTAAGTATTCTATCGCATAAGTCAGCCCATACCCTGCCTGTTTACCAAATTTCATTAAAATCCGTTCAGTAGTTTTAGCGTGATTGACGGACTAACATACAAACAAAAAAACTTTTATATTTATAATAACATAACATATCATCACGCTTTTTTATCCCCGAAGGGGTAGGCAGAGGTGCACACTACGGCACTTAATGTCACTTTACAATGTAACACCCACATTTCACTATTAATGTTATGAGTCCGTAGTAGTAGTAAGTAATAGGGGGTGAGCCTATTACCATATACCGAGCACAATTCCAGACTCCGTGCTTACTACTGAGAATTTATAAAAAACCCAGTAATACTCCCCTATGCCCGACCCGGGAATCGAACCCGAGATCCCTTGCCCGGTAGTCGCACTTGCGATCACTCGGCCAACGAAGCAGGCAAGAGTAGGCATTTATAATATTAGTGTGATATTATTAAAATCATTATTTATGATTTGAACAATTGAACAGAACTCTTTCTTGAATAATGCGGTATCGCAAAGGTTCCTATCATTCATCATTCAGGTGTGTTGCTCAGGATTTGCATATAGCCGAATTTGGGAATTGGATTCACGGTTGCCTGGATAGACAGGTTGAAATGGTGGCCTACAATTGTGCGGGATTGATAGACATCTTGCTTACTTGCGATAAGGTTCATTTTCGTATAGCAAGTATACAAGTTGTAATAGAAATCTAAGGCCATTATTATACTAAGGTAAATGTACTGTATTGTACGGGCACTTACTGTCTACGAATTCACAAATAATACATTGACTATTTACGTGTGAGAGAGCTATGCCGGCACGAATGAGCCGGCTCAACCGGATTGATACCACGGCCTCACAGAAAACCGTCGCGAAACAACGCTTGCATTGTGTTTCGTCGTGTGAGTGAGGTCTGAGGTTACCGGAGGCCCAATTACTCCCCAATCCCCGAAACTCCAATAATTCTCAAATTATAATCCTCAAAAGGCCGGTAATGCACTTGTAACACCTCTGGTGTTTCGGGTGTCCATCGGCAGCGGCGATTGCTTACTGTCAGGTGATTCGTACACCCGTATACCGGCTTGTTCCATAATTTTTTTTATAAAATCTACTCTTTATTCTTACCAGAGTAAAAGCTTATACAATCCAGTTATTGTAATCTTGCCCTTGATGTCACTGACCGTACAATCACCCACAGTTATACCGATAATATCAATTCATATGTACAACGACATAACCCATTAAACTCAGTCGAAACTATGACATTATAAATAGCTCCGTTCCACGAAATACTACCACGAACTGAATTCAAAGAAAACTACGTTTATTCGTAGAAGAATAAGTTTATAATAGTAGAGAAGTATGCACTAAAATATGAAATAAAAAGCATTTCTTTGTTTAACTGATGGATAATTTGATGTGTTTATAAAATATTAGCTGTTGCCCGCGACTCCGTCCGCGTAGAATATGAATTTTAAGAAATAACTTTTTTTTGTTTCATATTTCCAAATTAAAAGCAGCCTATGTTACTCCTTCATCACCTGCCAATAAAAGCCCTGTCAAAATCGGTCCAGTTATTTTGGAATACTTGGACAGACTGGCTAATCTCTGAAGATCAGCCAGGCAATCTTCAGAGATTAGCCAGTAGCAGACAGACAGAAAAAAATTGTAAAAAGTATTTTTTATTATGAGTATCGAATGTACCTATATATTTATATGCCTGAAGTAAAAAACGGTTATTTTAATATTACAGATTCATTTCTTATCTGTATAAATGTAAATATCACTAACAGGATCTTAATCAGACATTGCAAACCCTAAAAAATAGGAAATATTCAATAAACATAAAAAAATCACTTAATACAGAATCAAAAATCAGTCGTAATTTGAGAGCCTATATTTAGTAAACACTTACATGCATTAGGTGTTTATGATTATCTGACACAGAATAACCTGTGTAACTAGTATAGAGGTAGATACACGGCACAAAGCCCTGAAATACCTTTTTGTTTCTACTTAAGAGGCCCAACGCTTTGTAAACAAATATTTATTTTTTAATTTTCAATGTACAAGAATTATATGATTAGATTATTCTCTTTTATATTTTGTAAGCCCATTTTTGTTACAATTTAGTATTAAAACAAAGCACTAAAATCCTTAGTTAATATTATATTTAAAGTGCTAAATGTAGGTACAAACCACGGGCATGTTCCTAAGTAAACACAGTACACACACTTATCTCTGGGGCGGTCGGGTAACGGTTGGTTACACTAATAAATTACTTTGAACAATCTTCTGTAGCGGGTTGTGAGACAAACGTTTAAAGAGACAAGAATCTGAATACTTAGTAGACACGGCTGTGTTGGGCATCTCTTTCTGTTTGGGGACTAAATTACAGGAGACAGGTTTATCAGTCGTTATTCATTAATTAAGGCTTTAACTGTCAATAGAAAACTATTGCAGGCAAATCCTCCGCTAACGTCGGTGATCGTTTAATGTGTTAAGGGACTTAAGTCATTATTAAAATCATAATAAGGTTTTATGTATTGATCAAAAATCTTTCTACTGTCTGAAAGCATACACATGGGTTAACTTTTTTAATATTATATGGGGTGGTTTACTATAAATCAAGGGTGTTTAAGATTCTTATTCACTATAATCCACCCCGTCCAACCGTTGCCGTTGCCGCCGACACCGGAGCCATCTTATATGACTGGTCTCACTTACAACAAACACATAAAAAACTAAAATAACATTGCTGATTCCATTCTCTAACTATAAAAAATCGACTCCTTTACACGTAATAACAAGCAACAAGCAATTTGCAATGCAAAACCGAATAATATTCAGGCATAATAGTACTGAATAATGCCAATACATGAGAGTTCAATGGTTCGAACTCAGCAAGTTGCATTCAGTGTGGAACCTTTACCACAGAATTACTCTTGTAATGGTTTATTTCCTTTTTGAGGAACTTACGGGGACCCTGACTGTAAGAAATTAAACAAATATAACATCACGCCTTTTATCCCCGAAGGGGTAGGCAGAGGTGCACATTATGCCACTGTACAATGTAACACCCACTTTTCACTATTTATGTTATGAGTCCCATGTAACAGGGGGTGAGCCTATTGCCATATACCGGGCATAATTCCAGACTCCGTGCTATCACTGAGAATGTTTTTTAAAAACTCAGTAATAGTTTGCCCGACCCGGGAATCGAACCCGAGACCCCTTGCCCGGCAGTCGCACTTGCGACCACTCGGCAAACGAGGCAGTTAAACAAACATACAAATTAAAATTGAGTAGCTTTTCAGTATTGGCGAGTAAGTGCATTGAATATGATTTCAATAATCACCTTTTTACTATCTATATGTCTAAGCGGTAATATGTTAGTAGTAATTATTACGGATTTGGTACTGACATGCAAAAAAAAAAAAAAAAAAAAAAAAAAAAAAAAAAAAAACGGATTTACTGACATGCCACCTTACCTGTTGAGCTGTTATACTGATAATCAAGTGCAGATTGTTAGTGATAATTCTAGATAATAGGTATACGAATGTTGTCTATTTGGATCTAACTGACTTAACTAACCCCAGTTCATATCTAACACATTCAGGTACGTAACCAAGAATGAAGTTCACTTCCATGATATGTTTTACATTGGTACAATACAATTACCATTGAAAAATATAATTTTTCCCGGTAAAAATCATACCACGTACATATTCATTCAGTTGGGACGTCAAGACAAGCAAACAAAACCTCTTTCGATAGAACTAAGATTTTAACACTGACTTTACCGAAAAATTTCATCAAACTGAAATTATTCTCAAGTCTTCGGAATAGCACACACGCAACAGATTCAATAAATAATGTAATCAAACAAGTTCAAAACTTACTTCACAAACTAAATTGAGAGTTGATCAATATATTCAGCAGTTGAACAACAAAACCCGTCTTGGTTAATTTAATGACAAATACGTTAACATCACAACAGGGCCCCGAAAACAGCGGACAACGAGGGATTTTATTCAACAACATAATTTACTTTATGCAAATTTCAAATCTTACTTAATGAATACAAAGATTTAGATTAAAAGTAGCCTTACAAACTCAAAGCCTGATCAAACCTGTCTGCATTTCATTACAGTCTAGTATTCTAGATAATGTGAATATTAATTCGAAAACTAGATTGAAGTGAATAATCAAATATTCTGATGGCACTGAAACTGACAAGATCTTTAATGAATTAAGTAAAGATAAGAAAAGTTAGGTATGGGAATGTTCCACTTTATTCTCAATTACATTTTAATACGCCACATCTCAGGTTATAGGTACATCAATTTTATCAGAGAAAAACATAAATTTGTTTTTTAAGATGTGGACATGACACAATTCGTTATGTCAGTAGCTTCCAGAGAATACTTTTAAATAATATGAGCTAAACAAAATTGACAACACGGTTGGTGCAGTGGTTGGGCAACCGACTGCCGCGCAACGTGTCGCGGGTTCGATTCCCGCACGGAGCAACTCTTTGTGTGATCCACAGATTGTTGTTCCGGGTCTGGGTGTCATGTGTATATGAACTTGTATATTTGTAAACGCACCCACGACACAGGAGAAAATCCTAGTTTGAGGCAATGATTTTATAAAAAAAAAGAAAAAAATTGCTATTAGACAAAATCATTAAAATACGATTTCTCGTACAAACACTAACTTCATAAATTATTTGAATTGGTTAATTCAAAAATGAATAAAAATATTTCAATAGTAAATTTACACTCATGCAATACAAATCTAATTCGCTGGCTTTATAGCCCAATCCACAGTTACTTTGATTTTAATGTCAAATGTAGGGCAACTACTAAACCTAAAGCGTTATGGATGTACGGACGTAATGTAGGTTAATTTCCGTTGCGGCTTTCAAGTTTATTTCGGGACAAATTATTAACTACTCTTGATACCTATAACTATATTCGGTATGCCTAATCTATTAAGAATGTCTAAATCTATTTACGGTTTAGGATTATCTTTTCTACATTAACGGGAGTGTGTACGGTATAGGTTATAATAAAACATCATGTCTAATTAAAATATTCAATTTCAAACGGCGATTTCAAACTTATAATTGGAAAATTATAAGTTTGAAAGATTTCCTCACAGTATTTTCCGTGAAGCACCTTAATAAAAAAATGGATTTACAACATGACATCATGCCCTTTTACGGCCAAAGGGGTAGGCAGAGGGTGTCAATGCCACTGTACAATGTAACACCGATTTTTCACTATTTATGTTATAAGTCCCGTGTAATAGGGGGTGCACCTATTGCCATATACCGGGCACAATTCTAGACTCCGTGCTAGTACTGAGATTTTTTAAAGACACCTAATAGTACTTTGTCTGACCCGGGAATCGGACCCGAGACCCTTTGCCCGGCAGTAGCACTTGCGACCACTCGGTCAACGAAACAGTCAGGTAGTGGATTTAGAAGTCTAGAAATAGCGACTTCATATCTTCAACAAATAAAAAGCACTTAAAAAATATCAGCTACAAACGCTTGGGTACTTAGTTAAAATAATGTGGGTGGAAATCTCGGTTGTAACTCAAGATCTTATCGATTTGAGAGTCCAGTGTTTCCACCCACATATTGTTCCGGGCCGTCTGTTTTCCCGGCCCGTTGAAACGACCGGAAACGCTGGTGACAACACTATTTATACGGATCCGGTACGGTTGGGTCGCTCAAGTAAATTCGTCTGTCTTTTATACGTCAGCGTGCGTCGAACGCCGAATTTTCATTTAGGAATTGTAAATTTAAACACATGTGTTTATTTGAATTGAGAACTGATTTTTTTAAATAAAGCGTCTATTAGTATAGTCGACAAGTAATCCAATAGGACGTCTTCTTATCTGAAAGATACAGGAATCCTGTATAAATCCGGTAAATTGTAACCAGCATCCATGTTTTATTACCTAAAAGACAATATTATTTGCAGGTACTGTCATCATGCGGTCCGATGTCGGTGTCATTCTTCACAGTAGTCGTATTCTTCGGATCGTTCTACCTCATCAACCTGATGCTTGCCGTCGTGGCCCTCAGCTATGAAGAGGAGTCGCAGATCACACAGGAGGTACATACATAACAGTGTGATTATTTTCTTTTATGAAGGTGGTTAACACTGGTTTTAGACAACATGCTGATATTCATCATAACGTTTACTTGGAAGATATCACCATTAAATCTTAAAGTTAATAAGCTAACACGATTATTCTTTTTTCCTACAGAAAAGAAGGTCTGTGCGACAAAAACCGGTTATTTTTTAGTACAAGCAATGCTGCCATTGCTTATCAAAATTTTATGCAGTTAGAACTTACCATAGTCATTCTATCACAGTTTAGACTCGCTATTTTATTTCCTTTTTCTCTCACCAGGAAAGGAAGAAAGACCTGAATGAGCATCGCGACGATTCCACCTTCAGCTTCGATCCCACGTCGCTGGCGGTTCGGACGCTCGCCAAGGACTCGAGAAAGCGCATAGACGCGCGTAAAGGCCTACTATTGGCCTCTTATTCACGAAAACGGACAAGAAGACGTAAACGGGGCAGAAGTGCTATTCATCATGCAGCTGCAGTTGCTGCTGTTGCTGAGTGAGTACCTACTAGTTAATTAATTACATTATCCATAAAACCTGATAATACTGACAAAAAGAAAGTAAAGTGAAGTTTCCTGGTAAGTAGAACAGTGTTGGAACGTTGTGTATGATGTCAGACTTATCGTTGCATTATCGATTGAGTGAGAAATTAGTAGAAATGTATATTTCATTGAAAAATTCCGTTTTTGATCTAATAATAATGAAGAATTATGAAAAATTTACCGGAGGCCCAATCACCCCAATCTCCCCAATCTCTGAATCCCCAACGATCCTCAAACTCCTAATCCCCAAAAGGCTTGTAACGCCTTTGGTGTTCCAGGTGTCCATGGGCGACGCCGATTGCTTACCATCAGGAGATCAGTCTGTTCGTTTACAGACTTATGCCATAAAAACAAAATAGGTAAAATTTGGTTGAGGTTGACGCTATTAAACAGTAATCCTTATCTTTTCCTAAAAGACATAAAACTACGTACCTATCTCTATCTAATTCTACATGATCATGTGAAATTTAGCAATGTTATAAGTTTATAACGTAGAACATGAACCACTTTGTGAGAGAGACCGTGTGAGAGAGCGTATACGACATGAGGTTAACATAGTTGACCGAACTTGACGGCTGAAAATCGAGAGGACTATCTATACAGAACTTTCCAGTATCCCCACAATTTGTCACAAGCTAGAATAGACTTTGAGGAGCCATTGAATTTGAGTTCATTTTTAAGTAATCTGCTAATATCTACCTATTTACGATAATCCGTTATATTATATACTAACGTTATATTATATAAAAACTATAATACGTTAGCCGAGTGGTCGCGAGTGCGACTGCCGGGCAAGGGGTCTCGGGTTCGATTCCCGGGTCGGGCAAAGTATTACTGGGTTTTTAAAAAATTCTCAGTAGTAGCACGGAGTCTGGAAATGTGCCCGGTATATGGCAATAGGCTCACCCCCTATTACATGGGACTCATAACATAAATAGTGAAAAGTGGGTGTTACTTCTGTGTACACCTCTGCCTACCCCTTCGGGGATAAAAGGCGTGATGTTATTATATTACTATAATCCGAATTCCATTAATAACGTCTATCTATAATTATTTTGATAATAAAAATACATTGTATTTTCATTAGTATTTTCTCCTGTGTCGTGGGTACGTTTACAAACATACAATTTCACATACACATGTCACCCAGACCCGGAACAACAATCTGTGGATCACACTCAGAGTTGTTTCGTGCGGGAATTGTACCCGCGACACGTTGCACGGAAGCCAGTTGTCCAGCCACCGCACCAACCGTGTAGTCAAAGTCAAGTTACATAGATTTTCGCTATACTGTGTTTAATAAATAATAATATAATATGCAAAACTCTGTATCGCAAATAATATACGAAATGCATTATTATATCGTTCGTAATTAATACACTTCCTGCACTAATTAATTAACAAACCAAACATTTTGATATACAGCAATAAACATACATTATCTACGGAAGGAGTGTCAGTGTGGGAGAGCCATGCTTCGGCACGAATGGGCCGGCTCGACCGGAATGATACCACGGCCGAGCAGAAAACAGACGTGAAACAACGCTTGCGTTGTGTTTCGTCGTGTGAGTGAGGTTACCGGAGGCCCAATTACCCCCTTCCCCAGTCTCCCCAATACCCGAATCCCCCAAAATCCTAAAACTCTTCAGTCCCAAAAGGTCGGTAACGGACTTGTAACGCCTCTGGTGTTTCGGGTGTCCATGGGCGACGCCGATTGCTTACCATCAGGTGATCCGTCTGCCCGTTTACGGACTTATCTCATAAAAAAACTTCATTTTATGAATCCACATCTGTGAGCAAATTTTATCTTTTAATATATGGAGAGAAATCCAATAAGTAAGAATATGGGAAAGTTGGAAAGTTCCAAATCGCGAAGTTTTATAAAGTCAATAGAAAGAAAATAGAAGTGAAAACAGGAGATATATGTATAAAGTATACGTTGTTATCTTTATTAGTTAGGTATTTACAATATAAGGAAAGAAAAAAATGTGTGCAACTTAAAATACGCTAAAATTAATAGAGAATTTAAATAAAAGAATAATGACTATTTACTGAATAATGAATTTAGTCAATAGGGAAAGTACCCATAAACTACATATATATTAACCGGGGCTCCGGCTCGACGTGCAGGAGATGGCACGGGGTGGTTTTTAGACAGTAAGAGTCTGACACTCCCTCCTGCCTCACCCAGGCGGGAGCAGTCATTCATAAATTTTCCCCCTTAAAAAAAAAACATACTACATATAAATATGTATACCGTTTATAAACTGTATTATGTTAAGGTCGAGATGGCCTGGAGGATAAGGCACCAGTTTTCCGAATACCTAAGAGTCACCCTCTACCTACCCTGGACCTAGACTTATTATTTTTCATTATAAGCTAGATATCACCAATTCGCTTTGCGTATAAGCGATTAATGCTCAAACCTTCTCTACGCGAGAAGAGGTCTATGCTCAGCAGTGGGCACTTACCTATTGGCTGATGATGATGATGATGATCATGATGGTAATCTGTATACAGCTTATATCCCTTCTGTATTTTAAACTTAGTACGAAAGATTCACTTCAAAGCGTGTCGCAAGTGTACACAAGTCTTATACCAAGAAGCAATTTGCACGAAAATGTAACTTCTAAACAAATTGTGAGTTTGTGAGAACAAAGCGAAAATTCTATTAATTTTAATAAACTTGATGTTTTTTTGAACCGAACAAGTGCTACGGAAATCAGTCTCTTTGATTTTGATCTATTGTAATTTTGAATTACATATCTATATTTAAAAATGAATCCCTTTTCCCTTGGTCACGGCATCACGCGTAAATGGCTGGACCGATTTCACTAATTCTTTTTTTGATATATTTGTTTTTATTAGGATGAGGTTCTTAAGACAGAGAAAATCCTAAAAATCAACGAAACGGGAGAAAACGGGATTGCGCGTAAGAAGTCGCGGGCTGAAGCTAGTAGTTAATAAAAACATTTTTCATACTACCAGGAAAAGTACCTAAAGTCATTTTCAACAACCACCTTAAAAAAAACACTTAACTAAAAGTTACATAGCATTAGGAAGTATCTAAACTAATCCCTTCTAGCTTTAGGAATCACTTATAAGGACATTGATGAAAACCAAAATATCATTATCGATAGATAATGATATTTTGATTTCTTTTTACTGATATCAAAGTAGTGATACTGTAAAATTATTATTATTACACGTATTTATTATGTATGGATCTATTTTACCCACATACATTTCCAAGAACATATTATATTCAACACAAGTACTCAACGCTGATTGGAACTTAATTACTTTATAAAACTTTAGTGGAATTTCAATTACGAAAAAGCGAATACAATCATGTTTCATTTTGAGTTGTCAGAAATAATACACGATTTTATTTATCTGTTGGCAAAAATGGCAACTTTTTAAAATTTTTAAATATGATCCGTCTACGATGCAATGCAAATGTAATAACAAATGTTATTAATGTTTTTATATCTTTTCAGTATTTTACTATTCTGTGCCTTTAGCCAAACGCCACTGTAGTGCTTGTCTACCGAGAGAGTAGAAAACTAAATGTATGGGAATGACACTGACAAGTGTCAAAATTTACGTCAATTCCATATAATTTGGTTTCTATTCTACGTGTAGACAAGCGCTAAATGGCATTTGGCTACAGCTGCAGATTTTTAATCAGCTGCAGATTTTGCATCTGTCGAATAGCAGGGAGTTGACAGCTTAGAAGATTACTACGGTAAAATTCCAATTTACACACGTATAAATAAAATAAATAAATCATTCAACAATCTACAATGACAATCGGAATTGTTTACCAATCCACGACCAATAACTGTGTTTAATGAATCGTGTAAGATAATCTTGGGCATACGGCATATACCAAATTGATTGAACATAGTCATTGTCCTAATGACCGTAATCAATGGCATGATATACAGATTATTATCTTTATTTTTCTTCTAGAAGGATACTTAGTTTCTCTATAAGTTTCGAAGATTTATGATTTCATTGACTATGTCGGTAACTATGAACTAATAACGCTAGATAAGTTTCAGTAATCCAACAGCAATGTAATAAAAGCTAAAATAAGACAAAATTATTACATACAAGTTTCATGAGTAACATTTTATACAATGCGTCTCGACAAGATGTTTCCCCAGGTACAACGAGAGAACACTCGGAAAGACTCATTCTCTAGCTGAAATAAAACTTTTAACTATTTGCTTGTATGGAGAAATATTTCTATTCAAGTCTGTAAAGAAAAAAACATTTTGAGGGAATGCCCACAAAAGTTTATTTTTGTAACAAGTAAACAGATATTTTCCTTTTTAAAAAGCAGCATCTAAGGTACCAGTAATACCTTTATAATTATTGTAAACTTATTTGCCACTTCTGTTATATAAAAAAAATATAATAAGTACAGCAACGTGCCAGTAAATAAATGTACTTTAGTCTTTTAACAGAATAGTAAGCACATTCCTTCGAAATAGAGAAACAAACGCAAATATTTTAATTAGACTTCTGCCAGAACCACAGATATGCTAGTGTCGCTACACAAATGACCAACAAGGCTAGTTCCATATCTTATGACATTTTAATTACATTTCTTTCACAACGCGCTTTCACCTCCTTTAACAGAAACTCTATGAAAGAAGATATTTATTTTTAATTACATTTTCTAACAGGTTTTAACACTAATTAATTTTTCCTCTTAATGAGGTCGAAAAAATAATTATAATTAAAACATCTTAATAATACGCGTTTCTTTTAGAGGTAAGATGGATATAATTAAATTGGTGGATTAGATAGTTAGGACTTTGCCCCCGTCGATAGGCACATGTTATATAACATATTTTGCGGACTTACGCACATTAAATCCACAGAAAGGTTAATTACGCACTCGAATAAATAATGTATCTTAATAATTAATACACAATTATTGTAAGTAAGTATACAAGAGATTAATTTACGAATCGTTATTATCTACTCAATGTCGGATTACTTCTTTGAGATATATATTTCGTAATTATTTCTCCGAAAAGAATCAACCCAATTATTTATTTTGGAGATAATGCGGCAATCGATACTTACCCTATAAAAAAATAATCCGTTTATAATAAACATCAACTCCCACATCTAATAAATCTACCTATACAAATGAATATTCGTTGCGAGAATCGATGGAATAAACAATCGTTTAGTTCCACAAAGACCTCAAAATCGAAAATAAACAACACAAAAGGCTTTGCAGCCAAATTGGGAGCGGGAAAAAAAATTGATGGCTTCCATATTCATATTTAAAAGTTGGCAATAAAGCGAATGAAGCGCGACATCGACCATCGACAATTGTTGATTGTTGCGCGGCTGTCGGCAGCACACCAGTGTGCGAACTTGCGGATGTAGCTACTGATATTCTAGATATGTCGATACCATCAGAATGTCAGCTGCCAACTGACATATATCTACGATGCATTCGCTTTGATATCGAGCTAGCTTTTATACGAGATTCAGCGTTTTGCGGCACTCGCTCGATGCGAAATTGTTCCACTATACTACACTGTAATGGTTGATGGAAAATCTTTTTGTTTGTGGCCATTTTCATGGTTCTGTTGTTTTCTTTAAAGATCGTAATGGATTAGGAAGTGTTGAGGCGTTACAGTGATATATTCTCTCTATAAGTGAAATCCTGTAACATCCTGTCTGATTCAAGTTAAATGTTCCTTTTATTCTGCAGTAACCAATACTGCTTGCCAAAACACAGCAACAAATTCAAACAAAAACATATCACAATAACAGTGTAACAAGGTTTACAGTTATCTCTAATTGTACAAGCGTGTCGCACAAAACTAATTACAAATCTTGTGATTCTTCACTGTAATTATACAAAGAAAACAAAGTGACAAAGGAATGCAGTCAAAGAGCGTGGAGCCGGCTAACAAGATTCCGGCGGCGGGATTATCACGAAGTTAAGCTTGGAATAGGACGGGAGAATTATCTGAGCCAGCTACGGGACACTTCCTCGACATCCCTCGACAAAAAACAAATATCTGCCGTTAGAGCGATAACATTCAACGGATTTGCGTTTTGTACTCGAAATAAGCTACGAATGAAATTCAGAGTAGCTGAGAATTTAACCAGCTCGTTGGCTCTCGACTTGATAAAACGAATGAAATACTGTTCCTTTCTTTAAATGCAGATTCTCCTCGGATCCTCACAGAAACTAATTTAATTAAAAGTGTGATTTGCTGAAATTCAAACTGTTAAATGCTAGCCGAATAAACAATACTAGCATGTATTGTTAATTCTTTTACAAAGAAAAACTAATTCATACTCACTTACTCAAGCTCAATGTGTAGGAACTATTATGTTCCATCCCTACTATATTAACATAAATATCGAACAAACATCTCTACTAATTATAAAGTAAAATAAACTAACATTAGAATGTTTACTCAAACCGGAGTGAAAGGTGTGCGACGAGGGAATCAAATAAGCCTTACAAACTTAGTTGCAGCACTCGTAGCACTCGCACTACTCGCAGTACAAGTTTGCTCACATTCTCAGGAAAATACACAGCGAAGTGAAATGCATCCCCGCATCGTATTGGCAGACTTTGTTGAATTAAATTCATATTCTTTGTTCATGAGATTGATTTACTTTTTATTTTATACTCCTTGGTATGGATTTAACCTTATTTGTTATACCACATTTTGTCTTAAATTATTTAACCAACAAGCATTTTGCTATGTTTATAAAAATATAAAGTTTTCTGTCACATACCAGATATAAATATTAAACTATTATGATACTGGTTTCAATGTTTCCCAATATAAGGAAATTTCCGTAATATCTTCTCTTGTCCTTAATAATTCGAAAATTTACGACGGAGCAGTTCCCTGTAAAAGGTAGTAAGAAATAAGAATATACTACCTCTACATCCGGTTACCGTGTGCGTGACACGATAAAGAAAGGGATATTGTTAACTTAAACTGTCAAATACCAAGCGGTCACCGGTGACCGCAACCTATTGTTCTATAATTGTGTCTACAAAACCGGTACTCGACGAGTTAATCCTGAATCCCCCGTATAAAACAAAAGAAAAGTGTCAATAACATTTTATACCAAGTACTACGATAGACGCAATACCTTGTGAAATTTTACTACAACATTGTTATCTAGCCTGATTCACAGTTGTTCAATTACGAAGCGTAATTCAATAAAATCGAAACGATCCTCCCGATTCGCAGCAGATCGTAAGCCCCCGAGGTGATAATGAAAAAGCTCATTTACTCTGTGACATTCTGCAAACCCGTCTGCTGTCTGGCTATTGACTTGAGAAGATCAAAACACAAACGAATCCTTCAGACTGACGACGAGCTCTTTTAAAACTAGAGGATATTTTTAAAGAAAACTTTTAGCAAACGAATAAAGATGTGGGATTTCGTCTCAGCTCCCACAAATTTTACCAATTTCAAATGCCATTCGATTCTGCAGTCGGGTTCCAGTTAGATATCACATGAAATGCAAAATATGATTTCCGGTTTCGGATAATGTGAGTGAGGCAACCGGATTGGGCTGCGAGTTACGTCGAGTTACGTGAATCGTAATCCAATCTTTGTGAAATTCTGTTGAGTATATCCTCTTGGGAGACATGTACGAAACTGTAAAGCAATTTAAGGAAAGCGTCAAATAGAATGAGCACATTGCTGGAGAAAGATTTTATTTATTTATAGAAATCGTTTCTATCCGATATTTGAAATAGGTATATAGACCTTTGTGGCATCCGCGAGAGTCCTAAATAAATAATAATCCTACAAAATATTGACAACAAAACGCCAAAAATATACTTCGTAACATCTGTACGTGGTATTCTTATCCAAATGGTTCTCTTGTCTAACTTTAACATTTTGAATTATTTTTATCTACAAACTTTTGTGAATCTCCGTAAACTTCATTAGTTTGATCCGATTTAAAGTTGTAAGCACTTGGACGCAACTCTCATTTAGTTAATTGAAAAAGCAAGTTAACGTTTACAAACACAAGTTCGTCTCATGCTGTTTCTGTAGCCATTTCTATGAATACAAAATACGTTTGACGACAGAAAGATATATCTCTGTGAAATATAACATAAGTTAATGGCCATACCATTGGATAGGCTAGCACGAGAGCCGCAATACAAGTACAATAAAGCGAACTATTAATCTAGAGGAGCCGACGACAAATGTAGTTCCCGCAATCCACAATACATATTTCCGTTTGAAAGCAGCTCACCTGTTTGACCCAATTCCGGAAAAATCGGAGTCAACACGTGAATTTACATGATAATACGGTTTGCCGCGGGACCATTTACCATAGCGAGCGGTAGCCGCGCTAACCCCCGACTTCCATTAACGGCGAAACTTGAGAGGCTATAAATTTTTGAACATGCTACCAACCACGTATGTTCACGTATTGATGTCATTGATACATTCAATGAATTCTTAATTTTCTTAGACTTAGACGGTTATTTGAAGTAAATTTTCAGGGTCTTTTAAAATAAAAAACAAGATTTTAGGTTTCAGGTTTTTAGATGGGTCTAATGCTATAGAATTAAGCTAATTAATTATTTTGAGATAAACTATTTTAATGAAGAAAACATGCTTTATTGAAGAAACTTACATCCATATTACCTACATAATTATGTAAAGGTTTTCACATATTTCAGCAGCAAATACCCATTTGTGCTTACTATTTATTATCGTACCTTTTGAAATAATCAGTTGGATATTATCATGATTCCGTTCAACACTTAAGGTGCTAGCAATACCCATAAGTACAAATATCAACGTTCAGTGCAGCTCTATCTGTGTGTTTTTTTTTTTTTTTTTTTTTTTAAGGGGGGAAAATCATCGAATGACTGCTCGCGCCTGGGTGAGGCGGGAGGGAGTGTCAGACTCTTACTGACTAAAAACCACCCCGTTCCTTCTCCTGCACGTCGAGCCGGAGCCCCGGTTACCCGTTAGGTTCTCCGCGACTCCGAATCGGCATCGGCCCTATTGGGCCCCATCTGTGGTGGTCTGATGGCTCTTTGAGGCGCGCGCGGAACGCGACGCGCCGTACGCTCGGGTCTGTTTCTGGTCGGACGGGGAGCCACCCATGCTCGCCGTCCGCAGGCCCGCGCTTACGGTGGCCGGAGATCGTCCCGCGATCCCCGACGCCCGGTGTGCCCTTCGTGATGGCTGGGTTGCGAGGAGGCAGCGCTTCGCTGCCTCACGCGTCCCGCCTCCTCCTTAGCTAGCATGACTGCTTCGCAAAAGGAGGAGACGGCTTCCCAGTCCCCCTCGCTCCGCATCATGGCCTGCACTAGGCCCGGACGCGAGAGGTCGCCATCGCCGATCACTTCCCTGAGGACACGGCGGTGCTCAGCCCACGCAGGGCATTCCGCGACAGTGTGTTCCACCGTGTCCTCAGGGCGGTCCTCGCAGTGATGACACCCGGACGTTTCCTCCCGCCCCATCAGACACAGGTACCTCCCGAAACTTCCATGTCCGGTGAGGACCTGCGTCAGGCGGTAGGTGAGGACGCCGTAGCGTCTCTCAAGCCACTCCTCAAAGAGGGGACTTACCGCTGCGATGGCAGCGAGCCCAGCCCTCGGTTGCGACAGTCGCTGCTGCCATTCCGCCATGAGATCGCGCCGGAGCTCATCCCGCCACGCACCTATCTGGCGCGGCAGCGGGGTTTCGCCCCGGCGACGTGCCTCCGCGCGCATGCTGTACACGTTTAAAAGAATCTTGCCCCGCTGGAATAGAACTCACATCATCATTGATCATTGAAAGACGATAAAAGCGTGCTCATTAACCAGTCGACCACGAACACTACTCTATCTGTGTGTACATTGTTTCAGTGACGCGGGCAAGCGGTCCCGGTCGCGGTCTCGCTCGCGGTCCGTGACCCCGAGCGCATCACCCCCGCCGCTACCGGCGCCGCAGCCCCCGCCCCCGCCCCACACTCTGCACCCAGACAATGCATTAGGTACAATACCATTCTATACTTCACCTACACCGGTCTAAGGATTATTGAAGTCCCAACTAAAAGGAAACATCTTATAATGTTGTATTTGAACTTGATCTGTCGTCTTACTGAGACTCTCTGATTCTCTAATTTTATTTGTATTAATCACAATATTTAATATTGTCTGATATGGCATACCTCTTTACTAAATGTAGGTACTCAAATAACTAAGTGTAAAATCTCAAAGTAAATAATAATATCTACGTCTACCATTTACATCACGTCGAACTAAAAGCTTTTAGAATCACGAGGTAGAGTGTGGGCAATAACAGCGGCCATATGCTCAGTAACTGGACTGATTTCGTCACCCTTCAGAAAAAATGTGGCCAAATCTGCTCAAGGATCAGGAGGCGCTCAAATACAGTCTCCTCCCCCCAGGTCATCACCAACAAGAGCAGCTATGGGTCACGTTTGTCCGCCGAGGCTTCAACAAGCGTCCACTACCAGAGACCATGTCGTAAATGCTTTTCTCGAGTTTACCGCAGTGGTGGAGGCAACCAGGCAGGTCAACATGCGGAAATGTGAATCCATTCCATAATACTGAACGATAGACTCGAAGCAGCAGAAGCAGTCATATACGACAACAACACCTCGAGGGTACTGAGAGGAACCTCTATAACTCAAAGTATGGCTGCTTATAACGCAACTGCAGGATTTGTGTCTCTGGACGAGAGGGAATCCGATCGATGCGGAGTGTTAAAGTTTAAAACTCCTCCAGGGGATTCTCTAGTAGTGGTTGCCAAATGCACCGGAATTATGCTGGACGATAGAATATTAGAGATGACAAGATCCATTTCTGAATCTGGATCAGACGGCGAAGTTTTTGGAGACTGGCATACTCCGACGTTTCGCTGGACAAATGGCGTCCCTGGTTGCGGAAAAACGACATGGATAGTAGATCAATTTGAAGCGGGCAAAGATCTAATTGTCACCACGACAACCGAAGCAGCAAATGACCTCAGAGGCAAACTATCCTGCCGAATCGGAGGACTCGTCAAATCTAGGGTTCGAACAATGGCGTCCATCCTAGTAAACGGCTTGGGGGAGCGAGAGAGCTGCCATCGACTAATGGTAGATGAGGCTCTCATGAACCACTTTGGAGCCGTTGTGATGGCCGCCCGAATAACTCGAGCCAAGGAAGTCCTTCTAATTGGTGACATAAATCAGCTTCCGTTTATAGATCGTGATAACCTCTTCCCTCTACTCTACAGCCGCCCTACATATATCACGCCCATAAGCCAGGAATTGATGTGTACCCACAGAAATCCAATGGATGTGGCGTATGCCCTCAGCACAGTTTACAGTGGCATATACTCGTCCAGGTCGTTCGTGAGATCCCACGAGATAAAAAGGTTCTCGGGGGCGATGATTCCAAAGTCACTCCCCGACACTTTATACCTGGTACACACTCAGGCAGAGAAGGAATCCCTTAAGAACCAGGGATACGGGTCGACCGTGGGATCACGCGTGCTCACGATACACGAGGTACAGGGACTTTCGTGTGCGAATGTGATTGTTGTCAACACAGCAACGAAGAAACATCAAATACATGACAGCGTACCACACGCGGTAGTAGCAATATCGCGTCACACGCATGGTTGCATCTATTACACAGACAACAGTGAAGACGCGATAAGCAAACTAATCAGGAAGGCGGCTGATGAGGGTGAGCAAGGTATTAAGGACTACAACCTGAAAATGGCTATCAAACACAGGGACGCGGCGGTCATGGGTGCTCTCTTGGGCGGGGAGTGTTGCTTGTGATGAAACGAATGCAACATGAGGAAATGTGTGTGCAGAAACATGTAGAAATAGAATATAACCAATTGACTTTGGACTATTGTACGCTTTATTGGAATCGGCCCACGTGGCAAGGGTTGAGGCGTCATGCACACATAAATGTCCTACAGTCGGTGGCGCTGTGTGTTGGGTTGTTCCGTTCCCAATAAAAAGGTTCACCGGACCAATTGCTGACACACACGTCATACTCGTGAACGGGTGCATTCTGCTGGGTCAGGTCGGCTCTCCCATCTTGTTGGTGGGCTGGTTTCATAAAGCCTTTGAAATAGAAATAAATAAATAGTGCCTAATTATTATGTAACCTATAATTTTGGTATAATTATAGATGTAGTTAATTGTAGTGTGTAACTAGGTTCCCTCTTTACTTTATAAAAATTGACTAGATGTATTATAATTAAAAACTGTATGACAAGGGCACGGACCTAGAGTCCGTGGAGAAATAATCTATAATATTAAAAAAAAAACTAAAAGCTTCCATATTAATATGATTCCGACGATACAACGACATAAAGATTGATTCGCTGTCGAGTAAATCTCAGAAAATGTTAATAGAATATCGCTCGAGCAGAAACGTATTGAATGAATATTTTCTCGGCGGCTCTATGGAACATTATATTATGTACTCTTATAATAATTTATCAAATATGTAAGAGAAACATCTGTGTAAATTACTTTTTAAACAGTCTGGAGTTTGAAATGGAAAGCCAAATGTGTTTTTATATAAACTAATATTTTTGTTGTTAACATCTCAGGACGAGGTGCCTTAAGTGCGGCGGGTCGTCAATTAAGTGATCACAGTAATAACAGGGAGTCTTCCCTTGATGACTCGGGTGTGGTGGATGACCACGATGATGGAGAGCATACATCTGACGACCAAGCACCACATCCGCACCCTCGGAGACATCTACTGATACCTCAACTGCCACCGCCGCCAAACCACCCACCTACACCGATGCCAATGCCGATGCAGACCCCCATGCAGATGCCAATGCCAATGCAGATACAGATGCCAATGCCTATGCCTATGCCTACCCCAATGCCTACACCAATGGTGCCCATGCCCATACCTCAAATTCAACAGGTATGCAACCATTTAGACGCATCAAAGTCATATTTTGTGTCAAAAAGGTAACATTAGAATTGTTAGAATAGGTGGGACATTTTCTAAAAATTTTCATATTGCAGGTTTCTCAAGACAGCCAAACACAAGAATCAAAGCACAAACACGCAACAAAAATTGAAAAGCCTGCTTTGAAACCAAAAAAGCCGACAAAAAGCATACAGGACAAGTACCCGTTAAACCCGGACTACCTCAACCAGATCGTCGTGCTAGGTAAAATCTTCTTCAAACATTAGCACATTTTTCACTTCCTAAAAACTTTTCGGGTTCAGTATTGGCATCAAATTGAATAAGGTTCGGGAAAGTAGCACATGTGCCGCGATTGAGGGATTGGAAGGCAATCAAATAAATATTACAGTTTGATGGCACTACACAACCTAATCCAATTTATTGGCACGGCTTCAACACTGAAAAGCACGAGACAAATAACACTGAAACTAAACGATGCTGCCACTATGTATCAGAATGAACGCTTTGCAAACACGAAGGGCTAACAATACTATGACAACGAATGCATTTTATAGGGGTTCGGTACAATCATTGGAATTAATGAACTTGCCAAATTAATTTTGTAGATTTAGATGAAGGACGTAAGTTTTATTGGCTATAATTCTGCATGATATTCAATAATTCTTGTCCAAATTATGTCACTTAGGAGTCCATTATTTCGACATCTATTCAACCTTTGAATGCTTGCGTTCTATGCAATTTTCTACTTTTCTGAATTGGAATTACATTGTAAAGGTTAATTTTAATTAAAGTTTCTAAATTATTAGGTAGTTTGACTTTAAATACTTTTTCTTCTAAAAATTCTAACTATTCACTCTGTTTCAACTCTCATTTGCAACAGATGATATTTTCTTTGGATTTCAGAAGCATTATGTAAGGTTCCACTTTGATTTTTGAACAATCTTCGAAAACGTGAACCGTTTCATAAAGAACTTGTATGAATATCCTATGCATCACAAATTCCCTATGAAACGGTTCCACATCAATATTCTTTGGTAGCTTCGCGAATAAATTTTGACTGTAATATATCAAATATTTCAATTTGCTTTCGTAAAAGCTACCAAAGTTATAGATACTGCAATTACATTATGCAATTAAAACAGTTTTAGGTACTGCTAATATTTCATAGAAATAACTATTCTATTTCTCCGATTTCGATTCATTTTAATTTTGTCATTCATTTAAGAGATAGAATATTTGTTTTCTATGATGGTTACATTCACCAGTAGCTTCACTTCTCAATGAGGTACACTTCATTGGGCATTTTAATACGACACGGTTGCAATCTCGCTTCTACCCTCATTAATATCGTCAGGGGCGGACTGGCCATACAAGCGCGCGCCCGACCTCCCGCAAGCGGAGACGACGAAAATTAATGAGCTCAGTTTATTGGCAGCCACGCACAAAACTCATATGGGCAATTACGAGCAAAATTGCACTTACTTCACAGGTTAGTAAACACAGACGCAAACGCTTCTACCCCCCAGTCCACCCCTGTTCCCCACAGGAAGACTGCAGGGTGACTGCGATTGACTAGCTGTCGTCTTGTCATAGCTCCAGAATCGCATTCAAGTCGATCGAAATTACATGAAATTACTTTTACAAATACTTTGAACACTTGTGCATAACTTTTATGCGATTCGTATTTGGAAACATCTAAATTCATGTCAGTGTTTTGTCGGACTTTCAGTGTAACCACTGTACCGGTAACTGCACCGTTTGTACACATAATTGGCAAATCAAAATTTTTCGTACTACCATGCTGGTTTTCCTTGCATATTTATGCAATTTTCCTGCATATTTTCTTAGAACAACTTCGCTTACAATGCATGATGATTTGTGTAATATTTTTTATAAGTTATAGGTTAATTTTTAAAACGAAAGCTTTGCATTGATGAAACTTGGATTTGCTTCACTATGCTTTCGCTTGTTTTAATTGATCTATTACTTCTGATTCTTTCTTTCTTCTGTTCGTGACGTATTTGTGTGAAATTTGTTTGATGTTGTTGTCGATGTTTGTATATTTTTCTAATTACATTGATATTTCTGGCAGATGAGCTCGTGGATAGAAACTGTGAATGTTGCGTGTCTTGCTGTATAGACTATGAAGGCTGGCTCCAGTTCCAGAACTGTTTGTATGGGATTGTAAAAGATCCCTTGTTTGAGTTGTTCATTACAACTTGTATTGTTCTTAATACACTCTTCCTTGCGCTGGAGCATCATGGGATGAGTGAGAACGTTAGATCGGCCTTAGATATAGGAAATAAGGTAACCAAACGTTAACTCAATTTCTGGCTGTTATGAAATAACAAAGAAAATACTCTTATTTAAAACCTATTTCCTTTTAGGTGTTCACGTCGATATTTACATTGGAATGTATAATGAAAGTGATGGCGATGAGTAAAGACTTCTTTGCGTGTGGTTGGAATATATTCGACTTGATTATAGTGTCAGCAAGCCTTCTAGATCTTATATTCGAGCTCGTCGATGGCCTATCTGTGTTGCGAGGTCTTCGTTTGGTAAGTTTCACTACACAAAGAAACATTTTCCTTACAAAATAACATCTAAATCTGCAATTGCTTATTTTACAGTTACGAGTGTTAAAATTAGCTCAATCATGGACTACAATGAAAGTGTTATTGAGTATTATAATATCGACAATCGGTGCTCTTGGTAATTTGACGTTCGTGTTAGTGATAGTTATATACATATTTGCTGTGATCGGTATGCAACTATTCTCCAAGTCCTACACGCCGGACAAGTTCGACCCGGATCCAGTACCCAGGTAATTTATTATAAATGTTAGCATATCTCCAAACTTGTACTTTCAAAGTTTTTTTGTAACTACGTGTTTTTATTTGATTGGTTTTCTTATGTGTAGTTATAGATTATGTTCTCGTTGATTTCCTTAAAATTCCTTTGCATGTAAATGTTCCATATTTTATTTGTCTCAATGTTATTAACCAACATCCCTGACTCATCGACAACTGAAGGTGGAACTTCAACGACTTCTTCCACTCGTTCATGATGATATTCCGGATACTTTGCGGCGAGTGGATCGAGCCTCTGTGGGACTGTATGCGCGCGGAGCAGGAGACAGGGGCAGAGAGTTGCTTCTTCATATTCTTGCCCGCGCTCGTTATGGGCAACTTTATGGTGCTCAACCTCTTCCTTGCCTTGCTGCTCAACAGCTTCAATAGTGAGGAACTTAAGAATAAGAAGGAGGTCAGTAATTATTTAAAAAAGTAAAATTTGGTATTTGAATTTTGAATACACTAGAACACACCGTAGCGTATTGGTTGACACAACAGCAAAACATTAAACTTGTATGTACTATTATTAGTAAATTATGATAAAATTTAATGTTTATAAAGTGGCCCAATATTTTAAAATATAATATTTATCATTATCATATTTTCACAACAACGTAGGAGACCTATCTATTTTAGAACCTCCTTCACAATATCTAAAGATCCTATCTGTGCGCCGTTTACGCGGGCGTGCAGCGTAGGCGTTTGTCGGCGCCATTATCCATTCTTCATTAGTGCGGCGTCTGCGTAAAGACGGTTATTGTACCCATGCGTCATAACGCATGGGTACAATAACCACAACCCACACAGCCAATATTTGCAAGATAACACCTTCACAAAAGTATTCAAAAATAAACCTTATTTACTCTGAAACAAGGAAAACTTAAAACAATCCCTATAGTACTACCTAATACTAAACCCATTGTGAACTTTCAGGAAGTTGGTGAAGATTCAAAATTAGCTAAAAGTTTCGATAGAATACGTTCTATAGTAAGAAAAAAAGGTTTCCTTATATCGAGAAGTAAAGAGACTGACAAAAAATCTAAGTTAGAAGAGCTAGTTAACGAATTTATGACACAACAACGCGCTATAAAGGAGAAGAAGGCGTCAATACCGAGTGAGCAGAGGTACTCAGCATCCATACAGGAGACCATCCTGTTCCCACACGACAATATTTATAGTCATAGTTATCAAGAAGCATTAAATAGGTACGTATGATATTTAATCATGTAGACTCGTTTATAAAACTTATAGTTAATGTAGTTCTGCTCAGTAAGACTTTCAGGATACGAAAGTAAATTTTTACTACTGAAATGAGCAAAAATTTAGACAAAACACGCTTTGTCGATTCTCTTAAAAGTTAGTTATACAAAGTAGAACTAAAACGACATATCCAACTCGTTTCACAAGTAAAGCAAGTTATCTGACTAAAGTAAAATATTTCAGGCCAATATCAGTGGGTTCCGACTTCGCGTACCCACATCTTTACCAAGCTACCAACAACTTTAACCACGGTAGTCAAGAAACTTTAAAAGACGTGCGTGACTTGGCGGCCGAACATAAAATCACTAGCATTAGGGAAGATTCCAAGGAAAATCTTGAAGATACATCGCCTACAGAACAAGTTGCTGTTCAAAGGTTATTGAACCAAGTATCCTCTGGCTATCACACGCAACCATCTGATTCAAGAGGTAAGAATTAGCTATGAACAAAGTTTTATAATTGATAGTAAAATACATTTATATGTCACGAAATAGTAACTTTTTAATTTAACTATAAAACAAATTCTAGATGAGAACGAACATTATGAAATGGCCCAGTTGTCGAGTAGAACAACGCCAGAAAAACCGAAGAGGCAACCCAGGGAACTACCACCATCGAACAACTTAAGTAAGGAACCAGTCAAAGGAAGCAATGAAGAAGACATGAAGCGTCCGTGGCAAACTTTAGTCTCATATGTAGATGAATTAACCGTAGGTGGGAGAAAAAACTCACAGGGTCAATATATTGATGCGATGGGAAACTTCCCCGGATTTGGGAAACAGAAAGAGCCGAAAGTACCCGAAAATTGTTTCCCTCGCCAATGTTACGATGCGTATGTATTCATTCAAGAATGTCTCGATGCTCATTGCCATATTCGCTTCCATTTCTATATTAGGAGTTTGGTAGTTAGTCAGGTCTTATAATTAACCAATTTTTCTAATAATCTCTTCTTCCTTTTGACATTGATCTTCATGCCCTTACGAGTTTTGTAATGTATCTATTGAAACCTTTTGCACTTCTAAAAACCTAATATTGCATCCAGTTGGTAATGTAACTATCATCAAGTAATGTATCTACATCTAACTTTATCGCTATGACCATTGCTTTCCAACATTAATCCTACTAACCCCATAAAATTCGGAACTAAGGAAACAATAAAAAAGGTTCCAGGGATGGGAATTAGAATTTCAACTCTCCGTACGTATTTACAATATCTAGAAGCCTAGGTAGGTAGAGGGTTATAGTAGATGCTTGTGATCCGAATGAATGCAAATACGCTGTCCTTTTAGGAGTACTTGTTGGGATGCATGTATTGAAACCAACTTGGGTCAGCGTTGGATGTTTCTCCGGACCTATATCCTGCGGTATGTAGACACTCCAGCCTTCGAGTGGTTCGTATTGGTGCTCATCTTTGCATCAAGCATCACGCTCTGCTTCGAAGACATTCACCTCGAGAAAAACAAACCATTGAAGAAAATCCTATACTGGACCAACTTGGGGTTCTGTATGATCTTCATTATCGAGATGTTTCTCAAGTGGATTGCGCTGGGGTTCTTCAGATATTTCACCAGTTTCTGGACTCTATTAGATTTTACTATAGTATTTGTGAGTATTATTTCTTTCAAATATAATACTTCGCTTTGAACTTCTTTTTAATGCTTATATATCGCTTTCAGGTTTCAGTATTCAGTTTGTTAATAGAAGAAAATGAAAACTTAAAAGTGTTAAGATCGTTAAGAACTTTACGTGCGTTGAGGCCATTGCGAGCAATATCGCGCTGGCAGGGAATGCGGATCGTGGTGAACGCGTTAATGTATGCGATACCCAGTATCTTCAACGTATTGTTAGTGTGTTTAGTATTCTGGTTAATATTTTCTATCATGGGTGTTCAATTTTTTGGTGGAAAATTTTATAAGTGTGTCGATGATGAAGGCGAATTACTACCATTAGAGGCAAGTGAACATACAAACAATAAATAATTAATATTATTCTATACAGATTTTAAAGTTATCCGTCCGATTTCAGATAGTGAACGATAAATGGGAGTGTTATTATAATAACTTCACTTGGATCAATTCAAAAATATCGTTCGACCACGTGGGCATAGCCTACTTGGCATTATTTCAAGTTGCCACGTTCGAAGGCTGGATGGAAGTGATGGCCGATGCAGTCGATGCACGAGGTGTTGATTTGCAGCCAGCGAGAGAAGCTAACATCTACGCTTATATTTATTTTGTCATATTCATCGTATGCGGTTCATTCTTCACCCTTAATCTGTTCATAGGAGTAATTATAGATAACTTTAATATGCTCAAGAAGAAGGTAAGTGGTTTTACTAAACATTCGTCTAACACACGAGTTGTATCCAGTGTTAATGCTAAAATTTTAATTTCAGTACGAAGGCGGAGTTTTAGAAATGTTTCTTACCGAGAGTCAAAAGCATTACTATACAGCAATGAAGAAACTTGGTAGAAAAAAGCCCCAGAAAGTAATAAAGAGGCCAAGGAATCAGTTCTTAGCAATGTTCTACGATCTCTCGAATTCTAGAAGATTTGAGATCGCAATTTTCGTTTTAATATTCCTAAATATGCTCACTATGGGCATAGAACATTATGATCAACCGCATTCCGTTTTCTTTATATTAGAAGTTAGTAATGCGTTTTTCACGACTGTGTTTGGTTTAGGTATGACATTTACTTTATTATTAAAAACAGTGCCAAACCCCTTTTCGACATCTTTAATCATTTATTTAATCATCACATACTGCAAAACATCACTTGTCTATGTTTAGCATTCTATCACAACCAAATGTCCCCGTTTAAAAAAGGTTTAGCACTGTTACTATTTGCGGACATCTTCTTAGATCCCAAGCCTTCTAAATAATGTGTAAACTTTACAGAAGCGATAGTGAAAATAGTAGGTCTTCGGTATCATTATTTCACGGTACCATGGAACGTGTTCGACTTCCTGCTGGTGCTGGCGTCTATCCTGGGCATCTTGATGGAGGACATCATGATCGACCTTCCCATTTCGCCAACCTTGCTACGAGTCGTACGAGTGTTCAGGATAG
This sequence comes from Spodoptera picta, assembly GCA_038387885.1. Taxonomy (NCBI): domain Eukaryota; kingdom Metazoa; phylum Arthropoda; class Insecta; order Lepidoptera; family Noctuidae; genus Spodoptera; species Spodoptera picta. The sequence continues at coordinate 2,845,181 of JAZHFQ010000335.1, forward strand.
GGAGAATTTTAAGACTGATTAAAGTTAGTACCTACCTACTGCCATATATCAAGCACGTACGCTGTAAATAATTTTTTTTATTTTCAAGAGTATTGTTCAACTTGCCATATAGACAAGTTATTTTATCTATATTCGTTCGAATTTTCCAGGCCGCTAAGGGCATTAGAAAACTACTGTTCGCGCTAGTAGTATCGCTGCCCGCGCTATTCAACATCGGCGCGTTACTAGCTCTCATCACCTTCATCTACGCCATCATCGGCATGTCCGTCTTTGGGCACGTCAAGGAGCAAGGAGCGCTCAACGACATCGTCAACTTTCAAACTTTCGGGAGAAGTATGCAGTTGCTTTTTCGGTAAGTTTTTTTTTTTAAATTGCCCCACACTAGGATTTTCTCCTGTGTCGTGGGTGCGTTTACAAACATACAAGTTCACATACACAATGACACCCAGACCCGAAACAACAATTTGTGGATCACACAAAGTGTTATCCCGTGCGGGAATTGAACCCGCGACACGTTGCACGGCAGCCGGTTGCCCAGCCACCGCACCAACCGTGCAGTCCGTGTCCGCACCAACCAGTCGTGCAGTTGGTTAAAGTCTTTCTTGTCTCCTTAAGCCAACTTTGAAACGTCCGTAATTTCATCTTTATAACTACTCTCTTCTCTCTACCTTCCAGTTTAATGACATCAGCCGGCTGGAACGACGTGTTAGAATCACTTATGATCCAGCCTCCTGAATGCGAGTTAGGCGAACATCCCGGCCAGAATGGCAACTGTGGAAGCCCACTCCTGGCCATCACGTACTTCACTTCGTTCATCATCATTAGCTACATGATTGTCATCAACATGTACATCGCCATCATCCTCGAGAATTTCAATCAAGCGCATCAAGAGGAAGAGATTGGAATCGTTGAAGATGATTTGGAGATGTTCTATATTCGGTGGTCAAAGTAAGTCTATTAAACTTAACTAGAATTCTAAAATATCTACAAAAATCTTTGTTGCCCGACGCGTCGTAAACTTCCCTCGATAAATCTTGGCTACCCACTTACAATTAACCTGTTTGTGACCAATCGGCACCACTTAGAGTTATTAGAGCTATTTACCATTACGACAGTTCAGAACGGACACTTTAAACACAAATAACGTCGTAAAGAGAAGCTCGTAAATCTTGCAATCTGTCTTGATCCCCTGAGCTTCAGTTAAACACATTAAAAGTTACTCGAACAATTATTGCTTGGCATTAACCGCATAATCCGTGGATACAGAATACATCAATTGTTCTTGTATTGTTCTATTCTAACCACTTAGGTTCTGAATCCACTGTAATTGGACTAACAAGACCTAGTATTTAATTCATTAAGAACTTTGTACCTAAAATAATCGTTTCTCTTTCCAGATACGACCCACACGCAACTCAATTCATAAGTTTCGCTCAACTATCAGACTTTATAGCTTCCTTAGACCCTCCGCTAGGCATCTCGAAACCTAATACAGTGGCTTTAGTCAGTTTTAATTTGCCGATAGCGAAAGGCAATAAGATTCACTGTTTAGATATACTTCATGCCCTTGTCAAACATGTGTTGGGGCATGTCGAAGAGACTGATACGTTCAGGCAGCTTCAAGAACAAATGGATATTAAGTTCAAGAAGCAGTTTCCTACAAGGAAAGAGCTGGAAATCGTTTCCTCGACGAGGATATGGAAGAGAGAGGACAAGGCAGCCCGGACTATCCAACGGGCGTGGAGAGATTACGTAAAGTAAGTTGAACTTATGATCTAAGCAGCTCATATCATAAAATATTGACTCATTCTCCTTACAATTTTTATGATTTTATGATACGCTTTAATCTTAGTTCCGGTGAGTAGTAAGTGGCTTTAATTTTAAACTTCAGACGAAAAAATCGCAGCCCATCACAAGAAGAAGAGAGTACAAAGTGGTCACCTGGCGGGGGTTGGGGCGGGCGGCTGAGTGCTCTGCTGCACGTGCGGCGCGGCTCGCACGCGTCCAGTCGCAAGTCGTCGCGAGCGTCCGACGCGTCCGACATCAGCGAGTTAGGGGGCGCCTGGCTCAACCTGCCGCTACTGCTGCTACCAGGGGCCGCGCCCGGGGAACAAGTCAGTATCAATCATCTAACACAACTACAACCAAACAAGACTTACACAATTGGGCATTCACATTTGTTTTATGAAAATAACATTGAATATAGGGATACAATAATTATATGCCTGTGTAGACAATCGTTTTAAAGATTATTCTAGAGTAACTAGGTAAATTGGATTAGTCATTTGTTGAATTTATTCTATTTCTTATACTTATCTGTATGTAACTAGGTAGTTAAGCATATTTTCTTCCAAAAATAGTCAACGATATCTCTCTACAGCTTCTCTTCGCCACTTTTATAGTGCTTTCAGTAATTATCTACGCCATACGTAACGGTTGTAACCGGTGAGTGAGACGGTGATACCAGTGCAGATATGGTGGTTTTCTTCTCTATTTTTAAAGCTAGTAATATTTGTCGTGGTACAGCCGAGTGGTTCTGAGTCAGCGCCGCCTCGAAGGCGCTCGGCCTACGGATTGCCAATCTTCCTGCGGCATCAGGACGCCATGGACGAAGAGACCGGCCCGAAACGAGCAGGTTCATATGTAATGTTTTGCTTTCCGTGTCTCTTCCTCAGTAGGTTTAGAGATAGATGCATTCGAATACCCTCTGTCCTGGCTGAGCAACGCGTTGTGTTGCGGGAACACGTACGGTACCGTACATAATTGCAAATAAATAATGTCTGCAGTTCCCGCCACAATGCGATGCTCAACAAAGACTTGGCTAGCACTGAGTGGTTAGTCACAAGTCTTACATTTTTCTTACTCTTCTCCTTTAGTAAAGACTCGGAAAGTGTTCTTATGTTTAAATTATTTAGTATTTTTTAAGTAATTGTTTGTTTTCCATTTGTCTTGTGTGCCTGTCCTTTGGAAGTAATGTTTGTCTTGCCAAGACATAGCCAAAGCCAACCACTCGGTCGTTAAATTCTTAGGTAACGATTAAATTCATTTGATAAAGAATTTAAAAACTACTAATTGAAGCATTAATTTTGACTTTACAAGTAAAATTCACAACATAAACATGGAAACAAGTTTACATGACACCTTATTTCTTAGTTTTTAGATGGCGTGTCTAACAAGCATACCTAAGAACAATGCCCGTTTTAAAGTAACAAGGATAGAGTGTGAGCTTTGCATGCTTTAGCAGTAGGTACCCCAGAGTTCTCGCTTCTGTAGCTATTTATATGTAAGTGAATGTTAGCATGGACATTGTAGTGTGTAAGTCTGAGTAGTTTGTTCCCTTTACAATTTTTCATTCACTTTCAATGCTTCTCAGGAGTTCGTAAGTACAAATCTGTTATTATTTTAAGAAGTCTCATCTCTTATGGCAATAGTGACACACCTTGGGTCGCACTGATTTCACACTTTAGGATATAAATGAACTATCAGTCAACATAACATAACACGGCTACGCATAAGTACTAACTTGTGTTAATCTTTCACACCGTGCAGATTTACAAATACAATTTACTGTTACATACCAAATTGATTAAAGGGTGACAAATTTTACGTCTAATATCTGCTGTTTGAATTTAGGTGTCAAATTTAGCAATTAGATAGAGTGCTTTACCACTGCAATCGGGCACTACAAGCGAAGACAGATAGAAATGATAGGATATGTAGTTTTGAGATGTGTTGGTACTATGTAGTGTTGTGTGCACAGGTTCCCTTCGGCTGAGCTCGCGGCGCAGCTCCATGCGTCGCGTGACACCGCCGGCGCGCGCGCGCACTCCGTCGCCACACGCCAACAGTGAGGTCAGCATCCTCGTGACGGAGGCGTCTCCTGACGCAGCTCCAGTGGCCACGTCTGCGCCTCCCGCGCCCCTCACCCCGACTGCGCCCCCCGCGCCCCCGCCCACACTGGTGCGTGTGCTGGTGCACCGAGAGTCGGACGAGCGCCCCAGCTGATCTCAGACTCCCGAGCTCGAGCCCCGAGCTCCTCCTCCGGACGTTCCCCCATCGAACGACCCCGATTGACTTTCCATCCGGCAGTGCTCCGGCGAAAATTGTGATTTTTAAATTTAATTAGCCCCGTTCGCGGATGTCATTATGGTGGATACGTTGAGATATGACCTCGTTTCCCTAAACCTAGTAAACGTTAGACACGAGAGATGTAATTTTGTTATTTACGGGTAGAATTTGAAATGCGCCCATTTATCTCAACAATTAATAATTAATAGATAGTTAATACAGTAATAACCTGAAACTTCCAGAGTCGTTACAATAAAGTTTTCATTAGTATCTCGTCGAATTCAATATAGCTTTACGATACCGAACTGCGCTCGGACGCGCATGCAAATTGCATTACACGCCGGTAGGTAACATTCGTTTTTAGACGCTTTAATAGAGTAATGTTGCTGAATCCGATTTCTCTGGATCGTAGAAAGCTGGGATTAATTAACAGATTCATAACAATTACCTTATTCAATTATAGACGTAGAGAACCAAAAATGTGCCTAGAAAAATACGTATAAACACAATAATAATACATAGAAATCGGAAGTCTATGCAAAAAATAATTAAAAATCGAATCTAAGCATAGCATGTTGTTAAGGTTTACTACTTTGAAATACTTACTTCAAACAATTTTGTGATATTTTTTAAATCATTAAAGTACGTATTAATCAATTTATCTTAACTTTAAGAGTTGTAGAGTTCGATTTTACTGTAGATGTTGCCTTATCCACCTTCTACGAACCAGAGTTCGGTAGGACAGCAGTTTGTTTTATTAAAATTAATGATTTAAGTAGTTCGCTATTTGAGACCAAGTGTGTCAAGTTTATATTGTGTTATTGTAAATAGTGTTGTATACGAGGAGAATGACTGATGTCACCGTGTCAATAGAATTGTAAAGAAGCCTATTAAATCAGTCTGTACAAAAGATAAGCATGAGCACGAAAGATAAGTGAATCAATATCAATAATTTTGTTTCTATAAATAATACGAGACATACAATAGTACCTATGAAAATAAATGGGCCTAAAACAACTACCCTGAGGAACACCGTTACAACCGCGCTTTTTTGTCACTTGTATCGTTGATTTAAGAGTAAAAGAATATAAATTCTGGTGATTTACTTTCCTGTTTGTCTAAAAATGCAATTGTTCTATATATTGCAATATCTAGGTATTCCTGCATTTGATTGACATAATCAAAACTAATCAAAAGCTTTAGAAGAACATAAAAAACAATATCTGTACGGTATATTACTTTAACATGTCATGTTTCCTTTTGTATAGACTGCAAAAAGTGGTTGTAAAGACATCAAGAGTCAGTTTAGGCTTCTGAATTAATGAATACAGTTCACATGCCATATTATTGTTGAAAATTATTAGAAATTAAGATAACATTTTTGCAAAATATTAGTTCTATGACCATTAAAATGGACGGCATATTGTTATGTATTATATTGTATAAGTATGTTGCCATATTATTTAAGGAAAATGTGCTTGACATATTTAATGTAATATTGGAAAACCCCTACATACTTCCTAATTTATATAATGTCTCTAAACATAATGAAACATGTGTTAATACATATATAGACATTTGAGCCAGTAAGAATTCAGAATGTTTGGAAAAGACTTTTAGAAACGATAACACCATGACCTCAAGCTACATTAATGAAAACAAAAAATACACAACGTATTCTTTCGATATTATGTCCTTACAAATCTAAACTTATTTCAACTAACGTGCATATACTAAAAAGTAACTTTCTATATTTCAATGAAACATTATCTACCTACAGTAGATTTGACTGCCTTTCCTTTTATCAATAGACATTGTAGACAATTAAATTCAAGGTGTTCTGTAGCTTTTGTTCTAACAGGAATTACAAATCTAGACGTAGTTATTTGTTTTTCAAAACACATCGTCATTTTCTAAGATTTGCTAGTCAATGATCTCGCTAGAGCTTTTAGATCTTTGGCATGATAATTATTAAGTGGGAGTTTTTTAAATGGTTAAAATAAAAACTGTCAGTCATTTTAATACGTTAGTTCAGCTCTAACAAACAATATATTATTATTACTATTAGATTACTGCCTATACCTATCAATGTTACTGCTTTCTTCATTTTTTAATTTGTACAAACAATTCTGGATTCGTATTTACTCTTACATATTTCTGGTATTTTATCATACTTAGGATTGTTAAAGTTCCTAGTAGGTACTTTTGCAATAACTAAAAAATATTCTTCTTAATGCACAAATATGTGGCAAACGATGGCATACAGACAAACATGTACAAAATGGGCAAATATTCGCACAAATCTCAATAGATATAATTACGTAGTAAGTCTTGGAGTTGCGTTTAATGTATTTATTTATTGTTAGACGAGTTACGTTGGCTTTGTGATTTTTGTTTAGTTTGTAAAACATTTTTGTATGTATTATTTTCTACTCGCCATTTTTATAATCTTACTGTATTATTGTACTATATTATTATCATCTTCAGACGAGATTATTAGTTAATATTTAGCCCGTCCACATGCTCCTTTTGTTGATTGTTTTATAGTTGTAACATTAGCTTCTAATAATGTTAACGAGTTGCTAATATAGGCGCACCAAGTGCTTTCGAATTATATTTTAGCTGCATTTATGTACAATCGGCCCGAAAAGTGATTACTTTTTATTTTTTGGCGAATTAATTAGCGCCATATATCACTTTTGGAACCGATATTACAACTGCGACGAGAATTTACTTAGGAGAATCATAAAACGTTCAATAAATAAAGATGTTGATGCGGTGGTTTTAAATAGTTCTAATAACTATAGAATTAGCTTTTTTCTAAAAGAAACGTTTAAAAAGAATTTTAAAATTTCTCTAGAAGTATACTTGAGCAGGTACATTTTTAATCCCCAAATATTTTCCAATTTAGCAAGGACCAAAACTTATTTTTGTTCGAAAAAAAATTCCATTTACATACTAATTATATTCTTGACCAACTTTTGAATTAATTTTTTCTTAGAATTTTCGAGGCCTGTATCAGATTATGCTAGAGTGTAGATGCTGACACCTTGTAACATATTAGTATTTATACCACCTCGCTTTATGACAAGTTTTACACCATTTGCTTTAAACCCTTTGATATCTCAACAAGCCACACTCACAATTCAATATTTACAATTCTAAAAGGAGGCAGCATGACAAAATTGTTCTAATAGAATAGATGATATTTCTCAATATTGTTCATTACTATGTACATAATGAAAGATGCAATAATTTTTCATAATTTTATCTATAGTTATATCTTGGAGAGGTTGTTAGTGGTTACTTTTAACTCTAATTTATAATATGTACGATGTACATGTAAAACTATTGTAGTTAGTGAAATTGCAATGTTTAAAGCATGTGTTGGGCATGATTCAATTATTGTAACATATGTTTAAATTGTATGATATGTAAATAAAAAGTTTAAATGAGACCTGCGAAATATGATTTTCTTCCGAGGTACAAAATATAAATTAACCATGTTGAAAACTATGATTAAATGAAAATATAGACATGTTGTATTTTTATTTTTAAACACTTTAAACCTACAATGAAGTTAAAATGCAAAACAAATAGGTTCACCCATAATTTATAGAATTAATAACATAAATGGTGATATCAGGATGTATGTATACAGGGTTACAGGTTAAGTCGACCTAAATCCTTTAAGAGGTGGTAGTTGCCATCATTTCTGACTGATTTGACTATGGAACCCCCTAGCCCAAACTTAATCGTTCTCAAGTTATGGGACTTTGAAGATTTTTTATAAAAAATCCAGATTTTTTGTCTATTGTCCCCTTTTTTTGTGTTTTGTACCTCTAATGTTTTAGTTTTTGTATTTTTTGTGTAGCAGATTAGTTGCTCCATTATTTTAAACACAAAAACTGCAATTAACTGTACCAACTGAATCGTATTAGACGACTAATTGTTAAAAAAAGAAATAAATTTCTGAAAAGTTATTTTTCTTTGTAAGATATTGAAAAAAAAGTCTATGACAGTTGTGCTGCAGATATGCTTAAAAATATCTACGCTTCTTCAGCTTTCCGATAAGGTATAATTTGCTAGGGTGATATCAGGATTCTCGGAAAAAACATCGATGAAAGACTCCCAGGTAATAACAAAAGTAACGGTATTTCGTACAGTTGGTCGCAGCGCCTATTGTCCTGCAATCATTGGGCTCCGAAAGCAGGAAAAAATCCTAATAAGAAAAGGGTAAAGGGGTCACAGAGACGTTTCAGCCTTAACGTTTGGATGGGAATAATATCAAGCTATCTAATTGGGCCTTACTTTCTTCCTCCAAATTTTTTAAGACAAGATTTACCCGATTTGCTCGACGACATACCATTAAACCTCATTCGAGACATGTGGTTTCAGCACTACGGGTCGCCCCGCGCACTTCAGAAGGAGTGTCAGAGAGTGGCTAGATACTAATTACTCAAATAAGTGGATCGGAAGAGGTGGGCCTATACCGTGGCCAGCTAGAAGTCCAAACTTGACACCCATGGATTTTTATGTGTGGGGGCATGAAAAGTTTGGTTTACAACGAACCTAACCCAATAACATCTGTTGATGTTTTGAGGCAGAAAATTATTGATGCTGCTAACGAAATAAGAAGAGGACTAACAACTGGGGTAGTGAAAAGTGGCTTAAGACACAGAATGCGTGTATGTGTGCGAAATAGGGGTGGACATGTGACACATGTATTGTAAAAATTATTAATAAACCTTATTCGTTTCCTATTTGGATTGTTTCATTTTGTTTTCTGACTAAAGTTAAATTTGACGCTTAAGTATCGTTATTTTTTACTACTACCTGGTAGCATATCATCGATGTTTTTATTAAAAAAATCCAATAATACCATATTGTATTATACCTTATCGGAAAGCTGAAGAAGCGTAGATATTTTTAAGCATATCTGCAGCACAACTGTCATAGACTTTTTTTGCAATATCTTACAAAGAAAAAAACACTTTTCACAAATTTATTTCTTTTTTTAACAATTAGTCGTCTAATACGACTCAGTTGGTACAGTTAATTGCAGTTTTTGTGTTTAAAATAATGGAACAACTAATCTGCTACACAAAAAATACAAAAACTAAAACATTAGAGGTACAAAACACAAAAAAAGGGGACAATAGACAAAAAATCTGGATTTTTATAAATAATCTTCAAAGTCCCATAACTTGAGAACGATTAAGTTTGGGCTAGGGGGTTCCATAGTCAAATCAGTCAGAAATGATGGCAACTACCACCTCTTAAAGGATTTAGGTCGACTTAACCTGTAACCCTGTATAAATGGTAGTTCAATTCTGCCATCTATAACATCCAAAGTTTAAATAACATACTAATCTTTCCCATAAAATTAAAAGATTTTTCCTAAAAAATCTTTACACTAATCATTAGCTCAGTCATATAATAGAATCTACCTAGAATGTATTCCGGGAGTTTTGAAATTTGGCAATTTTGTAGCTCTCTCCGATTTCTATTTTGCACGCTCATACTGTGTATTTTAGGAGAAAAACGTTAACGACAAAATCAAACTAACTTCTCACAATATCTTCTAATTTATGTCTCGACAGCTTTTTAGTAATATATAGTATTATAGAGTCGTTATGGCGCCGGAGCACAGTATTTATAAGCATATGTAGTACATTTATATAAACATTTTGAGAAAACATTCCTGGCAACCCCCATATTTTCAATGATCGAACTGCATCCAGACACACACACTAAAGATGCAGGAGTTTTATAATAAACACAGCTTGATTCAACAGCAACTATTTATTTAGTTAACCTAACCCAACATACAAAATGAAAAATAAATTTGAAATTAAATCATTATATTAAATAAGTTCACTAGTATAGGTAATAAGTAGTGTCTATGTAAAATAACCACAATTGGAAAAATGTACTAACATGATTACTTGGTGGAGACCCTGGTGCGGCGGTTCCATGAGAAATTAACTCCGTAGTTCTTAGGTTTGAACTGCTTCTTAACTTTAGGAACATCAAGGAACCAGTTCCATCCATTTTTCTCGCAAAGTTCAATGGCTTCTTCTGGGCACTTGAATTGCACTTTCATGTTAGAAAGTGGATCTCCAGTGGATGTCCAGCCCATCAAGGGGTTTTCCCAGCGTTGACGGTTATCAAACTCCATCTCCCAGTGGTGAATGTTGTTGGTACCGCTCTGCATAGCATTCTTGGGAGGTTGGTAGATTCGCACACGGCGTGTATAAATGTGCTCCGCGGGAACTCCACTCACAGGTGTTAAATCCACCTGGAAAACATATCAAATTAAATTCGTAAAATGCCTCAAACATTTTACATCAATTTGTATTTTGTTTGTAGGAAATTAGAATCTAACATGATGATTAAACTGTCAAACACCAAGCGGTCACCGGTGACCGCAACCTATTGTTCTATAATTATGTCTATAATGACGGTACTCAGCGAGTTAAACAAGGTGTAAACTTTCAACATTCACAATTGTAGAATAAAATTAGACCAACAATGAACAGTAAGTCTAACATAATAACATAATAATATAAACAAGAGCTATAGTTTCATACTTTTAGATCATTAAAATTATAATTTTCCTTGAAATTATTAGCTTGTTTTTTTTTTAAATGGATATTTATACTGTTCATAAATCTTATATAAATTCTGTGTGATACTGGAGGATTCTGGGCATCAGCAGATTTAATTAATACATTGCAAATAAATAAATAAACTACTCAGAATTAGTCTCTTAACCCATAAATCCCCAAGCGATCACCGGTGACCGCTTTCCACTAATATTACATTACATTATAGACCTTATTTCTAATGTTTAGAGAATACTTTTGTATGACTAAATTTAGGGGATGGATATCAACGGGTTAATCTTTACCCATAATAGGATCTATAAGCATTAAACTGTTGTAGGCTACTCACCTACGTTTCATTATTTATCATTTCATTATTCTATACCTTCCTCAAATTCATACTTTTTACTATTAGTTAGCTTACCTCTTTTCTTTGGTATTTTCTTCTTTTAAATAGAATCTGTCAAATTATTTTGTTTCTTATGTCATAATTTTTCCATATATAAATGTCTTCACGATGATTATATTTTATTAAAACAGATTACTTTACACCTTAAACATTATTTACTTTCCGCCGCATTGGTGGACCCTATAGTGCTAACTCCCTAAAGTGGTGACCCCGAGAACAACACGTAAACTATGGCTGAAGATAAAACGGCGGCGTGCCACGCCGCGGCCGGCGGTATGACTACGGAAAGTTTCCGTGTCGGAGTTCGAATTCCACCATTCTACCCCGAAAAACCAGAGTTATGGTTCAACCAAATGGAGGCGCAGTTTATGTTGGCGAACATAAGAACCGACGAAACGAAATTTTTCTACGTCACGGGCAATCTGGACTCCCAGTACGCGTCCGAAGTCGAGGATATCATCGCCTATCCTCCTACTACAGGGAAGTATGATAAACTGAAGTCTGAACTCATTAAAAGGCTTTCGGCTTCGCGTGAGAAGAGGGTTAAACAGCTGCTCATGCACGAAGAGCTGGGGGATCGCAAGCCCTCTCAGTTTTACCGCCATCTCCTGAATCTGGCAGGCACAGGTGTTCCAGAGGAGTTTCTGCGGACTATCTGGACGAGTCGGCTGCCCAGCAGCACGCAAGCTATTGTAGCCGCTTCACAATCCAAAATGTGCCTGGTCGAGTTAGCTGAATTGGCGGACGCAATTCACGACGTCGTCGGCGTCCAGATTGCTTCAACGGCTGCAGTCACCGCAACGTCGAGCACCTCAAGTGGTAATATGAACATGGAGATTGCTGCGCTGAGCAAGCAGATGGAACAGTTGGCGAATAAAGTAGAAAGATTGTCTCGATCAAGAGGTAGATCCCGTAGTCGCACTTCTCACCGGTCGAGATCAAAAAGGTCAGCTTCCATCTACCAAAGATCCCCATTTTGCTGGTACCATGACAAATTTGGAGCAAAGGCCAACAAGTGCATCCAGCCCTGCGACTACAAGGCGGAAAACTCCAGGGGCGGTCGATAATGGCGACTGACGATTGCCCTTTGTTCGCTTCTGGTCGCCTGTTCGTTACTGACCGATCTTCGAAGACGCAGTTCCTGGTCGACACAGGGAGCGACATCTGCGTGTTCCCACGGTCAGCTCTTCGCGATCGTCGAGCTTCAACGGACTATAATTTGTGTGCAGCTAATGGTTCTAACATAAAAACATATGGTTGTATTAATTTAGCATTAGATTTAGGTTTACGCAGAATTTTTCAATGCCGTTTCATCGTAGCCGATGTAACAAAACCTATCATTGGTGTAGATTTTTTTTATTTATATAACCTTATTGTAGATTGCCGTAACAAACGTCTGTTAGATAACACTACTTCTTTATCTTCCGTAGCTATAGTAGCTAAATGTAGCAACATAGCGTCTATCAAGGTTTTGACCGGGGAGTCTCGATATCATAAAATTTTTCAAGAATTTCCCGAGATTACCCGGCCAACCGGCATTCACCGTCATATCAAGCACCAAACTGTCCATTACATCCGCACAACTCCAGGCCCTCCAGTATCATGCACCCCGCGTAGACTAGCGCCAGACAAATTAAAAATAGCTAAACAGGAGTTCGATGCAATGCTTGCCAACGGCACAGGTAGGCCATCGAAAAGTCCCTGGGCATCACCTCTCCACCTAGCTCCGAAGAAAGATAACGGCTGGCGTCCTTGCGGTGATTACCGCATGCTTAACGCACGCACTGTTCCTGACAGGTACCCAATCAAACACATTCACGACTTTGCCCACAATCTAATTGGTTGCAAAGTTTTCAGCACCTTAGATTTATTGAAGGCATACAATCAGGTACCTGTCAACGAGGACGATATTCCGAAGACTGCCAATCACAACACCATTTGGTTTGTATGAGTTTCCTTTCATGACCTTTGGACTTCGGAATGCGGGTCAAACCTTTCAGAGGTTTATGGATGAAATCACTAGGAGCCTCGATTTCACCTTCTGTTATCTTGATGACATTTTAGTGTTTTCAAAGGATGAACGAACTCATGAAGAACATCTCCGTCATATTTTCACCAAGCTGAGAGACTACGGCATGTCGGTGAACACGGGGAAATGCGTTCTCGGTATGCCAGAGGTAACTTTTTTAGGTTACTCCATATCAGAGAAAGGTACAAAGCCGTTGCACTTAAAAGTGCACGCCATTACGGACTTTCCAGTACCGAAAACTGTACGTCAGCTCAAAGCATTCTTAGGCATGCTCAACTTTTATAGGAGATTCCTTCCCCGAGCTGCAGAAATTCAAGCCCCGTTGCATGCTTTGTTGACAGGCTCAGTTAAAGGATCCCAGCCAGTTAATTTAACTGGAGATGCCTTATCAGCCTTTAATGCATGTAAAGACAGTCTAGCCAATGCTGCTCTATTGGCACATCCTGACTGTTCCGCTCAACTTGCCTTGGTGACAGATGCCTCCGATAAGGCAATCGGTGCAGTCCTTCAACAACATAAAGATGGTGCTTGGCAAACTTTATCCTTCTTTTCAAGGAAACTTAGCCCTTCACAGGCAAAATACTCGCCTTATGATCGTGAGCTACTTGCCATATATGAAGGGATAAAATATTTTAGGCATATGCTTGAGGCCCGACACTTTATCATCTATACTGACCATAAGCCGATCAGTTTTGCATTCCATGAGAGAAAAAAAAATTGTTCGCTAAGGCAGTATAGATATCACGATTTTATTTCTCAGTTCACTACAGATATCCGCCACATATCAGGCAAGGATAATATAGTGGCAGATACCTTGTCACGGATCGAAGAACTAGAGTTCCAGTCAGCCTCGAGACTTTGGCCAAAGGTCAACCTACCGACCTTGAACTTAAACATTTACTGGACAATGGTTCATCACTTCGTTTAGAGAAGTTGAATCTTCCAGGAAGCCGTATACCACTGTATTGCGACGTCAGTACACCGACTTCCAGGCCTTTTGTCCCGAAATTCCATCGCAAACAAGTATTTGAAACTTTGCATTCTTTAAGCCACCCTGGTCCTAATGCTTCTGCTAAACTTGTAGCAGAGCGATTTGTCTGGCCAGGGATACGTAAAAACTGCAGGGAATGGGCACAGGCTTGCTTAGCTTGCCAAAAAGCTAAGGTTAGCCGCCATGTCTCTTCATCTCTAGGTACGTTTACTCTTCCTCGTACCCGCTTCAAACAGATCCATATTGATCTGATCGGACCTCTGCCAGTTTCACAAGGCTATCGGTATTGCCTGACAGCAGTAGATCGATTTACTCGATGGCCGGAAGCAGTACCGATAGAAAACATAACTGCGGAAACCGTAGCCAAGGCACTAGTATCGACGTGGATTGCTCGATTCGGATGTCCTACGGATATTACAACTGATCGTGGTCGTCAATTCGAGTCTGCTTTATTCGAATGTTTATCGAAAATAGCCGGTTTCCAGCAGAAACGGACCACTGCATATCATCCTGCTTGCAATGGGATGGTAGAATGTTTCCACTGTCAACTTAAGGCCGCAATAATATGTCACGGTAACGACAGATGGACAGAGTCATTGCCCTGGGTGTTGTTAGGCATACGAACTGCCTTTAAGGATGATCTCCAAAGTTCATCTGCTGAACTTGTTTATGGAGAACCCTTAAGATTGCCTGGGGAGTTTTTGGACAAACCTTCCTCAGTGGATACTTCCGATATGTCGGAATTTTCTGCTCGCTTGAGAAATATCACTGAGAAATTAAGGCCAAGACCCGCTTCACGACATAGCAAGCATAAAGTGTTCGTATTCAAAGAACTCGCGACCACTGATCACGTCTTCCTTCGTGAAGATGCATCACGTGGTTCGCTACAGCCGGCATACTCAGGGCCATACAGAGTTCTACCCCGGGATAGTAAAACATTTAGGATTTTTCAGAAGGGCAGAGAGGTGACGGTCTCCATAGACCGACTGAAACCAGCCTTTATGCTATCCGATCAAACAGATTCCCTTCCAGAAACCCAGAAAGAATACACCACACCCTTGGCGGTCTCTGGAGGGGGGTGATGTAGGCTACTCACCTACGTTTCATTATTTATCATTTCATTATTCTATACCTTCCTCGAATTCATACTTTTTACTATTAGTTAGCTCACCTCTTTTCTTTGGTATTTTCTTCTTCCAATAGAATCCGTCAAAACTTTTGTTTTTCTTCTGTCATATTTTTTCCATATATAAATGTCTTCACGATGATATATTTTATTAAAACAGATTACTTTACACCTTAAACATTATTTACTTTCCGCCGCATTGGTGGACCCTATAGTGCTAACTCCCTAAACTGTCAAACACCAAGCGGTCACCGGTGACCGCAACCTATTGTTCTATAATTGTGTCTGTAATGACAGTACTCGACGAGTTAAATATCAGTTTTACAAAGACATTTTCAGATAATCTATAGATATATATGTATTGTATCTGATTTGTCTATTTCAATATAAAAAACAGTTAAGAAAATTACCTTTACAGGAACCTTTATGGTTGATTCCAAAAGATGTCTTTGACGTAATTCATCAGGGGTAGATGTGGCAACATCAGAGTCAATCATAGGCGCCTCATGGAGGCGCATGGGATCTTTGCAATCGAGACGTGCTGATGTTGAGAATGCTGGCAGGGACCTAAAAACATTGGCAATTTTAGAATGGCATAACCATAACCCTCAACTCCTATTTTCTTAGAAAAGAATTATGATGTTCATTTGAAACACCTACCTGGACAGCGGAGTTTTAGATAAACTCGCTGCACGAGAAATCACTTGAAACATGTTATGTTTTTACGTAACAATCACAATATGAAAAATTACGCTTCGTTATATGAACTTCAGATTCTGTTTTGTCACTGTCAACAATTTATTTGCTGTCATTAATGACACTAATGCAATGACAGTATTGGTTTTTTTCTCGCTTTGAGACTTTTTTTTTTAAGGTTTGAAAATCATCGAATGACTGCTCCCGCCTGGGTGAGGCGGAAGGGAGTGTCAGAGTGTCAGACTCTTACTGACTAAAAACCACCCCGTTCCTTCTCCTGCACGTCGAGCCGGAGCCCCGGTTACCCGTTAGGTTCTCCGCAACTCGCTTTGAAACTTAGAGTGTAATCTCTGTAACCTCATACCAATCTTGATAAAAATAAAACCCTCCTACAAAGTAACGATTAGATTTTTATTAATTCCGTCATATTTTAATTTGTATTAGGCGTGAAATGATTTCAAAATGATCTAGCATCATAATTTTATGAAACTCTTTGTTAGTGACTGTCCGTGCGTATCAAATCAAACGTCCTGCCTTTTTGTCATTTCTGTGACAAGCAATGACAATGACAGAAATTTCTGATTCTGTATTTCTGTCAGTCAGTCAGTCAGTTGCTGTCAAAGCATCATAAGAATTTCACAAAATATCGCATAATTCTATTATTATATCACTATCTCTAATAAAACTAGTTTATGCTGTTATAATATACTATAGCACATGTTTGTGTGTGATATCTTCTTTTACTTAATGTAAAATATGGTGTGCAACATCTCTTTCACGTTCGCTATACTTCAAACAGCTGTTTTCTTGTAAAGGTAAATTATAATCTAAATTATTGTATTAATTACATTGTTTTACGTTGTTTAATCCTTGTACTCCATATTTGTATATTATACTAATATTATGAAATCTTATACTTGTTGCTTAGGCCGATCAGCCGTAACCGGTGTCACCTAACATTCGACCTTAAAGAATGCGTATTTTTCACACAAAAATGTTTGTTACTACTCCTATCGGTACAAACAAATTTAGTTCCTTCTTTAACAATAAACATACCTATAAAGTTTCATGCAATGTTTACTTGTACATAGAATTTCATACTTATCAAAATTATTGTGAAACATGTCAAAAAGAACTTTAATCCTGTCCTTACTATCATATTATTAAACTTTACTACTAATTACGTTCATATTTCACATATCCACGACTCTGATATTATCATAATAGTACCTAATGGTGACTTGAAAATATTTAATAATTTCAATGTCTATTATCTCATAATTAACCGAAAGATATAAATAAGAAACCTCAATCTTGATGTTGGAAATGAGACTTTATAACTGAAGGCATTAATTTCAAAATCTGATTGTAATTGTAAACTGAACTAGGGCATACACTCTTATAAACAAAGTACTAATAACCTAAGTATAGTGGCCAGCAATTCAATCAACTTTTTTATCAAATTATGTTAATAAAATTTTCAACTTTATTGTTTTTGTATAGAGTCCTAAATTCAATAAAAATAAATGGTAGATTGCAATAGCTTCATTTGCTGGCCATTGTACATATTTACGCACCACATATTCTTCAAATAATAGTAGTTAAACAATGTCACAATAATGTCTGTAACAATGGACTCATACTCTATTATGAAGGAACTATCACTGACTGCTTATCAGAAATAACCATACAAGCATACTAGAAATAGAATTCATTATAACTACTTTGTTTTACTAGAATCAATAATAATTACTACTAAATATAAGAGACAATATTTCACAATCTTTATTTCATTCATTAGATTATTGACTTTATGTCTATAATACTATGTACTATATTATAATATATAATATGGATATCTTGACTTGCTGGCTACCATACTTATTTTATTACTGACTTACAGCTACAAAACAACAATGAAGTTACAAAATATATACTATAACTAGTTTTGTCGTATGATGTCATCGAAAATTTGTTAATAATTGCAGACTATAATTCTGCAAATTACGACTAATTGTGACAAGACAATAAGGAGGCACTGTAGCTCCTCCCGGAGCTACCTCGGGAGCTACCTCGTAGCTGAGTTCTACATTGTACCTGTGAATTGGTCATTGGCATTAATTGTGAAATCACTCACATATCTCCTAATTTATTTACAAGAATCTAGTCCATAACAATATCAATATATTATTCTGCTTTTACGGTACTAAATACTGTACAAAATGAGTAAGCATAAAGCAGAAGTAGATTGCACTGTACGCTGCAGATCTCGGAGCCATGGACAGGCTCTGACCAGTGCAATAACAAAGAGATGTATCAGTGATCAAGCTCTGGCAAGCTTCATTAAAGCAACATGTGCTAACTTTAACAAGGCATTTGATTTTGAGGTGAGTTGATTAATGACTATATTAAATAAAAAATGATTTACTTATATAATAACATAACATCACGCCTTTTATCCCCGAAGGGGTAGGCAGAGGTGTACATTATGCCACTGTACAATGTAACACCCACTTTTCACTATTTATGTTATGAGTCCCATGTAATAGGGGGTGAGCCTATTGCCATATACCGGGCACAATTCCAGACTCCGTGCTACAACTGAGAATTTATAAAAACCCAGTAGTACTTTGCCCGACCCGGGAATTGAACCCGAGACCCCTTGCCCGGCAGTCGCACTTGCGACCACTCGGCCAACGAGGCAGACTTATATAATGTTTCATGTAAATGTTGTAATCACAATGAAACAGCACTCTATGCTCAAACTGGAATCTAATTACGTTTCTAACTTTATTAGATTTAGCCATTACATATTTGTCATAAGCTTTAAAATTGCAGTATAAATGTATAGTGTGCAGTTTTCTCCTATTAATAGATTGGGACTGTTTAGATAATAAGTCCATTATGTAAATAGTTTTAAATAAATAAATAAACAAACATTCTTCAACTCCAGGGTCGCACAGCACTCCACACAGCGGCGTCTCGCGGCCGCCTCGCCTTGATGGACTGGCTGATCCGCCACTCCTCCGTAGCATTCATCAACGCCCGCGACCGCGAGTCCGGGTACACTCCACTACATCGCAGCGTGTTCTACGGACAGATACACGCAGCTGTCGGTCTCATGAAAATAGGTTACTATCATCCTTACTTGTTTTTATATCGTTTTCACTAATAAATAGTGTGATTCTTGAAGAAAATTTTGCCGAAGCTACTAGCGGAAAACTAGTTAGAAGTCAATGATTGTTTGGTAAAGTTATGAATCATAACTTTATATATCAAAACTTATGATATATTATTATGATTAAAAAAAAATCAAAATTGTTTCATTAAATGACACAAGTATTTCTACTGAAAAGTGGCCACTCAGATGACTTCAGATCTCATATTTGAAAGACTAAATCCTTACTAATATTATAAATCGGAAAGTGAGTTTGTTTGTTCCGATTTCACGCCGTAACTACTAAACCGATTGCTTTGAATTTTTCCAGACGTAAAGTTAGAAGTTTGGATTAAATAATAGAGTACTTCGAATCCCGTAAAAAATTGATATTCTCGAGCGAAAACAAAAGTATTGGTATAGATGGCGCTGTATGTATTGGTATATGTCACATAGGCTACTTTTTATCCTTTTGTGACGCGATCGAAGCCGCAGGTAAAAGCTAGTCTAACATAAAAGAAGCCAATTTAAGCCTACTACCCCCTATTACCGCAAAGAATGTTTCAAGTCCTACCATGATAAACATTTTAGACCAGTACAGTCATCGGGTGAGTAGAACAGGTACAAACTTCAACTTTTGTCACAGATAAATACAACACTTAAATCCTTTCTAGGTGTAAACATGGATATAGTGGACAAAGATGACTACAAAGCCCTAGAACATTTGATGCTGGACCGCCAGTACATGTACAAACATGAAGGCAGTCACCCGAGCGAGGTATATGTATGGGGCAGCAACTGCAACTACACCCTCGGCACTGGTACTCAGCAACAAAGAAACTCCCCTGAACTACTCACCAGTTTCAACAGAGCTAATACTTGCGTCAAACAGGTATGTTCGGCCATTTTTTTTCTTTTTTACTGATTTTTGTCCAAGTCTTGTATGTCCATGTAATTTTGGCTATTCTGTGAGAATATGAGTCTTTCAGCTTCCTATTAATAAGTCTAAAAATGTTTTGAGTCTATGGTATTATAGAGACTCAGACATTTCATATTTGGCCATATGTGAACACATTTTAACGAAATCATTATTTCCAAACCTGTCGCATGCCTGCATAAGTTTAAATTCTCAAAAGGCTAACTAAACATGTGTAGTATTATCTGTGCAACAGATAGCGTGTTATAATTATGAAACATTATTTACTTAATTAATCAATTAATTGCGATGGAAGTGATTAGAAGATCAAAGAGCTTAGTACGAGTTTGTTTGTGTTTAAACTACCTAATGATACCTCTGATTGGCTGGCTCGAATCACTCGAATGAACCAACCAATCATATATCGCCGAATGCGGTCTCGTTTATATTATTTTACTAACCCCTATGACACAGTATTAATAGTTGCGTTATTACGAAATCTGTGATAATCTACTCAGAGTCAGTGTTATCACCTCGTAGTAGTTCTTAATTTATAGGTTCAAATACCTAACTGCCAACCTCCTTACACCTCATGAAATAATAAACATTTTGCATAAATCCAAGTGGCCTGCAACAATATCTGACAGCGTCACTAGTACTAAATGGCAGTTTTAGATATAACCTATACCTACATTTCAATTAATTTTGAGTAATCATTTTAGTTGACCGTATTAAGAACAAGATAATGCATTCAGTTGGGTTGCCCCGGACATGTCTCGGCTTTACAAATATATTTTCCTTCATGTGTGGTCTGGTCGCGTTCATAATTTGCCTTTGGTGCGCCGTCAATACAGAATTCTTCCAGGATGTGAACTCTTCAGTGGCCAGTGTTTCCACCGTCAATTCTATCGCTAAATTCGTAAATTTGAAACTATGGTTGACCCCTCTAACGTCGGTACTGATACCGATAGCCGCGCTCGCTATGATGACGTCATGCTGCGGAGTGCTGGGCGCTGGCTGCAGGGTGAAATGCGCCATGAAATCGTACATATTCCTCGTCAGTACAATGACATTCATCTCGTTTTGGATATTCTTCATATCAGGAATTTATAACATTTACACTAAAAACGAGAGTACTCGGAAATACATGCAGACGTCTATAGAAAAATATTACGGAAAAGAAAACGATTTTATCACTTTCATATGGGACTACGTGATGATAAAACATGAGTGCTGCGGAGCTGTTAATTATAGAGACTTTATGATATCGAAGTGGCAGACCGCGAATCCTTCGAAAATGTACCCGATCCAGTGCTGCAAGCTGGCTAACGTGACCAGTTTGGAGCCGGTCTCGCCAAACTGCTCACTGATCCTCGACCCAGACATGCTGACTCACAAGGACGTCGGCTGCTTCGAAGCGCTGCATTCAGCGATAGTCATGAATAAAGGGACAATTATATTCTATATCGTCTCGTTGGGATTGTTTTACATAGTTGTAATACTATTTGCATACTGTATATTGCGAGGGGAGCCGCTATTGGGAGCGATGGCGGGTAGATTTACAGACTTGCTGCCGTCAAGGGCGCAGGAAGATACACGTAAAATGATTCCAGTAAACCAGGCTAGGAGTAAAATTGTGTATGTGGAGGAGCAGCCCCAGCCGCAGCGGATGGTGAAGGTGGTGTCGGCGGTGAACCCCTTCCAGTCGTACTCGTTCGCTCCCAGCGCGTACAGCCGGCCCGAGGACTACCGAGCGCACACTGTACATAGCGTCAGGCGATAGATATATGTTCAATAAACACTTTGTGATATAATCTATATGGTTTTATTCTGTATTATTTAGTTTGGATAAAATAAATTACTTTATTTTAATGAACTATCGTGTTTGTAATTATGTTGCTACTTAGATAAAAAATTCATAAGTAGTAACAGCGGCCAGACGTAAGCTTTGGGATAGCGTTGCAATCTTTTACGCTGCGGCAGTTTGTTTATTTCCCTGCCATAAACGTAACAGTAGCATATTCTTCTAAGACTCTATTATAATGAAAGATTGCAATTATAGTAAGTCAAGTTTTATATTTAGTAAACAATCGATATACTATATCCAGATGAATCTGTTTTATATGTATGACAATCTTTCCCAAGTTGTTGTCCTGGCTTGCACAGTTGGATCACGGGTAGACAACTTTAGAATTGTATAATTAAACTTCATAGATATACGTCTTCATTCCAGGTATGTTTAGGCAAGTTCCACAGCGTGTGGCTGTCAGGGTCGGGCGAGGCGTGGTGTTGCGGCCAGCAGGCCCGCGCGGGCGGCCCGCACGCGACGTCGCTGCGCCCCACGCCGCTCAAACTAGCGGAGCCCTGCGTTGCCATCGCCATCACACTCAATTCTACAATATTCCTCATGGAAAGTGGAACGGTATGTATTGTTAACCGACTTGAATAAACGAAGAAGGTTTAGTTTGACTTGAAGGTTTAGTATGTATGTAATAGTATTGTATAATTTGTTGACGCAATATAATTTCTATAGTATTAAGCAATTTTTGGAACATATACCTTAGTTTTTCCTATTTGTAAGATTTTATTGTGTTTGACTAGACACTTACAAGTTTGCATGCTTTAATTCTAAGCAAAACATGCTGGACTTTATATTTATTTTAACAACTTTGTATACCGTGTTTTTCGCAAATAAATATACTTATTATTATTATTTTCGGAAAGTAAACTTTCTTCTTAGCTATCAAGCTAGTAAGTATCATCCATATTTACGGGCCGGAGACAAGTAAATACAGGGTGTGGTGAGTAGTGTTATGTGTTTGTGGGTGTAGTCTGGTGGTTGATCTCATTGTCTTCTATTTGCATGAACTTTGTGACGATTCTACAGGTATTTAGGATTGCAGCTTTTTGGAGAGTTATGTATAATGTTTCTTTTAAATCTAACAATTTGAGACTATGGAGAAGATGGTTTGGTATTACACCTGTGGTGGACAGAACTATAGGGACCACATAAACTTTATTTTGCTTCCATATTCTAGCCACTTCATCTTTGAGTTCTGCATATTTCGTAATTTTTTCGGTAATTGTTTTTTGTATCATCATCATCATCAACAGCCTATAAATGCCTACTGCTGAGCAAAGCCTCTTCTCACACGGAGAAGGTTAGAGAGTTAATCACCAGGCTTGCTCAATGCGGGTTTTTTTGTATGTTGTGGGTATTTGGCACTGCAATGTCTATTAAGTAGGTGATATTATTTACTTTGTCCTGTAATGTTATGTCCGGTCTATTATAATGAATTGACCTGTCGGTGAGTATGGCGCGATCGTAGTAAAGCTTATGTGTGGTGTTTTCTAGAACAGTTTCTGGCGTGTATTTGCACGGAATATAGAATACAATGGAAGTAGCAAGTAGGCGTGGCACGCGTGCCACAACTAAGCTGTGTACTGCTTACTCGAGGCAAATTCGAGTTCAGTCTCGTTCTAACATGGCGTCGAGTTGCTAGTCTCGTGTCAAATACATATTTCCTCAACTATGCCGTTTTGTTCCGTTTTGGCGTGTAAAAATGATAGCAGCCGAAAAATCGTAAAAATGGAGGTGTTCCGTATCATCGGTAAGTACAATTTTTATTGTTTTCTTGTAGAAATCTTATTTTATTTCAATTTACAAAAACAGTTATTAAAATAATATTATTTACTAAAACGGTTAGTCAAAATCAACCTTACGCCTTCAAGATAAAGTTTATTTTGGATTTATTCCATTCAATAGAACACTCTCGCCAGTTCTACGCTACTCAAATAGTGATGTAGTCAAATCACATATTGAATTTATCGATTGATATCGACGCAAGTGTAATGTAACATTTATTTAGATTATTTTTTTATTATTATTTTAGTGGTGACCCCGACGTGATTGGAAGCAACCTTCACTTCACGGAGCAGATCAGCACCGTCATCCTTATCGCCATCCCTCTCATTTATCACATTATCCATATAAAGTTTGTAAAAATTTATGTAATAGTTGTTACTTATATTGCCTATGTGAAATAAAAAAAATGTTTTTTTGAAAAAAGAAACTAATAAAAAATACGAACAAAATGGTTTTTGATTTACATGTAAATAAATACTTACCCTTTTTTGTTACGTTTAAAAAGTTATCAACGATATATTAATTTTATTATTTTAATACTGTCACACTGTAGCAGTCAATATTTTTTTTTCATATTATTTTTAAAACACATTTTCATATTATCGATATTATTTTTATCGAATTAGGCTACATCACTATCTGAGTAGAGACCCGCATTCGAGCCAGTGATAAGCCATTCAAATATCACCATAAAGGTGATATCTTACAACGTTAAAGTTCAAACCAAGTACCACTTTTCGTCGCTAGATTGTTATTGTTAAACGCCATCTAGCGACGAATGGCGGTACTTGGTAGTCCAAAATATACTTTTTTATTTTGATTTATAGTGCATTTGTTTTAAAGTTGCATATCGTATGATATTTTTTTTGCATTGCGTTTACGCCCATTTTTTTTTCTAACCAATCGTAATTTCCGATTTATAGTATGAGTAAATTATGAATGTATTAGTTTGGCGACACCGGTTCTAGCAGAAATATTGTTTCAAGCTACTTCCATTGTATTCTATATTCCGTGTGTATTTGTAATATGGCGTGTTTGTGTTTTGTATGAGTGTGTATTTGAGTGCAAGTTTTTGATGGATGATGTTTACTATCTGGTTGTGTCTGTGGGTGTAATCGATTTGTGTGAGTGTTGTGCAGGCTCCTGTTATATGTGTTAGAAAGATTGTTTATGGATTGTAAACAGAACCTGAACTTGTTTGTAAAAAAGGAAGAAATTGGCTTGTCAAATAAATTTTTGCAATGTCAACGGTGATTCGATAAAGCCGGCTGAAATCTGCTGAAATCTCCATTGTTTTTCATTTTACCACGGTAATTTCCAACATGGTAGCAGAGCGTGGTTGGTAAAAGTGAAAAATGCTCATATTTTGGCAAGATTGATCATACTTGGAATAATTACCGGCATCACGCGGTGTGACCCGGAATTCAAGTAAGATGGCTTCATCGGCGATCGGGCAAATCGGCGTTGAGAAACTAAAAGGTGCAGAGAACTACTCAACGTGGAAATTCACCATGCGCATGTTGCTTATCCACGAAGAATTATGGAATTGCGTGGAAGCAGAACCTAAAGACGATTGCGACAAGAAAAAGGTTGACAAAGCGTTGGCCCGTATTGCGCTTTCCGTGACACCGGCGGTAATCCCGTACATTCGTACAGCGAAGAGTGCACATAAAGTGTGGAAAATACTGCAAAAAGCCTACGAGGGACGTGGCCTGAGCAGAAGACTAGGTTTGCTGCGTAGTCTCTTCAGTACTAAGCTGTCGGAGAATAGCTCAATGGAAGTCTATTTGAATAAAATAAAAGAGATTTCCCATCAACTCAATGAGATTGAATCGCCATTAGATGACGAATTCGTTGCAGTTATCATGTTGAGTGGGCTCACAAATGAATACGACCCACTAGTCATGGCGATTGAGCATTCCACTACGAAGCTGTCTACGAATATCATCTCTGAAAAATTATAAGTAATAAGTTATTTAACTGCTTAATTCCAACGTCTAAAATATCCATTGAAAATTAAACTCTATTACTTGACATTTGCCTTCAAAATCCCATGCAATCTCCAGATCCTGCAATACGCGTTGAACAGTACGGACAACGTGAGCCAGTCCACGACGAAGGCCCCGGCGTCCATCAAGCTGTCGTCCGTGAAGCCGCTGCTGAAACTGTCGGAGCCGCGCGGCGTGCGCGGGGCGCGCGCCCACGCCGTCGTGTGGAACGCGTGCGCCCTCTACTCCTGGGGACACAACTACGGACAGCTCGGACACTCCAACGAAGACAAGTTTGTTCCTGCACCGAAACGGGTGAGTTCAAATTATACATTTTGGCAATTTTTTAACACTCTTCATTTTCTCTTGTGTCGTCAGTGGTGTTGATTACCGTTTTTTAGCGTCAAATGGCACTAATTAAGCGTGAAGTCTGTTTGTCTAATTACTGTATCTGACAAAACTTTAACGATTCTCTTTTTGATTAATATGACCTAACAATATATTAGCGCTATCTAATGCAAGAAGAACTAAACCCGTCAAACTACAAAAGCTATATTTTACCTCTAGAAAGTTACGTGTAAAATTATTCATACTATCCATTGCATCTTTAGTTACTATAAAAGTACATATTTCTATTCCCCACAGGTGGCCATATCATTGAACAACAAAGAAGAAGCAGGCATCCAGCTAGTGGATGCATCGGACGCAGCGACAGTAATCACCACCAGCCGCGGGGATGTCTACCTGCTACACAAGTACATCTGTAAGAAGATCGCTATCAAGTGAGTACTACACTAAACTTAGATATTTTCACTCACAAAATTTAGTAGTAATAGTAATATTGTCAATATTATTTTTTTTATATTCTAAGTGTCTCGTAACCGGCAGCAGCGCAACGTGTTACGGGTTCGAAGCCCGTACGGAAGAGTTGCTCATCACGAATTGGTTGTTCTAGAGTTGATGTTTATATAAATTCGTATAAGCGCATCCACGACGCAGTAAGAAATTCGAATGTCACGAGTCACGTTTAAAAAGATAATATTTGTACACCTTCAACAAGACATACAATTTGAAGTGTGGGAGAGCCATGCTTCGGCACGAATGGGCCGGCTCGACCGGAGTGATACCACGGCCTCACAGAAAACCGACGTGAATTTCCCTCCCCTTCCCCAATCTCTCCAATCCCTGAATCCCCAACGATCCTCAAACTCCTAATCCCCAAAAAGCCGGTAACGCACTTTAACGCCTCTGGTGTTCCTGGTGTCTATGGGCGACGCCGAATACTTACCATCAGGTGATACGTCTGCTCGTTTAACGGCTTATGCCACAAAAAAAAACATACTTGTATAATATCATTTCAGACAAATTAACTTGCGTCAAGTATGCGTAGAGGCAAAGGTGAACGACCAAGGCTCGTACTCCCGCGTCACTGTACTGCTACTCACCAACGTGGGACAACTCTTCATATGGCAGGATACCACCAACAAACTTACTAGGTAAGCAATCACTAAGGATCCCTCTTTTCGATCTTAGGTAAGTTTACTCACTGTTCCCTAAGCCATAATCCCCACGCCTGGCAAACGGCTTGCGGATTGTAATTATAGTTGTTGCCAATTCTGTCAATTTTGGGGATGTTACTTCTCTCAGCGGTTGATCGTGGTTTTAGACATACAACCCTTAATCATTGATCACGATATGTGATGTGATGGATTTGTCTTCACCGAAACTTCAGACAAATAAATCATCTGCGTTAATCATTAAAAAGTCGATCAACTTATAAACAGTAACAAATGCTTTTATATTAATTCTAGATGTGTCTTCGGCCTGGTCCACCAAACCATAATAACACACGTAGCACTCACACATGACGCCGTCTACTTCACCACTAAATACGGCGAAGCCTTCATTGGTACGATTTCCCGCAAAACCACGCCCACTCCAGCCCCGCAGCCAATCAAAAAAGAGAGGGAAAGGGACAACAAATCCCCACTTGTGAAGTTTTTAGAAAAGGACGACTGTACGTCTGTTAGGATCTCGAAGATACCGAATATTTATAGAGCAGTGTCTATCGCTGTGGATAGCGAAGGACTTAATTTTGCTTGTTTACAGGTATTTTTCACTTTCTATATCATTGTCTTGTTATACAATCAAAATTTCTCTTTAAAAAGAAACTTTAATAGAAAATTACAAAAACTTTGAGCGAAAATAACTAAATAAGTGTTGATTTCCCCGAAATGAATGTCTGTATTCTTTGTCAGTTTAATACCAGTTGCTGGTCATATAATGTAGTCGAAGATATATTACAAACATTGTAAAATTTGCAATAACAATAAGTAAATAATAACAATAAATATATTTAGATAAAACCAACATGCGGTCTTCGCTCACTACCACAATTATCTCCAACCAGTATGTCCAAGCACATGGAATCTCTACGGGAATGCGCATCCGAAGATGATCTACTACACGATGTCATTTTCAAGGTAACTTATTATTTACTCTCGATCATTTATTAATATTTCTTGTGTTGCGCAAAGTTGCACATTTTTGCGCAATCACTTACCAATTACGCTTACTGATTTTGCGCAATCACTTACTTAAAATGTCTCGGTTTAAAAACTGTCACATTTTTGTGTATAAGTTCCTCGACAAAATCACCATAAGACAATAATCTTGAAGACAAATCCCATATTCATTTAAACACAACCTAATCTTATTCCAGGTCGGCCAAAAATCCTACCCCGCACACATATACATAATAGCATCTAGCAGTGATCATCTATACAAATTGTACCAAGAGAAGCTTACCCAGACTAACGAAGGAGACAAACCAGAGGTCACCCTGGAGAATGTCCACCCTGAAGCCTTTGAAAGGGTGATGAAATACATATACACTGGCTCCTGTGATGTGGCTGAGTTAGGACCATGTGGACTGAAGATTACTAAGGAAGAGCTGGTGAAGAAGGATAAGGAGGCTGATGAAGAGTTGGAAGTGATCGGTGAGTCATTTTGACACTCTTATGCCCGAATACTAGAAGGCTACTCAATATTAAGTCACGTTAAGTATAGTTCTGTAAAATGTCAAATGGCACGATATCTGAGTACAACTTATAATTGAGTAGCCTTTCAGTATTCGGGCGTTAAACCCAATCCATCAATCTTTAACCAATTGAAAATAAGAGTATTTTTAAGAAGGGAGATCTGGGCTTTTAGCCAAACGCCACTTTACTGCTTGTTTACAGAGAGAGTAGAAATAAAAATGTATGGGGATGACACTGACAAGTGTCAAAATCTACGTCAATTCCATATAATATAGTTTTCTGTTCTACATGTAGACAAGCGCTAAATGGCATTTGGCTGCAGCTGCTGGAGTCTATTCTCTCTAACTCACAATTGATGTGAATAGGTCATAATAACTCACTTTAGATGCAAAAACCTCTACTTTGCGACATCCCTCAAAATGGTGATGATTAAAGACTACTTCAAGATTTGTTGTTGTTGGCATCATGAATAAAAACCTAATTAAACTTTACTACATGCAAATAATGACATAGTAAAACTACATTATTATTTTATTTATTTTAATTATTCTACAGAAAATCCATCAGAGATGTCAGCATTCGAAGTGTACAACAAACAGAGCGACAAGGCCAAGCGAGCCCGCGCCCGTCGCAGCGCGGACACCCCGCCGCGCGCGCGCCTGTACTGCGACCCCGTCAAACTGGTGCAGGCCACCGCCAAGCGCCTGCAGGTCATGGCACTGCATAAACTGCTGGATAAGTTCTAGTAAGTTTACCCTCATACCTATTATTATACTTATAGAAGCGACAATCATGCATAATAATAATTGTTTTATAAGCTGCGTTTAAAAAACCGACCATCGACCCTCTTTTTTTGAAGTCGGTTAATCAATATACTAAACCTTCTCCTAATCGCGGAGAACCTAACGGGTTACCGGGGCTCCGGCTCGACGTGCAGGAGAAGGAACGGGGTGGTTTTTAGTCAGTAAGAGTCTGACACTCCCTCCCGCCTCACCTAGGCGGGAGCAGTCATTCGATGATTTCCCCCCTTAAAAAAAAATGTAACAAACACTTTTCGGAGAACCGCATCAAAATCAGTTCAGCCAATCCCGAAATAATCGCACACAAACATACAACTCACCTACATTATGTATTAACTTAACAATCCGATTTATAATTCTAAAATCACGGATATGGAATGCAGGATGTATTGGCAACCATTGTTTGACAAAGGCCTTTACACCTAACCATTTTACAGTAACTAATGATCTTACATAGATTATAACACATAACATCACGCCTCTTATCCCCGAAGTGGTAGGCAGAGGTGCACATTATACCACTGTATAATGTAACACCCACTTTTCACTATTTATGTTATGAGTGCTATTGAGATTTTTTTAAAAACCCAGTAATACTTTGCCCGATCCGGGAACCCGAGACCCCTTGCCCGGCAGTCGCACATGTGACCACTCGGCCAACGAGGCAGTCAACATAGATTATCTAATCATTTCATTTTGCCCTCAGCTACAAGAACGGATCAATATGTTTAAAAGAGAGTGCGAGTAGCAATTACTCCCGGAACCCTGGTCCGTGTTGGAATCTGGAGGCCCACCCTGAACTGGTGGATACCCACGTGGTGTGTAAGGACGGGGCCGCTATACCCGCGCACAAGTGCGTACTCGCTGCACGACTCGACTACTTCCAAGGGATGTTCATGCACTCCTGGACTGAGGTCAGTTTATTCAGTTTATTAACAGTTACAGTTGAACAAGGTGTGTCTTACATGACCCTAACAAGTTATTTTTAGATGATCCTGAATGTCTTTGAAAAAGTTGTCAATTATCTTATTTAGTTACTAAAACTACTCTAAATAGGCACTGTATGTCCAATATACGTATAATAGAATATATATTATATAATAGGCGTTCTTATTGTATTGATCATTATATATGTTTGTTTATTATTGTCATGTTTGCGCAAACAAGAGTAAACTTGCGCAACATTGTGCAAACTGAATTCTGATTGTTTGAATGTTATTAAGGCCTTTTTTATTAATTTACAGAGCAAGATGCTGTCAAAAGTGACTCTTCCAATTAATTACGGCATCTTACTGCCAGTCATCAACTTCTTATACACAGACTGCTGCCAAGAGATAGAAAACAGTGATAGTATCGACTTCATCTGCAACCTACTGATAGTCGCTGATCAGTTGTTTATTACGCGACTTAGAGAAATGTGTGAAATCGCACTAGCAAATCTGATTAACTTGAAAAACTGTGCAGAACTCTGCCAGTTCGGACATACATACAACGCAACACAGCTGAAACAATGCTGCATGGAGTTCATCTCTCTAAACTTGAACAGTGTCCTAGAAAACCGAGCCTTAGACTTACTAGAAGACTCTTTACTTGACGACATCACTCAGTATTATTGCAAGTTCAACCCCATAATGTCCTCAAGAGTCATTACTCCATTCTTCAACGCACCTTCAGATGAGGTAATAGAAGAATTCGCCAAAAACTACCCCGTCAACTTAGAACTAACAGACGAGGAATACAAAAAGGATGACAGTGTCATAGAAATTGTTAGCAATAAAAAGAAAAAAGGAAAGAAGATTGAATATACAGAGAGTGAAAAGGAGAGAATGAGGTACGAATCTGTGAGCGCAGTGACGTCACTGGACCTATCTAATGATACTTCCAAGGATATAACGCTTTCTTTGAGCAAGATATCCAAGGATACAGAGAAAGGATCTAAAAATAAGCAAGAAAAATGGACCGAAGTGCCGTCTTCGCAGCAAAAACAGCTGAAAGTCGTCCAAGCCAGACTCAAAGCCTTAAACATTGCTAAAGATGTAATGAATGAAGCTCCCTCCGAATCTTTTACGAAACTCACCATGAGTACTTCTTCAAGTGCCATGACAATAGAAAAGTTGCCGACATCGTCGCGAAAGTCGGTCTCTCCTAAAGAATCCCCTACCTCTGAGCCTGCTTGGGGTACGCAGGGTAACCTAGTTATAAGTCACGTGGGACCAAAATTATCTCAGAAACAACGCAAAAAGTTAGCCATGCAAGGAAACGAAACAGCATCTCAAACAATTGATTTCTTTAATAAGGTAACTGTGGGTAGTCCACCTGATAAGCCGAAGAACCCATGGAAGATCTGTGAGCCACCGGTTGCTAGTAGCAGCCCCAAAACTAAAACCATAGAATTTAATAAGATATTAACAGACCAGAAGAAGCAAAAAGAGGATCACTCAAGAATCATGACCAAGCCACTTCTTATGACACAGGTATGAATAAACTTTTGTAATTTATTCTTGTAATATTGCCAAATCAGGTCAACGAAATGATTAGTCTTAACTCACCTCACGGTACCTTTTGCTTTATTAACCTGTTACGTCTCTTTTGCAAGTAAGTACTACTGGGTTTTTAAAAACATAATAAATAGTAGCACAAAGTCTGGAATTGTGCCCAGTATATGGCAATAGTCTATATGCTAAATAATTCTCAGTAGTAGTAGCACGGAGTATGGAATTGTGCCCCGTATATGGCAATAGACTCACCCCCTATTACATGGGACTCATAAATAACATAAATAATGAAAAGTGGGTGTTACATTGTACAGTGGCATAAGTGCCGTATTGTGTACTCTGCCTACTCCTTCGGGGATATGAGGCATGCTGCTATGTTATGTTCTCTGTTGTTCTGTCTGTACATACACTTATGCATTTCTTTTTTTGCAGCTTGAAGACAAAGCTATAGAGCAATTGGAGAGATTCTACAACGTCTATGAGATTGATGACGAACTGATCACAGTGCGCCGCATTGAGCTGCAAGTGTCCTCTCCACAATGGCTGCACACTGCCCCTAAGTGTTAACTGTGCTATTTTTACACCTTAATATTATATTTCCTATGACCTAAGATTGTAATTGTTTATTTTTACTAATAAAATGAAATTATAACCATATACTGTTTCTTTTTTGAAAACCTAATAAGAGTTACAAGTATTTTTATTGAGGAGCAGGTAATTAAATCTAACGATTAATTTTCACTTGTTTTATGTCCCATGTAAGAGGAGAGTCTATTGCCAGCACAGATTGTGTGCCATGATGATCAGTCACTGATACAACATACTTTGTAACTTGATAATGGGAGATACTGTTCCTTTCCATTTCTGAAAAATAAGATGATACCTCAATACTAAAAATATACTTTGTTATCCTTTTTGCATTAAAAGAAACATATGAATTAAAATAAAAGATTAAATTAAAATTTAAGACATAGGTTACTAATCCGATTAATAAAATGAAACCTGTTTCCCAGTGTCACGCCATAACTTGAGAGCGGCTAGACTGATTTGGCTGTTTTTTTTTTTGTGTTTATTATTGTCTGGAGAAGGTTCTTACGACTCAAAAATGTCCTGAAAATCTACGGGAACGGGAGAAAACAAGATTGCGCGTACGAAGTCGCTGGCAGAAGCTAGTAATGTATAAAGAGTGTAAACAGAATGTTCCTGAAACGCTGACAAAAATAAATTGTTTTTACAGTTCTAATCGTTTTTCGTTGATGAATAACTTCATTAACATCAGCCTTGAGCAGTTGATTACAACTGTTATTTCATAAAAGACACATTTAATTCCTTATTTTTATGAAAATAAAACTTGTTTTTGACCATCACCTGTAGGCGTTTTTCATTAGCTTTCCGTTTACACCTTATAGGTATGTGTTGTGCACAATCTATGTGAAGTCAGCATATTTGCTGATGATACTAAAATATTTGCGGATCCGACAGTTGACTATAACCATCTTCAAGAGGACTTAAACAGAATAGCAAACTGGTCCAAGGAGTGGCTCATCAACCTCAACGCTTCTAAATGTACTGCATATAGGTACCAATAATCCTCGTCTGACATATAAACTGTGTAACGCTGAACTGACAGGAGTCAAGGTGCAAACAGACTTAAGGGGTAAAGATTACCGAGGATCTAAAGTGGGAAGAGCACATAACTTCGATCACCAAAAAAGCCAAGTCTTATATCTGACTCCGGAGATGATGCTTAAGATCCACAAAACTTTCGTTAAGCCCATCCTAGAGTATGCATTTCAGGTCTGGAGCCCCTACTTCGTAAAGGATATCGAACACTTTGAACACTTGAAAAGTACAGCGTAGTTTTACCAAAATACCACAAGCACTGAAACAGCATCCATATGAAGAGCGCTTGAAGGTTTTGAACTTAACCATATTGAAGGATCGCAGGCAGCGTGGAGACCTAATTGAGACATACAAGATCTTGAGTGGACATTATGACATTACTGATTTCGAGCAACTGTTCTCACGTAATGAAAATGTTCATCTTAGAGGCCACCACCTTAAGCTGTGTGAAAGCTTATCGAAAAATATTCCTCACAGACACTTTCTGAGTAATCGCGTGGTCGGAGTATGGAACAGGCTGCCAGAATAATATGTAATCGCTGCACAGAATGTTAACCAGTTCAAATACAGACTTGACAGATACACAACATCGAATTAACCACTGATAGAAGAATACGATACAGGCATTTATCAGTTGTATAAAATAATACCTAATAATAATCTTTGTGTCTCCTCAGGGAATAGTATGCTTAACAAATTAACCTACTCTGTCCCTTGAAACATGGATATAAAAAACAGAGAATATTATATTAACTATTTATTTCTAAATTATAATTTACAAATAAAACCTATATAATTTCAAACTACTTTTTTGGAGGGAAACTCTTCAGTAACTGGTTTAGTTGTCTATGCGTCAGTTTCTTTTCTCCTGGGACGAGGATACCTTTCTTTCCTTGTTCTCTCTGGGTGGTCATTCTATCATTGTATTCTTTGTAACATCCTTGGAAAGCAGCAACCTCCTTCAAGCACTCAGTTTGATCGAAATCTGCTTTCTTGAAGCATGCAAACATAACAGCCATTTCTTGCATACAAGCTGCTTCTTTGAGCTTGTCTCCTTTGCCAGAAACAGTCTTTTTAAGTTGCAATGGTAACAACAATTTGAATGGAATCGGCTCTCTTTGAGGGCTCCTCGCACCACTCTTCGGAGGTCCGGCAAATAGTATTGGATGGAGCCTCATTGCTAGTAATAGAACTATTTACAAACTAATAAATACCAAATTCTTGAACCTAATTTGTTCGCTATCCACTAAATATAAAATAATTGGAGGTTATAAAATTTGTGTTCCATCCCCCATCCCAAAACTTGACTGATACATTTTCGAACACACTTCACAGGAGTGAAAAAGGATGGCAATACCGACATATTCGTTAGGTGGATAGTGATGGTCATATTGTCACATGATAAAAACGACGAGAGATCTTAAATTATGTTGACACTTGACAGGGACGTAAAACATAAGACTTCAAGGTAATCGTTCTGAAATTAATTATTATGATTAACGCTCTAACCTTCTCCGTGTGAGAAGAGGCTTTGCTCAGCAGTGGGCATTTATAGGCTGTTGATGATGATAGACCGCGTTGTGTTTCCTGATCTTATGAAAAATAGTAAAATAACTCCGTTATTTAAATCAGGTAGTACTTCTGACCCCACTAACTTTAGACCAATTTCAGTAGGTACTACCTACATTTAGTAAAATTTTTCAAAATCAAATGCAAAAATTTTTTTAGAAATAAATTGTTACATGGTAGCCAGTTTGGTTTTACCAGGGGTCGTTCAACAACTGATGCCGGTGTTGAACTTCTTAATCACATATATGACGCGTGGGAGGACTCAAGCGACACTTTGGGCATCTTTTGTGACTTATCCAAGGCGTTCGATTGCGTCCTTCATGATACATTGATCAGGAAGCTATCCGGAATAAGAGGTAAATCTCTGGATCTTCTTACCTCTTACTTAAGTAACAGAATTCAGAGAGTTTAGATCAACGGAAAAGTCTCCGCCGGGTCTGTTGTCCGGATGGGGGTTCCAAAGGGGTCAATTCTCGGCCCTTTTTTGTTTCTTATATATATTGTTAGACGACGAAAATCAACTAAATGAACGTCACTAGTTTAATCTATGTTATCGACAGCACTAGCTGTCATATTGTGTATGTCACATATACGTCTGAATTATACCAACACTGTGGGGTGCTAACAGTTCGACAGCTGTTTGTTCTAACTGTGGTATTAAAAAAACACTCAGAATCAACATTTGATCGAAATATAACGGAAATTATGAGAAGAAACGCAACGGTTTGCACGGTACTAGATGTAGAACAAGTCTTACACAACACTTTTACGATTTTCTGGGTCCCTACCTATATAATAAGATTAACAAAGAATTGTCAATATATTCTCTAAATAAAGCACAGACCAAGAAAAAATTAAAAACTTGGCTTCTTAAATACGAATCTACTGAATGCTTACTCAAACCTATAAAGTAAATAAGTAGCTTTGTTCTTGGAATAATCATATTTACTATTTTATATTGATCTCAACCTTATCATTAATTTGAATTGTGACACAAACATGGATCCACATCTTACACGGTCATCGTCCACATTCACCTTTTTCACTCATGAAAATAACCTAAGTACCTACCCGAATTTTTATTGTTTTAAATGTTTTTGCAGGTTCTTATTTTAGTATGAGATTTTAATTTCTAGTTTTAATTAATTTTGACTTTAACCTTTTCTTTTTCTGGATGTTCTTTAATTTTAAACTTTATCTACATCTTAATTTTTGTAAAATAGTTTTTTTTTGTTTTAAACAAATATGTAATTAACGGTTAATTTATCTACTTTGATATTGTGGTTGTAATAATAACACCTTAACCTTAATGTTTGTGCACGTTACTACTTATGTATCAGTATTATTTCGATCTCAGTACCTAACAAATTTTTATATATTTTATTATTATTATTAGATTAGAATTCAGTAAATATTTGTATCGCGTCAGTGGAATATGGCCTGGTGATCTGTGATACAGGGTTCACCTACAACAGACACCAGTCTCAGGTTTAGTTGTAAAACGTTTGCTGTATTTTATTTTGTAGATGATGATGAGAGAATAAAAATAAATTACTAAATCATTGACGATGTCATCTGTCAAATGGGAAATCCCGCGCAAAGTGGAGTGACGCGCGAATCTGGTAGTAGCCTAAGGGGCAATGTCGTTCACTTAATGGATGCAGTGGTCTCGAACGTCATAGAGCTAGATCGGTAGAATTGCCAGCTAAAATCGGTATATTTGTACCCAAAATCGGTATTTGACAAAAAAAATACAATATTCAATAAAATTCGTTAATTTATTAAAAAAAAACTTACAGACTAATTTGTAATAATCATAATTATTTTTTTATACCAATATTCTTTGGCCATAGCCGCAGTCATCTTCGAATTAATTTCAAAATCGTAACAATTAGCTGTATTAAAGAGTCATTTTGAATGTAATAGACCAGTGATTGATTTATTAGACAGCCTATTTCGCTGCTTTGTTTTTAACACGTTCGCGGACACTTTGCTTGATTTTGTAACCCTATCTTGACACAAGATTTTTGTATGAAAGGCTATAGCCGTACTGTCGCCGGTAAAAAAGACAACGTATTTAAAAAAGACAGCACCGGCCATAGCCTTCGCCTGCTCCAAACGTTACGTCACAGGTATGTAGTCTTTGACTATACAAATAGGACGCACCGGCTATAGCCTTCAAAGGCATCAGTAAACGGTTTCCAGCAATGATTTCCAGGATATCGATACAGAGTGGCGCATTTTAAGAAATTGTGAACAAATCAAAACATTTCCTGATGATGTAGAACTATTTTGGGATGAAGTAAGTTTACTAAAGCGTGGCGATGAAACTCAAATGTTTCCATTGTTGTCTAATTTCATTTGTAATATTTTATCACTTCCCCATTCATCCGCTAACGTTGAACGCATATTTTCACATATTAATCTTTTAAAAACAAAGCAGCGAAATAGGCTGTCTAATAAATCAATCACTGGTCTATTACATTCAAAACGACTCTTTAATACAGCTAATTGTTACGATTTTGAAATTAATTCGAAGATGACTGCGGCTATGGCCAAAGAATATTGGTATAAAAAAATAATTATGATTATTACAAATTAGTCTGAAAGTTTTTTTTTATAAATTAACGAATTTTATTGAATATTGTATTTTTTTTGTCAAATACCGATTTTGGGTACAAATATACCGATTTTAGCTGGCAATTCTACCGATCTCGCTCTATGACGTTCGAGTTCGAGACCACTCTAAAGATACGTAGTATCTCTAAGTAGTCTGTGCTCTAAAGTATTGTAGTCTTTGGTTCATCGGAACGAATCGCTCCGGAGTTACACAAACCTCTGTAACATAATTGAATTTAAATTAGTAGAAGGAATCAATTTTCTTCACCATGTCTAAAATATTTACACCAACAAATCAAATTCGTTTAACTAACGTAGCCATCGTAAGGTTAAAAAAAGGTGGAAAGAGATTTGAAATAGCTTGTTACAAAAATAAAGTTTTATCATGGCGCAACAAATTGTAAGATATTCGTATAAAATATGGTTTCTGAATACTTGTGCTATTACACCAATATTACCTTTGCTTAATTCAATTTGTTTCAGAGAAAAAGATATTGATGAAGTGCTGCAGACACACACAGTGTTTACAAACGTTTCCAAGGGACAGGTTGCCAAAAAAGAGGATTTAGTTAAAATATTTGGCAAAGATGATCAAACTGAAATATGCAAAGAGATATTGGAGAAAGGTGAACTTCAAGTTTCAGATAAAGAAAGGCATTCACAAATTGATTCTCTATTCAAGGACATAGTCACAACAGTAGCTGATAAATGTGTAAATCCTGAAACAAAGAGACCATATCCTGTGTCTATCATAGAAAAAGCTATGAAAGATATCCATTTCTCAGTGAATGTGAACAAAAGTGCTAAACAGCAGTCCCTTGATGTGATACAGCTATTGAAAAAAGAAATACCGCTAGAGAGAGCTCAAATGAGAGTAAGGATCTTGCTTACTGGCAAAGAAGCTAGAAAAACAAAGGATAAGGTTGTGAAACTTGCTATGAGTGTAGAAGAAGAGAACTGGGATTCTGGCACCGCTAATATCATTTGCCTGATTGATCCGGGAAACTTCAGAGTTTTAGACGAGTTGATTAGAACAGAAACTAAGGGGACTGGACAATTTGAGCTGCTCAACTTAAAGGAAATTGTTGAAGGAGAACAAGCATTATAAAATAATTTTTGATTTGGTTTTTATATTGAATTTTTATTCGAAGATTGAAATTTTATTATGTTGTTGATTTAAAACTTCAATGTAAAACTGCTATCTTTTAACTTTGAGACTGTTGACCTAGTTTCAAGACAGACATTCAATCTTGAAAGTACATTTAAAAAATTATTGTACTAATTTATACATTTTTCCAAACTAAGAGCATTAGGTGCATATATAACATACCTAAATGCATCAGCAATAAATATATTTTATGAGATCTAAATCTTAATACGGTGAAACAAGAAATCTCCATAAGAAGTTCCAAGTATCAGACCAACTTATCGAATCATGTAAATGCCTCAGCTAATAAAATAACAGGCACTGGCAGCGTTCAGCACTCAAGACTGAGGAGAAACAGTGTTCCCTCCCTCAAAAACCGTTTTCCAACATTATAAAGAGTGAAGTCAATGGACCCCTCTTTAAATTAAAGACACACTCAGGCTGAGGTCAAAGAAAATAACAGCTAAATGTGGAAAAACAGATATTGTCTATTTTGTGTGTAACCTACACCTTACTAATTGATCTGGGCTGGTTGGGTTATCTAGTTTACTTTTCTGTAATGTATGCGATGTATGGAGATAACAATTAATAATTCCTAGGAGCTCCTACTAGTAATTTAGGTTTCTTATTATCAGCCCAGCTATCCCATAAGTCGATAAAAACTTTTTTCCTTGGATGTTTCCTCAAGGACGTTAAAAATTTGTTTTATGTCCTTGGATTTATTTCTATAAAAAACTTAAATAACAACTATTACTTAAATAAAATTAAAACTAAATATTACTAAATTAAATATATACAACTTAAGATTAAAATTAATATGTAATAGGAAAAATAAACTATTTTTATGGCATCGAAAAACTGGTCCGCATGTCCTTGGATGTTTCTATTTGTAAACTTTTTTTGAATGGCAATTTTAGGTGGTATAAAAGCTGAAAACTGGATGTATAAATTATTTTCTATTTTTTAAATAGTCATTGAGGGATTAATTTATTAACGATCTTTTTTTTAACGCCCTTGATTAGTACTGGTAGGAACTTTGAAGAGCATTGCGCTGTGTTCTTAATCCTTTAACCGCCGACAACGTAATATTACGGTTTTCGAAAGCTGTGTCCGAATCGCCACATACGTACAATCACGTTATTTTATTAAAAATCTTATAGTGCACAAACTCCATATAAAATGTGTCTATTTCAAGATGTAGGGTATAATCTTTATTGTTATGGATATTTCTCAATGTTTTGAGT
The DNA here is from genome assembly GCA_038387885.1 of Spodoptera picta. Taxonomy (NCBI): domain Eukaryota; kingdom Metazoa; phylum Arthropoda; class Insecta; order Lepidoptera; family Noctuidae; genus Spodoptera; species Spodoptera picta. The sequence goes on from JAZHFQ010000335.1 coordinate 2,885,353, forward strand.
GATAAATACTGTGAAATTTGAGGTTTAATTAAATTGTGGTCACCGTCTCCATTATCTGTATCGCCAATCACGTAATTTTACGAGTACTAGGGATGGGGCGAATTCGAAAAATACTTAATAGGTTGTCTAAGAACAAACAAGTCACTATAGATATTACTGTCACTATTTGCAATGAAAGTGTATACTTTCATTAGAAAATAACCATAGTGTTACTTTGATGCAAGTATTTGTACTAATTAAAATGTATTTAAGTTTAAAATTATTTAATATTTATAACAATAATATAAAAATTTCATAACGCAGAACCGCACTAGTGCGGACAATCGCCGGTCGCCATCACCGTAATATTACGTGCGGCCAAGGAGATTATAGCGCTGTAGGTATTGTGAGTTGCCTTAGCGCCGTCACCGTAAAATCACGTCAAACATATATCGCTCAATGCAACTAGTGTTGTAACCCCTTTTTTGGGTCAAAGTCAAAGCATTTATTTCAATTAAACCATAGTTTGGTACTTTTGAAACGTCAACAAATACAAAATAAATAATAGTCTGGGTTTTTGTTATTTCTCAAATAAATCAACACAGTCAAAACCAAACGTGTCCATTATGCAAAGTTAGAAGATGGTGACGCAAAAGTTTTTGATCAGAGACCAAGTGATCCACGAAATGAATACTTTGCATCTTTAAAACCTTTTGAGCTGGAAACCGTACTGTCGGAAATCCGCTCAGAAGTTTACATGAAAATATTAAATTTAATACGACATGCTCGTGGAGCATCGTCACCGTCGCCAGCAGGAGAACGGACGACGCCGTGCCCATTTCCCGAATACACATTTTCGTATACTTCGTTTGAAGATTGAAAATTTTTAGATTATTTATGAAGTAGGTACCTAAATAAAACATTGATTTTAATTTTTTAATTAATAAAGAATATATGCATCGATATTAAGTGTTCCCAACACTGTTCCAACTTATACCTAAAGTGACGTGGCGCTGGAGGTAAGTTGAAAGTTCAGAATCTTGGCGGTTAAAGGGTTAAAAGAATCCGTTTATAATAAACTTTTAGATATTCAAGTATTGAGTTTTACTTAAAAGTTTCAGAAGTGGTATGTATAAAACTTACGTGCAGTGATAAGTGATTACATTAGTAAAGTGCTGCAGCAGGATAATTACGAAAGAGGACGTATTTTAAAATTTTGCTTTTTGGGAAAGACCGCCATTTTTGTGCTTGGCCTATGAACAATATAAAACTAATTTTTCGATGATTTTCAAAAACTTTAATCGCTAACTAAGTTTTGTGAATGTGTGTTTTGTTGTGCTTATGAAGGGACTACAACTTTTTCTACTCAATGCATGCATGGCTCAAGTGCTTGAAACTGGTGATTGGTGAGCTTTTTCCATGTTGAACTTTTATCTATGCTTGAGCTGAAATTGGACTCAATATAATGGTTATTTTGTAACACTAAAAGACTATTAGAACTGTTAAATAAAAAGCTTGAATATTTTAACTTGACTTTTATTGTTCTTCTTTACTTTTATTACACTTTAATAAACTTTTATTTAATACGTACACCGTTCACACTCGCAGCCATTATTCAAGAGAGTGAAAAGTTTTTTTTTTTCATAGACCAGCGCTTTGTCATACATAAGTAAAAATTGCCAACAATCATAATGTGTACTTAAACACTTTTTTTTGTTTTTTTAAGTGGGGAAAATCATCGAATGACTGCTCCCGCCTGGGTGAGGCGGGAGGGAGTGTCAGACTCTTAGTGAGGGAGTGTTAGACCCCGTTCCTTCTCCTGCACATCGAGCCGGAGCCCCGGTTACCCGTTAGGTTCTCCGCGACTCCGAATCGGCATCGGCCCTATTGGGCCCCATCTGTGGTGGTCTGATGGCTCTTTGAGGCGCGCGCGGAACGCGACGCGCCGTACGCACGGGTCTGTTTCTGGTCGGACGGAGAGCCACCCATGCTCGCCGTCCGCAGGCCCGCGCTTACGGTGGCCGGAGATCATCCCGCGATCCCCGACGCCCGGTGTGTCCTTCGCGATGGCTGGGTTGCGAGGAGGCAGCGCTTCGCTGCCTCACGCGTCCCGCCTCCTCCTTAGCTAGCATGACTGCTTCGCAAAAGGAGGAGACGGCATCCCAATCCCCCTCGCTCCACATCATGGCCCGCACTAGGCCCGGACGCGAGAGGTCGCCATCGCCGATCACTTCCCTGAGGGCACGGCGGTGCTCAGCCCACGCAGGGCATTCTCCCACTGTGTGTTCCACCGTGTCCTCAGGGCGGTCCTCGCAGTGATGACACCCGGACGTTTCCTCCCGCCCCATCAGACACAGGTACCTCCCGAAACTTCCATGTCCGGTGAGGACCTGCGTCAGGCGGTAGGTGAGGACGCCGTAGCGTCTCTCAAGCCACTCCTCAAAGAGGGCACTTACCGCTGCGATGGCAGCGAGCCCAGCCCTCGGTTGCGACAGTCGTTGCTGCCATTCCGCCATGAGATCGTGCCGGAGCTCATCCCGCCACGCACTTATCTGGCGCGGCAGCGGAGTTTCGCCCCGGCGACGTGCCTCCGCGCGCATGCTGTGCACGTGCGCGAACACCTTCGCCTCCAGATCCCACGGCGGTAATCCGGCAAGGAGGTTCGCCGACTCCCCGGAGATCGTGCGGTATCCGCGGATCATTCGGATCGCCATGACCCTCTGTGCCATGAGCAGCGTCCGAGCGGGACGCCGCAACAGGTTAGGCGCCCAAACAGGGGCGCCGTAGAGGGCCATGGACCGCACGACCCCGGCGTATAACCTCCGGCAGGAGGCGTTTGGCCCCCCGAAGTTGGGGAGGATGCGTTTAAACGCAGCCCCCGTCCTCTCCAACTTTGGAGCCAAACGTCGGAAGTGCTCAATGAAGTTCCACCGACTGTCGAGGACGAGTCCTAGGTACTTCATCGTCGTCTCGACGCCGATGGTAACTCCTCCCGCCGTTATTTGGGACCCACCCGGAGGTGGCGCGTTCCCGCGGCCATGAAAACACATGACCTCGGACTTGTGGAGCGCCACCTCGAGTCCCAACTGCCGGATTCTCTCAACGACTGTCGCAACCGCTGTCGCCATTAAGTCGGCCGCCGCCTGGTGTGACCTCCCGTGCGCTAGCACCAGCGTGTCGTCGGCGTAGCATATTGTGCTAACGCCGTTCGGGAGGTCGGTGCGCAGCACCCAGTCATAACCGATGTTCCACAGGAGCGGCCCCAGAACCGAACCCTGTGGAACACCGCGTGACATCTCTCGCCGGTTCCACTCGCCCCGGTGTCCGTCATATACCCCATATGATGGACCTGTCCGTCAGGTATGCCTCGATTACACGACGGAGGTAGGTAGGCACCCGATGATATCGGAGTGCTTCCAAGATGCAGCTCCAGGGCAGGGAGTTGAAGGCGTTGGCGATGTCCAAAGACACCGCCACTACGACCTTACCCCTGGACACTGCAGTCCCTGTCGTCCGGTCCCTAACGCGCGTCCACCGTGGAGCGCCCTCTGCGGAAGCCGAACTGGCCGTCCGATAGGTCCGGCCCAATGTCCGTCAGGTGCGCGACGAGGCGGTTCGAAATTATTCTTTCGAATACTTTCCCCACCTCGTCGAGCAGCACTCGAGAGTCCGCAGGGCGCCCCGTCTTCCGCACGAGGACCAGTTTTCCCGCTTTCCAGAGCAGCGGGAACTGGCCTCTCTCCAAGCATGCGCTGTAGAGACCGATTAATCGAGGCCCGAGAGCCTCTGAGGCCAGGACCCATGCTTTGCCATGCAAGCCGTCGGGTCCTGGCCTCAGAGGCTCGTTACGGGCGTCCCCACGGATCTCTGTCCAGAGTCCCCAGCATCTGTCGGTGGGCCTCCTTCTTGGCCCGCAGTATTTCCGCCTTGAGCAATTTAACACTTTATGTTTATTACTTTTATTATGTTTAGATTTCGTATGTATAATGTAATTTTGAATTTTGAAATTTTATATTATGTAACTAATTTTGTCGTATTAGGCTAAGTACCTGTGAAGATTAAATTAGCTGTTTTCTGATATAAATAAATAAATATAAACACTGGAGCCACTAGATCGCACCACATATGCCTAAGAAACATTTAGCAAGATTATAATTATTTACTATTCTCAACACGCCTCCTAAATAATAATAATCTTAACAAAAATATGAAAGTAAACTTAAATATTTACTAAGACTTGCTTACACTCAGATAAACTAATTATACATTTTAAATTAATCTTACTTAAAACTTGTCTTAAAAACTTATACATTTACTTTTAAATTAACTTTAGATCAAATCTATTTTTTACAAATTTTGTTTTGTCTAAACTTTTAGTTAGTATATCTGCTAAATTGGAATTTGTGTCAATTTTTACAATTTCAATAATTTTATTTTCATAATTCTCATTTATATAATGGTATTGCACTTCAATGTGTTTTGGATTTTTTGTAAAGTTACCAAACTTAGCACTTGCTATTGCACCTGTATTATCTTCATACAACTTTATTGGCATACAAAATTTTATATCAAATGATTCACTTAACAAGTTTCTAATAAAAAGTACTTCTGTTACAGCTTCAGACATAGCAATATATTCTGCAAAAGTTGAACATTTAGTTACAGTATTTTGTTTGCGAGTTTTCCAAAAAATTACATTTCCATATAATCTTATTAAGTAGCCTGTGTAGACTTTCGATCCACATTATCTCCAGCATAGTCAGAATCTACCATAATAATAATAAAGCTTTATTTATTCCATGCATGCATACATATTAATCAACATTTATATTATATATAGGTATATAGTATAATAGTACTAAAGTTTTTTTTTTTCTTATTCATGCATAGACCCCATTCGGGTAAAAGCCTCCCCCAAGAAATGCCATCCCTCTCTGTCCTTTGCTCTGTCTAGCCAACTTTCACCTGCACATGCAACAATTTCGTCTGCCCATCTGGCCCTTGGTCGACCTCTTGATCTGGTGCCTTTTGGCCCAGACCATTTCACTGCCTGTAAAGTCCATCTGTCGTCCTTGTAACGGGCCACGTGGCCAGCCCACTTCCATTTAGCCCTTATTGCAAATGTTAAGGCATCGCATACTTTAGTCCTTTTTCGAATGTCGACGCTCCTTACCTTATCCCTCAGTTTTATTCCTATGCAGCTTCTTTCCATTCTTCTCTGGGTAGTTTGGATTTTCTTTCTGGTTTTGAGATCAAAGATCCAAGTTTGGCATCCATATGTTAGGCTCGGCAGCAGTCCTGTATCCATGACTATTTTCTTGAACGGTAGCGATAGTTGCGATTTTAATATTTCCTTATGATGCCAGAACTTGTTCCAGGTAATCGCCACTCTTCGGTTTAGTTCTTCGGTGTTTCTTTCCTTACTAAAGGAGATTTGTTTTCCTAAGTATGTGTAGTGATTAACAAACTCGAGAGGAGTGTTATTTATTGAAATAGGCGTTGCACTGCGGTTAGACATAATTTTAGTTTTATCCAAATTCATTTCTAAACCAGTTTTTAGACTGACATGGTTCAACTCGTTTACCATTTTGTTTAGTTGATGGGGGGATTCCGAAAAAAGAATTATGTCGTCGGCAAATCTGAGGTGACTTAAAAATTTCCCATTTATATTAATACCTTTATTACACCATGGCAACTCTCCTATTACGTGTTGCAAGACAGCTATGAATAATTTTGGCGAGATCGGGTCTCCTTGCCTGACACCTCTCTTTATGCTGATTATTTCGCCCACTCTACCCAATTTTACTCTACTTGTGCTGTTGGAGTAAATATTTTTTAGGATCTTGATGTATTTTTCGTTTATTTTTAGTGCTCTCAGCGCCTCCCAGATGCTCTCGTGTGAAATTGAGTCAAAAGCTTTTTTGTAGTCAATGAAAGCCAGATATAGAGGTCTGTTAAATTCTTGGTATTTTTCTATCACCTGATCGACCACTTGGATATGATCTGTTGTGTTGAAACCGCTTCTAAAACCAGCTTGTTCAATCGGTTGGTGGGCATCGATGACTGGAGCTATCCTTCCAAGTAGACAGGATGAAAAAAGCTTATAGAAACTAGACATTAAGCTTACATAACATAACATCACGCCTTTTATCCCCGAAAGGGTAGGCAGAGGTGCACACAGAAGTAACACCCACTTTTCACTATTTTTGTTATGAGTCCCATGTAATAGGGGGTGAGCCTATTGCCATATACCGGGCACATTTCCAGACTCCGTGCTATTACTGAGAATTTTTTAAAAACCCAGTAATACTTTGCCCGACCCGGGAATCGAACCCGATACCCCTTGCCCGGTAGTCGCACTCGCGACCACTCGGCCAACGAGGCAGTCATTCATAACATTAAGCTTAAGGACGATAATTGCCCATGTCAGCTGGGTCGCCTTTTTTATATAGTAGTATAATTTCCGATGTCATCCATTCATGTGGTACCGCTTCTTCATGAAGTATTTTATTCAATTCCATAGGATAGTTATTGGTACCAGTAGAAGAGCCTTTGCAACCGTTATGCATTCGTTGCTGATTCCTTCCGGTCCTGGGCTTTTTCTGATTTAAGTCTCGTTAACTGTTTCAATATTTCGTATTCTGTAAATTGAGGTACTGTAGAGGTAACTGTGCAGCTATAATTGAAGTGTTAGTTAAACGTAAAGAGCTACAAGTACAATTACAAAAAGAAAAAGATGCGGGAAACACAGCTTTTATAAAATATGATAAAATTATATTATACTGAACAACAAACAACCCCAACAGAAACAATCAAGCAAAAGATATCATTCAGAATCTCCGGAGACGCTTTACCCTGACAACCCAAATGCTCAACACACTAGCAAAAATACAGCTAAGAAAAATAAAGGGATTATGACGAATTATATAATACAAAAGCCCAAACTAATTCTCGCTCAAACAGAGCCAATTCAACGCCAATCGTGACACCAGATCAAAACACAACATAGCAATTAGAATCGGACTCTCTTCCAACCCCTTATCTCCCAGCACGGTCGGTCACCGCGGGAGAGCACGACCAAAACCCCCCGAGAACACTTACTAAAACAAGAAATACACTCTTCATTTGCACTCTCAACGTAAGATCACTATCTTCTGACCAAAAATTTATTGAGCTCAAAGCCGCATTGAAAGATATTAACCATGATATAATAGGATTGAGCGAAGTTCGTCGCCTAGGAGAAAAGATAATCGAAGACGACGAATACATTTTCTACTACATTGGCCAAACAAAAGGACTTTATGGAGTAGGTTTTCTAGTAAAGAAGAAACACAAGGATAAGATCACAAAATTTACTGGGATTTCGGAAAGAGTTTGCGTACTGGAGATCAGAATAGAGAATCTGTGTTTTGCAATAATACAAGCACACGCCCTCACTGAAAACTCATCAGAGGAAGAAATAGACAACTTTTACGAAGACTTAGAGAATGCTCATGATTCCACACATAGGTACTGAGTATGTTTTTTGTATGGGCGATTTTAATGCTCAAATCAAAATCCCAGAAAAGTTCGAACGCTCCGTTACTGGAGAGTACGGCTATGGCTCTAGAAGCGCTCGAGGTTCGAGACCAATTCAATTCGCGCAGGAGCACAACCTGAAAATTATAAATACTATGTTCAACCTAAAACCAAAAAACTGCTGGACTTGGATCTCTCCAGATAAAAACACCAGAAATGAAATCGATTACATCATGGCCACAAAACACAGCATGATCTCTAAATACGAAGTACTACAATCTTTCTCCTTTGGATCGGACCACAGGCTACTAAGAGCAACAATTCACCTAAACACCACAAAGAAAAGTAGATGAAACTTCTCCAAAATATCCACTAAGCTAGAAACTCCAGCAGAACAGGAAACATATCTCACAAACCTCGACGGCCGTATACCGCAACTTATAGAGAATCAAAACAATTATAACATGGAGGAGTATTACCAACAAATCATACAACAAATCATGACAAGTCTAAAAAATATTAAAGGAACACATAAGAACAAAATTCTATCGGCGAGAGCACTAAAACTCATGAAGGAAAGAAGCGAACTACAAAAAAAGCCCAATTTAAGTAAAGCTGACAAAGAACACCTAAAAATTTTGTACAAATGTACCAACAAAGAAATAAAAAGGTGCTACGCTACGTACAGAACAACAACTATGCAAAGACATCTCAGTAACTCTACCTCTAGATCTGCCAAGAAAGCTTACAAGGAGCTAAACCAAGCCAAAACATGGGTGCCTTTCCTAAAGTCTGGCAACAGTAAATGCAAATCTCGCACGGAAGTCATAGACGCTGCCACTAATTTCTACGCTAATCTTTATAAACAACCAGACACACAAAATCAAAACATGGTTCCCTATAGCTGCACAGAATCTACCATACAATCTAATAAATCCGTATCAATGTTATCATAAATTTCTGACTTTACATGACCATTTAAAAAAGCTGTCTCGACATCCATTTGTTCAATAAATAAATTTTTACAACTGTATGACAATAAAATTTTCAATGTTTGCATTTTTCCTACTGGCGAATAAACATTTTCAATAAATTCCTTTTGTTGAAATCCTCTTACAACTAATCTAGCTTTAAACACATTATCACTTTTCTTTTTAAAAACCCACTTAACATCAATAACTTTTTTATCTTTAGGCCTATCAACAATTTGCCAGGTATTATTTTTATTTAAGCTATTTATTTCAGAGTTCATTGCCTCATGCCATTGTTTATAATCATAAGAATTTATCGCCTCCTCAAATGTATTTGGGACGTTTGCATCTACATAATTTACATACATAAAATGAGTAACTGGATTTCCATACCTAGACACTGGTTTCCTTTTTCTTTTAGATGATTCTACTGGTACAAGTTTATATTCATTGTCATTTAAATTATCATTATCAGATCTTTGTTATTAGAGATTGTCTCACTTGCATCTAAGCTTTCATTACATTCATAATCAGTTTTGGACATTTCAGTTGTACTACTTGAAGTTACATCGCTATTTAAATTATTATTATTCTTTGTTTGATCATCGAGTTTTTCTAAGCAAATTAACTGTGTATTTTCTTCCATAACTTGAACATGTCTAGCATTAATTATTTTGTTATTTAATAGAACTCTGTAACTATTTTCATTATAACCGACTAAAATTCCTAGTTGGGCTTTATCATCCCATTTACTTTTTCTCAAAACTTCAGGAGTCCTGACAAAAACTTTACTACCATAGATTTTTAAATGTCCTACATTTGGTTTGGTTCCAAAAAATATCTCTTAAGGAGTTTTATTTTCAACTGTATTTGCAATTGTTCGATTTTTTAAGTATGCTGCTGTTTTTACTACTTCTGGCCAAAACCTTTTATGAATCCTAGCTTCTCTCAATAAACATCTTGCTATATCCATAACGGATCTATTTTATCTTTCTGCTACTCCATTTAGTTCATGAACGTAGGGTGGACATGGTAACAAATTTATACCTTTTTGTTTTACAAAAGCATATATATCCTTATTTAAATATTCCTTGCCATTATCACATTGTAGTTTCTTGACTCTTTTATTAAATTTATTTTCTACTAAATTCACAAATTCTATAAAGCAATTAACAGATTCAGATTTACTCTTTATACAAAAAATTCTTGTGCACTTACTATAGTCGTCAATGAAAGTCACAAAATATGTTTCACCACCATAACCCGTTGTATTATGTGGTCCATTCAAATCTGTGTGAATTAATTCTAAAATTTCAGTAGTCTTTTTTCTATTATTTTGAAAAGGAACATTAGACATTTTACTTTGAATACAGTTTGCACACTTCATTTCAGTGTTTTCAATCTCATCTGGCAAACCAAGTACTAATTTTTCATTTATTTTGAAACGACAATTTATCGTTCTAATTTCTTGACTATTCAAAGGTTTAATGTAAGACTGAACATTATTTTCAAAGAAACTCCCTAAAACGTCTTTTAATTATTGTTCCCTAAGAGTTTCTGCGCATACGGAAAACACAGTTTTTTATGTGGATGCGTGTACTTACACGCTTTCGTACGCACTCTTCAGGAAAAAATAAGAATCAGAACCTTTATTTGCACGATGTATGGTATTTACAGAAACTAAACTTCTTGTTGTTTTTAACGGCTAAATTAGTGAACACATTATTGATGAAAGTTACGGACAAAAACAACCCTAGATACTATAGGTAAGTGCGACAGTAGATAGGACATTTATGCCTTATTTATACACCATCATATCAAAGCTTTAATAATTCTTATACACATAAACTACGTTTAAAAAGAATCGGCCTTAACCCCCATCTTTTTAAGGTCGATTTTTTAATATTAGGTTATTAAACCTTCTCCTAAGGGTAACAAACACTTGTCTGAAAACCGGATCAAAATCGTGTCAGCCAAACGCGAGATTCGATTATCTCGCGTTTGATTGCGCAAACATAATACATACAGGTCAACTGAGACCTTCTGTTTTTGAATTCGGTTATAAAGGCGAAGATATGTAATAATAACAATTAATAAGTACGCAATAAGTAGGTACCTGTTAGAACGTGCAAAATATAAAAATTCACTAGTTTCTAAGCCACATCATAAATAGCTACCACGGTTTGCCGCGCACACGATAGATAATTGAGTACCATATGTACACAAAACACCGTTAATTAGTTCGCAGCGCTACACATCGACACTAGTATGACTACACAATATACATGTGTGGGTAATTTCATATTAATAGATATGTATAGAAACATTCGTCTATCACACACATCTTGGTATTTAAATATCATTTTTGTGTCGGTATACGTAATTATTTAGTAAATAAATTTAAATAAAAACGAGGGTAAAGATAAAAATAACTTATAACAAACTTTGAATAAATCGAAATCAAATAATGACCAATACCCATACCATTACCCATATAAATATAGTGTTTTCTCATCGTATTTTTATGTTACTGAATGGTATACAATATTTCGATGATCTCATTCACAGCGCGTTTGGCGTAATGGTTATCACCTCCAGTAAAGTGCCGCCGGATCGATTCCAGCATTCACAAATTGTTTCTAGAATTCATTAATAAAATATTTAAAATTTGAAACAATGTTTTAATCTTTTCTTTTTTTTCTATCCTATTTTTCTAAATCTTCTTATGTTAATTTTAAAAGTATATACTTTATCGCATGATATTTCCCAATTCGACTATAAGGTTTATTGGCATATTGATTAATTATTATTTAAAGAACTTTAGGAACTTAACTGTGGTATGATAATTAATTATTATAAATATTGTATAATAAATAAAAATAAATACTTATTTGTATAATAAATAAATAAACTGTAATAAAAGATAGTATTGTTTTATTTACCGACTTATCTGCTTCTTTTATAGCCCGATTAAATAGCTTTCAGCTGGAATAGAACTCACATCATCATTGACCATTGAAAGATGATAAAAGCGTGCTCATTAACCAGTCGACCACGAACGCTACGTTTTCTTTTTTTTAATCTTTATTTATTAACGAGGGTTTGATCACGCAGTGAACATGTCACCCTCATAGTTACCCTTAATTGTAATAAACTATACAACAAAAGCTTACAATAAATACATAAAATTAAATTAAATTAACATCTACGCTTAATTCCTATATTAACTAATTTGTATAATAATCTAGCAGCTTTAGCTGTCGGAAAAGCCAAAATAATGTTACAAATACCTAAATCTTTAATATTAATTGAATGTTCAAAATTAATCGTGCATCTCTCGGCTTCGTTTCGGACACATTCCAACATAATGTGCAATACATCTTCAATTTTATTACATTCCGTACAGTTTGGAGATGAAACTTTACCCACCAATGCTGCAAAACAGTTCAATGGAGAACGCTACGTTAATACCCATCAAAATGTTGGGCCATATCAATGATTGTAAATAGTTTTAACCTTACCCGTGAATTAAATTATAAAAATACATATACCGACACAAGAATGAAAATACCAATGTGAATGTGGTGGACGAATATTTTTATACACAATAATATGAAATTACCCACACATGTTCACTGTGTAAAAGATAGTAGTGTCGATGTGTGGCGCTGCGAACTAATTAGCGGTGTTTTGTGTACTTACCTTAATACCAGCATTAAAAGATATCTTGATCTGGCATTATGGAACGTTGTAAATAAAAAGTATTTATATTGATAAAGTTTATCTTGCAATTTGTTGTTATTAGGGACATATAAAATTAAACTGTCTTGTGACCACATAAAATGCGATAATCATTGCGATATAAAATATGAAACCCTTAGGTATGTACTAAGGGAATGTACCTAGATAAGTTTATCTCATAATACCTATTCGAAACTAAGCATGATTAAACGTTTTTCCTAAACTTACCTAAGCGTGCTCCCTCACATCACGGGAGCTTTCACGTGTATCTAACATTATAGATTCGACTTTAAGCATTACATTACAATAATACCTCGCTGAATAACGAGCATTTGCATGTAATGTAAGTAACATATAGATTCGACTTTAAGCATTTTATAGCAAGGTGTCAGACATTGATGTTACAAGTTGTATCAAGATATTACACATTGTATCATTACAAGGTGCGCATTGTAATGCTCGGTTTTCCTCCTTCACTGATGTAATGATCAGACCCGTAAAGTTACATTACACGCGAATGCTCCCGGTAAGGGAGCACCTTAAAAAATAAAACTGCGAAAAAAATCCTCTCAGAAAGTCAACGCTTCTCTCTTGAAAAAAGGAATTGGTACAACAATAACATCTACGTTTGACGAGCGGTTAGGAGATGGAACATTGCTGTCCATCTTCAGGATGCACTAAGATCCATTTATCTACTTAATTAGACTTCCTAAAATGAGGACTTTTGGCGCCACTAGATGCGCAAGTGCATCAGTTTTCTGCACCACGTTGTAGAAAACTGAAAAGTCAAAGTCAGTCAAAGAAAGACATATTTATCCCACTAGGTATTTTTTTTTTTAAGGGGGGAATGACTGCTCCCGCCTGGGTGAGGCGGGAGGGAGTGTCAGACTCTTACTGACTAAAAACCACCCCGTTCCTTCTACTGCACGTCGAGCCGGAGCCCCGGTTACCCGTTAGGTTCTCCGCGACGTCCCACTAGGTATAAGTACTTAATACATTATTCCGTGATTGTAATCTACTTCACGTAGTTAATTGTTTGCCTCAATAGGACTACCTCATCACAAACAATATCGATACTTTTCCTTTCATCGTTAAGCCACCTGTCTTGCCAGACAATACAAAAGTGATTGATTTAAGTAATTGTGTTATAAATAACGAATATAAAAAGTCTTTCAACAGCTCACAATCTTAAATGATAAGTTGCATTTTCGCTTAAGTTCATTGATAAAGGACCATATAAAATGCCCGCAAACATTAAAAATAACATATTCGCACCCAGTGCTGACAGAAAAGTAAGTAACTTTGTCTTTGGAGACCTAATTGATATTTTTTATTATTTAATTATCACTATGTGACTACTGGGTGTTTTTTTTTAATTCTCAGTAGTAGCACGGAGTCTGGATATGTGCCCAGTATATGGCAATAGGCTCACCCCCTATTACATGGGACTCATAACATAAATAGTGAAAAGTGGGTGTTACTTCTGTGTGCACCTCTGCCTACCCCTTCGGGGATAAAAAGGCGTGATGTTATGTTATGTTATGTTATATGACTACTCTAATTATTGAAATACTAATATTATTATCTGATGATGATGATAAGAAAGACGTTATCTAGAAGATGTTCTTCAAAGATTTTTTTTATTATTTGGTATCCCGGAGTTTGACCACTATCTCGCCTGGTGGTAAGCGATGTTGCGATCTACGATGGATGAATTGCTACATTCACACTTTTACATGTGGGTTCCAATAATAATTTCTCAATGATTGTATGTTTTCAGATCTACAAAGATGAAATTCTTCGCAGCCATCGTTCTTGTCGCCGCTGTGGCTTCAGCCACCCCCGTGGAGCGCCCCAGCGCCTCCGCAATTTTAGAACACCTCGCCGAGGCCATCGCTGCCCTCAAACCTGAACCTGTTGCTGTGGGACCCGCCATAGTAGGTGCTGACTTATCACCCATCGCCATCGGACCCGCCATCATTGAGAGCCCCGAGCCCGTTGCCATTGGACCTGCCTGGGTTGAATCCCCCGAGCCCATCGCCATTGGACCCGCCATTATTGACGGACCTGAGCCTGTTGCTGTTGGACCCGCATGGATTGACTTCCCCCTGCCCGACGGTGGTGCTGCCTCTGCCCCCGTTGCGCCCTCTCCCGTGGCTGTCATCCCCGGCCCCGTGTCCTCTGAGATTGCTTCTGGTTCTCCTCTTGTTCAGATCATTCTGAACATCAACCACGTTTCCGCCGTGCCTGAACCCGTCGCTGTTGGTCCCGCCGTTGTTCCCGCCATTGTTCCTGAGCCTGTCCACGTTGTGGACGTCGCCCCTGAGCCCGTACATGTTGTAGAGGTTGCCCCTGAGCCCGTGCAGGTCGTGGAGGTCGCCCCTCCCATTCCTCCCATCGCCGTGAATCCCATCGGTGTCGTCGCTCCCGAGCAGGTTGAGCCTGTCGTCATCGGCGTGCCTGTCTTCCCCCAGCCTGTACTTAACTAAATATTGTCATCGTTTATCCGATCTCACCGAAACATTTTTCTACTGGTTTAAATAAAAAATACTCATAAATATACATGCAAACATAAAAAATATTTTATTTTATATAATGTTCCTAAAAATGTTATACCTAGGTACGTTACTAAGTAGGTACCTAATTATCTTTTCTTTTTCAATTTCCATTCAAGTCAGATAATTAGTAAATTTCACTTGCATGTAATCCTTTCTCCTTCGAAAATATATCTTATTTTATTTCTATGGCTAACTAAATTGCAACTTCATCTATCTATCATTTAAGACTAGTCAAGTCAAAAGTCCAAACAATATAAACTCGACACCCCGTACAAGTAATATGCAGACCCGTAGCTATTATTATTGACTGCACGGTTGGTGCGGTGACTGGGCAACCGGTTGCCGTGCAACATGTCGCGGGTTCGATTCCCGCACGGAACAACACTTTGTGTGATCCATAAATTGTTGTTCCGGGTCTGGGTTTCATTGTGTATGTGACCTTGTATGTTTGTAAACGCACCCACGACACAGGAGAAAATCCTAGCTCGGGGCAACGCTTTTTAAAGAAAAAAAAAACACATTATTAGCCACGCCCGCTTCTTATGCATTGGGATACAGGTTCGAAACCTACCAACGGCAAGTACCAATGTAAATTTTTCCGAGTTATTTGTACTTTCTAAGATTATTTAGACACCACTGACAAACGTTGAAGGAAAACATCGTGGGTTAACTTGGGCTTATAATTTCTAATTATAAATTTGAAATCGCCAACCCACATTGAGCAAGCGTGATGATTAATGTACAAACCTTCTCCACGTGAGAAGAGGCTTTGGTCAGCTGTGGACATTTATAGACTGTTGATGATGATGATGATGTGGTTATTAAACCACTTATCAGCTTGTGAAGGACATATCGGTTCTAGTTAGTAGCAATATATAACTTACGCCGTTGCGAATCGCTAAGAGAATTGTTTAAAACGATAAACATCTTAACAGTGCCCTGTCAATACATATATGAAAATATAATGTATGTAAGAAAGAATAGGCAATTGTTCGAAAAAAGAAGCGATAGACACAATCTTAATACTAGAGGCAAGAATAAGTTAGCTGTACTGCAATTCAGACTGTCCAAGGTGCAGAAATCCTTTATGGGGTTAGGTATTAAATGCTATTATAAAATACCAAATAGCATACTAGATCTAAATGAAAGTAAATTTAAAACATATATTAAGCGCGAATTATGTAAACAAGCGTACTACAGGGTGATTGATTATCTTGAGGATAGGAATGCTTGGCAGCGTGTTGGTTCGGCTCCACTGGACAATACTCAAATGTAGTCAGTACCTAGTTCAGATTACGATAATAGGTAATTTAACACTTTGATTCCGATGAAGGCAATCTATTTTTCTTGTGGCATCGAGCATTTCTTTCTTTATTTAAACAAGAGTATATTTTTTATTTTTTTCTTGTATAGAAGCACTATTTTATATGGATTGTCAGTATACATATGTGAGGACCATGTCAGACTTAAGATATTGTTTTCTCTTGGTTTTGTTTTTTTTTTTATATTTTGGTATGTTCTGTTATTTGTATGTTGCGTCAGGTATGTCTTTACATTATTCTCACATGTGTGTACAATATTGGAATATGTATCAGAGCAATGTAAAACAGACTTTGGAGTTTCTTGCTCGTTCTTCTCCACTCGAATCGACATTTTGGAACGAGCGCCTAGCTTCACTGACGGACAGACTGACAGACTATTATATATCTCATATTTGTTGACGTTTCAAAAGTACCAAATTATGGTTTAATTGAAATAAATGCTTTTGAGTTTGAGTTTGAGTTTGAGTTAGAACTCCGTACAAACCCTCAAAATAGGCTGTAAGCAAGAAAAGGAAGATGGAGACTAAGTAAAGTAATTACTAAAGTTTAATTATCTTTCTTTACTATTTTACTACACAAAATCATAATAAACAAAACATTTAATACGCTAGTAGATAAATGAATTCAATAGTTTCCTTGTACAATAAGCACAATCTTGGATTTAGTCTTAGATAAGTTTCTATTGTATACAGATTAGTAGATAAACTTCAATATAAAATGTTCGCGAAAATTAACATTAGCATAGTCTTGTTACAAGCAGACGATAAGTAAGTATAGGTACCACGGTAGTACATCAGTCAAATTGTAAGAAAAATTGGTTTAAAAATCGTTGCTAACGAATCCATTGAAATATTTTCAGATAAATCAAAATGAAATACTTCATCGCCATCGCTCTGCTCGCCGCCGTGGCTTCGGCCGGTATGATCAAGCCCACCCCAGTGGGTGCTGAGCTCGCCGAGCTCCAGGAGATCGTCGCCGCCATCAACAGCCCCAGCACCGACCCCGCCACCGCCGCCGCCCTCGAACAGATGCTCCTCGATGCTCTAGGCATCAAGCCCGAGCCCGTAGATGTTGGACCCGCCATCATTGAAGCCGACTCCCACCCTATCTCTGTGGGACCCGCCATCATCGACTTCCCCCTTCCCGACGGTGGTGTTGTCGCTGAGGAGCCCATTGTCCCTAGCCCCGTTATTGTCGCTCCCGCTCCCGTCGCTGCTGCCAGCACTCCCCTGGTCCAGATCATCCTGAACATCAACCAGGCATCCGCTGAGGCTAGCCCCATCGCCGTTGGCCCCGCTGTCGCCCCCGAAGCCATTGTGCCTGAACCCGTCCACGTTGTGGATGTCGCCCCTGAACCCGTCCAGGTTATTGAGGTTGCCCCCGAACCCGTCCAGGTCATCGAAGCCGCTCCTGTACCCGTTGAGCCCGTCGTTATCGGAGTCCCCATCCTCCCTGAAGCCGTCGTGGCCCTCCCCGAAGCTCTCAACTAAGAATAATAATGAAGTCAATTTAATTTTAAGTACACGTTAAGACATGACAATAAAACAGTTGCATCTATCATAGATATTTCTTTTTCTTCTTAAAACTTACCTGTAGGTACCTACCGAATTTATGACTTAATGGAAAAGAAAGACAATAACGATCAAGCTAGACTTCTGTCAACACTGCTAGACAATATTAATACATAATATTAAAATATTGTGTGTTATTTATTTGCATCAGTCACAGATACCTACTACTACTACTACCTATACAACTACATATGAACTATGAAAGATAGTTAATGTAGATAAGTATAGAAAGTTCACTGCTGTAAACTGCAGAGGTGTTTCTCAAATAGCGCAATATGTGTAAAGTTTACTTTTAGTGTATAATATGGGTTGAAATGCTGATGACAACTGATATGCTTGGAGATAATAGGTTTTCCATTTATGTAGCTTGCGAGCCAAGTTACTGTCTTGTTAAAAATTCAGAAGTAAGTTGTACTTAAGATGTCCCATCAGAGAGTAATCATAGCGACTCCCAAAGTTGGAATGCACATGAAAGTTTACTCTTAGAAAGAGGGCTTCTTATTCGTAAGAGGTTAAGAGGGTTTGCCATAATTTCCACGCTTAGCGGTTGGGTTCCAGTTTCAAAGGTTCTTCCAAAACTGATTCAATCCTAAGAGTCTTAGGCAAGGCGCGCACTATCGGCATCGGCAAGGAAAGGATCCTTCAGCATCTTACACGCAAGCACACACTATTGGAAACTATGCTTTAGCATACTGGAAAGTTCTTAGGGATGACGAGGCGTCCTTAAGCATGGCGCACCATCCTGAAGCATGCCTAAGCATTTTAATATCAAATTTCTCGTCATAACAGTCTCAGAGTTGTTACAAGCTAGTTGTCTGAGTTGATTTTAATACGGTAATGTTAAAAAAAAGACTGCACATTAAATAGGTTTAATTTCAAATCTGAATCAAGACCGGCGGGCCGGCGGCGCACCGACAGAAAGCAATGCCCGAAAGCTTTGGCGTGAGTTAGCGGAGTGTGTGGATGAAGAAGCGCGGCGCTCGCGCAGCCGTGGGTCTTTATACCGCCATCCCGCGCGTCCCCGCCTCTATGGTCAATGGCCATACTAATGCGCCGACAGTAAAGTGGGATCTAGTGCTCAAGCTCTTGCTAAAGAAGAAGAGAAATCTAATCAATCAAGCCGGCGGCTGGCGGCCGGAGGATGCCGAAGCATCCCGAAGCATCCTGAAGGATTCTCAAAGCTGCCGATATAGCAGCCTCAAGCATACCGAAGCGGTATTTCTGTTATTACGACCATATTCACGGCAATTTCTACTTCATTGCTATTATATTAATGTATATTGTTATTTGCCACCTAAAATCCCCAGACGTGCCGATGCCGATAGTGGGCGCCGGGCCTTAGACTAAAACCTCGTACCATGAAGGGAAAGACGAATATCAGAGATTACTTGCAATTTCACAAACCCAGTTTTAGTAACATAGCACCTCAAGTAATCCATTAAAAAGTTTTTTTTTATACAGAGGGTCTGTTTATACCGCACTGGACTGATCTGACTAAGCAACAATACATCTATAAGGAATTCACTACAAGATATGCTCTAAAAGGATTTGACTGCACGGGTGGTGCGGTGACTGGACAACCGGCTGCCGTACAACGTGTCGCGGGTTCGATTCCCGCACGGAACAACACTTTGTGTGATCCACAACTTGTTGTTTCGGGTCTGGATGTCATTGTGGATGTGAACTTGTATGTTTGTAAACGCACCCACGACACAGGAGAAAATCCTAATGTGGGAAACGTATTAAAAAAAAATGTAACATTTAAATTTCTGGGCGTTCATATTTTTTTCTAAGTTTTATTAAAATATCTACCTGGGATGGTTGGGAGGTATGAGTTTCCACAAGAGGCAATAGCTAATTGAACCGTAATATACGTCTTGCGCATAGAGAATGTTCTTTTTTATATTTATATTGGAGATAACAAATGATGTAACAGTGATGATGATGATGACATCAGACATTGATAAAGACGATGATGGCCTTGTAGTACCAATATCATGCTTGGATTTCATTGCAATAGATTGACTGCCTCGTTGGCCGAGTGGTCGCAAGTGCGTGCCGGGCAAGGGGTCTCGGGTTCGATTCCCGGGTCGGGGAAAGTATTAGATACTGGGTTTTTAAAAATCTCAGTAGTAGCATGGAGTCTGGAAATGTGGCCGGTATATGGCAATAGGCTCACCCCTTATTACATGGGACTCATAACATAAATAGTGAAAAGTGGGTGTTACATTGTACAGCGGCATTAAGTGCCGAAATGTACACCTATGCCTACCCCTTCGGGGATAAAAAGGCGTGATGTTATGTTCATTGCAATATGTTTCTTAAATAGACAGTGGTCTCAGCATATTGATAGTCTATGGACATTGGCGTGCTATTGTACATATATCTAAGCCTTTTTGAAATAGAAAAATCATCCAATACGTTTTCTCTTTCGGGTGAGGCGAGAGGGAGTATCAAAGTCTTACTGACTAAAAACCCCCCTTCGATCCTACTCCTACTCTTTGAGCTAGTGCCTCAGTGTCGTTAAGTCCTCCCCGGCTCCATATCGGCATCAGCCCAACTGGGCCCCATCTGTGGTTGTTTGAGGCGCGCGGAACGTGACGCATCGTAATTGCATAGGCATTTGTACGTCCTTTATAAAAAAAACCTGAACTCTTTGTACCTGGTACCTCTCGAAAGACTGCGTTGAATTGCGATTTTTAAGTCTACCAAGTGTGAAGGTTATTGTAAACCCTCTAATGTAGAGGAGGTCCATAGTTCAGCAGTGGGCCGGTCACGGGGAATAGATGTCGTTCGCTGTTTCTTTCTAAATTTACACCGATGTTCTTATCTCAGTAGATGTTGCCCTTTTTTTTAAGGGGGGAATATCATCAAATGACTGCACATACACCCCGTTCTTTCTCCTGTACGTCGAGCCGGAGCCCCGGTTACCCGTTAGGTTCTCCGCGACAGATGTTGTCCTGAGATTAGTTTTGCTGTGTTTATCAGTACAATATCAGTATGAATGGTAAAGTTTATTTAGGGCGTCATTAATAATTAATCCAATAGACACGTGCTGAAATAGTAAGTAGGTACCTAACTATACTATTACAACTACTGAAGTACGTTATTTGCCTATCTTGCTACCTAAACCTAATAAGGAATCAAATGATATATGAACCCAATAAAAGTAGTTTCCTTATACTTAATCTTGGATTTAGTCTTAGATAAGTTTCTTTTGTATACAGATTAGTTGATAAACTTCAATATAAAATGTTCGCGAAAATTAACATTAGCATAGTCTTGTTACAAGCAGACGATAAGTAAGTATAGGTACCACGGTACTACATCAGTCAAATTGTAAGAAAAATTGGTTTAAAAATTCGTTGCTAACGAATCCATTGAAATATTTTCAGATAAATCAAAATGAAATACTTCATCGCCATCGCTCTGCTCGCCGCCGTGGCTTCGGCCGGTATGATCAAGCCCACCCCAGTGGGTGCTGAGCTCGCCGAGCTCCAGGAGATCGTCGCCGCCATCAACAGCCCCAGCACCGACCCCGCCACCGCCGCCGCCCTCGAACAGATGCTCCTTGATGCTCTAGGTATCAAGCCCGAGCCCGTTGATGTTGGACCCGCCATCATTGAAGCCGACTCCCACCCCATCTCTGTTGGACCCGCCATCATCGACTTCCCCCTTCCCGATGGTGGTGTTGTCGCTGAAGAGCCTGTCGTCCCCGGCCCCGCTATTGTCGCTCCCGCTCCCGTCGTTGAGGCTGCTCCCGTCGCTGCTGCCAGCGCTCCCCTGGTCCAGATCATCCTGAACATCAACCAGGCCTCCGCTGAGGCTAGCCCCGTCGCAGTTGGCCCCGCTGTCGCCGCTGAGGAGATCGTCCCAACTCCCGTCCATGTTGTTGAGGCTGCCCCTGAACCCGTCCAGGTTGTCGAGGTTGCCCCCGAGCCCGTCCAGGTTGTCGATGCCGCCCCTGTACCCGTTGAGCCCGTCGTCATCGGAGTCCCCATCCTCCCTGAAGCCGTCGTCGCCCTCCCCGAAGCTCTCAACTAAATCGAAAAATCAAATGTAATTTACTTATAAGATCCCATTAACATGCCAATAAAATCGTTGCATTAATCCATTAAAACTGTTTTTTTTTACTTCTATATTCGCTAACGATTCAGGAACCTCGGAAGGTTATAACGGAGCTGTCATTCGATTTCAAAATGAATGCAGATTTATTTTCCAGTTTCAAAAATAGATTTCGAACAAGAGAGCATTTTATGTAAATAGATTACAAGTCTGGAGAAGAACAATGGTTAATTTTTAGCTATAACTACTATTTTAATTGCGACATTGCACTTCGTAAACAAATGACCCATCAATCAAATTACATCTGAAATGAAAAGTATAGAAATACATTGTGTATTGTGTTTCACCTTTCTAATTTTTTACGCGAAGCATCATGGAATAGTAAAATGGTAGGTTAGAGTGTAGCCTTAGAGGCGCTATGGCGCGAGGACTCAGAAAATTTTTCATAAAAAATGAGAATTCTTATAAGCGGCTGATTTTTCATTTCTATCTTTTAGTATATCTAAAGATAAGGTGAATATTATCTGGGCACTTTTTATCTAGGGCTTCAGGTTCGCCTGAAAATGATGCCCTAAAGGTCAGTTGGGGGTGTGTAAAAACACTTTTTAGGCACCCCGACACATTTGGATGAAAATGAGAGGAGAAGTCATTAGATGATTTTATCCCCTCAAAAAAAGTAGGTAGTTACATGGGGCGGCGGAAAAAAGTGGCTTACACTGATGAACAATATAAATCCGGCACTGACGCATAGCACCGAAAACTATCGGGCAGATTTTTATTTAGTCCGATTCAATTCAACTAGTCGTTTAGCCGGTGTATTACAAAAAATCATCTAATGACTTCTCCTCTCATTTTCATCCAAATGTGTCGGGGTGCCTAAAAAGTGTTTTTACACACTCCCCCAACTGACCTTTAGGGCTCATTTTCAGGCGAACCTGAAGCCCTAGATAAAAAGTGCCCAGATAATATTCACCTTATCTTTAGATATACTAAAAGATAGAAATGAAAAACCAGCCGCTTATAAGAATCCTCATTTTTTATGAAAAATTTTCTGAGTCCTCGCGCCATAGCGCCTCTATGGCTACACTCTAACCTACCATTTTACTATTCCATGATGCTTCGCGTAAAAAATTAGAAAGGTGAAACACAATACACAATGTATTTCTATACTTTTCATTTCAGATGTAATTTGATTGATGGGTCATTTGTTTACGAAGTGCAATGTCGCAATTAAAATAGTAGTTATAGCTAAAAATTAACCATTGTTCTTCTCCAGACTTGTAATCTATTTACATAAAATGCTCTCTTGTTCGAAATCTATTTTTGAAACTGGAAAATAAATCTGCATTCATTTTGAAATCGAATGACAGCTCCGTTATAACCTTCCGAGGTTCCTGAATCGTTAGCGAATATAGAAGTAAAAAAAAACAGTTTTAATGGATTAATGCAACGATTTTATTGGCATGTTAATGGGATCTTATAAGTAAATTACATTTGATTTTTCGATTTAGTTGAGAGCTTCGGGGAGGGCGACGACGGCTTCAGGGAGGATGGGGACTCCGATGACGACGGGCTCAACGGGTACAGGGGCGGCATCGACAACCTGGACGGGCTCGGGGGCAACCTCGACAACCTGGACGGGTTCAGGGGCAGCCTCAACAACATGGACGGGAGTTGGGACGATCTCCTCAGCGGCGACAGCGGGGCCAACTGCGACGGGGCTAGCCTCAGCGGAGCCCTGGTTGATGTTCAGGATGATCTGGACCAGGGGAGTGCTGGCAGCAGCGACGGGAGCAGCCTCAACGACGGGAGCGGGAGCGACAATAGCGGGGCCGGGGACGACAGGCTCTTCAGCGACAACACCACCATCGGGAAGGGGGAAGTCGATGATGGCGGGTCCAACAGAGATGGGGTGGGAGTCGGCTTCAATGATGGCGGGTCCAACATCAACGGGCTCGGGCTTGATACCTAGAGCATCGAGGAGCATCTGTTCGAGGGCGGCGGCGGTGGCGGGGTCGGTGCTGGGGCTGTTGATGGCGGCGACGATCTCCTGGAGCTCGGCGAGCTCAGCACCCACTAGGGTGGGCTTGATCATACCGGCCGAAGCCACGGCGGCTAGCAGAGCGATGGCGATGAAGTATTTCATTTTGATTTATCTGAAAATATTTCAATGGATTCGTTAGCAACGAATTTTTAAACCAATTTTTCTTACAATTTGACTGATGTAGTACCGTGGTACCTATACTTACTTATCGTCTGCTTGTAACAAGACTATGCTAATGTTAATTTTCGCGAACATTTTATATTGAAGTTTATCAACTAATCTGTATACAAAAGAAACTTATCTAAGACTAAATCCAAGATTAAGTATAAGGAAACTACTTTTATTGGGTTCATATATCATTTGATTCCTTATTAGGTTTAGGTAGCAAGATAGGCAAATAACGTACTTCAGTAGTTGTAATAGTATAGTTAGGTACCTACTTACTATTTCAGCACGTGTCTATTGGATTAATTATTAATGACGCCCTAAATAAACTTTACCATACATACTGATATTGTACTGATAAACACAGCAAAACTAATCTCAGGACAACATCTGTCGCGGAGAACCTAACGGGTAACCGGGGCTCCGGCTCGACGTACAGGAGAAGGAACGGGGTGCTTTTTAGTCAGTAAGAGTCTGACACTGCTTCCCGCCTCACCCAGGCGGGAGCAGTCATTTGATGATATTCCCCCCTTAAAAAAAAAGGGCAACATCTACTGAGATAAGAACATCGGTGTAAATTTAGAAAGAAACAGCGAACGACATCTATTGCCCGTGACCGGCCCACTGCTGAACTATGGACCTCCTCTACATTAGAGGGTTTACAATAACCTTCACACTTGGTAGACTTAAAAATCGCAATTCAACGCAGTCTTTCGAGAGGTACCAGGTACAAAGAGTTCAGGTTTTTTTTATAAAGGACGTACAAATGCCTATGCAATTACGATGCGTCACGTTCCGCGCGCCTCAAACAACCACAGATGGGGCCCAGTTGGGCTGATGCCGATATGGAGCCGGGGAGGACTTAACGACACTGAGGCACTAGCTCAAAGAGTAGGAGTAGGATCGAAGGGGGGTTTTTAGTCAGTAAGACTTTGATACTCCCTCTCGCCTCACCCGAAAGAGAAAACGTATTGGATGATTTTTCTATTTCAAAAAGGCTTAGATATATGTACAATAGCACGCCAATGTCCATAGACTATCAATATGCTGAGACCACTGTCTATTTAAGAAACATATTGCAATGAACATAACATCACGCCTTTTTATCCCCGAAGGGGTAGGCATAGGTGTACATTTCGGCACTTAATGCCGCTGTACAATGTAACACCCACTTTTCACTATTTATGTTATGAGTCCCATGTAATAAGGGGTGAGCCTATTGCCATATACCGGCCACATTTCCAGACTCCATGCTCCTACTGAGATTTTTAAAAACCCAGTATCTAATACTTTCCCCGACCCGGGAATCGAACCCGAGACCCCTTGCCCGGCACGCACTTGCGACCACTCGGCCAACGAGGCAGTCAATCTATTGCAATGAAATCCAAGCATGATATTGGTACTACAAGGCCATCATCGTCTTTATCAATGTCTGATGTCATCATCATCATCACTGTTACATTATTCGTTATCTCCAATATAAATATAAAAAAGAACATTCTCTA
Organism: Spodoptera picta; assembly: GCA_038387885.1. Lineage (NCBI taxonomy): Eukaryota > Metazoa > Arthropoda > Insecta > Lepidoptera > Noctuidae > Spodoptera > Spodoptera picta. The sequence goes on from JAZHFQ010000335.1 coordinate 2,910,792, forward strand.
TGCGCAAGACGTATATTACGGTTTGGAGTTTGAGGATCATTCGGGATTCAAGGACTGGGGAGATTGGGGAAGGGGAGGAGGGTATTGGGCTCCCGGTAACCTCGCTCAAACGATGAAACACAACGCAAGCGGTGGTTCACGTCGATTTTCTGTGAGGCCGTGGTATTACTCCGGTCGAGCCGGTTCGGAGAGGAGTTTCTAAGGTTTTCTTAAATTTCTATACAAATAGGGTTGTCACAAATTAGTAAATATTAAAATTTATTAGTCCAATTGATTAAATAAATTTATACTAAACAATGGCTGACTGCCATGTTCGTCTAGTTGTCAGTGGCCATAACTGTTATGCCGAGTCACGCTCGAAAGTTATGTTATACTAACACATGTAAGTAATTGAGGAGACTCAATCGTATTCGAGAGTGCCCAATAGATATCGAGGTCGCTCGAAAATAAACGTGGACACTCAATCGCTTTCGAAAAAAAAACGAAAACTAATAACAAACAAAAAGTCAAAACTAAAAAGCAAAAAATAACTAGATATTATTAGTACTAATAGGTTACCCTCCCACTGATAGGTAAGAAGTCGGTGCCATAAGTTCCATACAAAATTATTCATTAAAACCTTAATAGGTACATAATTCACAATTATTAGTTTTTGGTTTTTTGAAGTCGTTTTTTTAAACGCAGTTTTTATTTTATTATTTTATCATTTTCAGTGTAAAGCTACATATACCCGTTTTGTTACTTATAATCTATGCACTTATGTAGGTGCAAAGTTCTAACCAATACAAATTAATCAAGCCCAAACACAAGGTAGTTAATGTAAACCGCTGAGGAGTTCCCTCGACTGTCTGTCGGCTCAATCATCAGGTCGACTTCAAACCCTCATCAAATTGTTGTGTTTAAAAATCGTAATTGAAAAACATAATAGACGCATTACTCGTATAATATCGGTTGATTATAAAATCTGCCAGTGACATATCCTTATTTTTTTATTTATTTATTTATTTATTTATTTATTTATTTATTCCACTTACATTTATATAATGTAACTATATGTAATATAACAAAATGATCTTAAAATAATGAACTTAAAAATTTAAGCTATTTTTAAAAATGATTATTGTAAGTGTATAATTCTCACGAGTGAAACGTTAATCACAATTAAGGCAGTATGAAGATTAACTTTATCTTGCATCGTATAATTATGTATTTTATAATCAGACGCATAATATAGGATCTTGTTATTTATAATTTGTTTATAACTCTTATAAAAAACTGACTGCCTCGTTGGCCGAGTGGTCGCAAATGCGACTGACGGGCAAGGGGTCTCGGGTTCGATTCCAGGGTCGGGCAAAGTATTATTGGGTTTTTAAAAAAAATTCAGTAGTAGCACAGAGTCTGGAATTGTGCCCGGTATATGGCAATAGGCTCACTCAAAAGTGGGTGTTACATTGTACAGTGGCATAATGTACACCTCTGGGGTAGAAGGGAAGGGGTAGGCCCTTCGGGGTTAAAAGGCATGATGTTATGTTATGTCATATAGCATAGTAAAAGCTTAGTAAAAGCTCAAGCCTTGTTCCTTAGGGGATAGGCAGAGTAGTCGTATACACTATACAAATTTTTGCATATCTACCCAGGTAATACAGGTAATTTGAAACGAAGATTGGACTAAATTGTTTTATGATCTCCGACGGAATTCACAATCTAGTATTGATAAATTGCATTGTGCGTTTCATCCGCTGTTGATAAAAGACTATATAAAAAGCTAAAACTAAAGAAGTAATTCATAGTCCTATCATACACAGGCCAAAAAGTAAGTACCTATTTAAATGCAAATATAATAATTGGTTGCTTTATTTCTCAAAATAAAAATGTGAAAAACTAAGTCAAATCAAATCAAATTATTTATTTAGATTGCAAAAGTGTTAAAAAATCTTTGACTCAATAATATTCTACAATATAATTTGATTAAACTTTGTGTTTTCAGATCTACAAAGATGAAATTCTTCGCAGCCATCGTTCTCGTCGCCGCCGTGGCTTCAGCCACCCCCGTGGAGCGCCCCAGCGCCTCCGAAATCATCGGACACCTTGTCGATGCCATCGCTGCCCTGAAACCCGAACCTGTTGCTGTGGGACCCGCTATAGTAGGTGCTGACTTGTCACCCATCGCCATCGGACCCGCCATCATTGAGAGCCCAGAGCCCGTTGCTGTCGGACCCGCATGGATTGACTTCCCCCTTCCCGACGGTGGTGCTGCCCCTGCCCCCATTGAACCCTCTCCAGTGGCTGTCATCCCTGGCCCCGTGTCCTCCGAAATTGCATCTGGTACTCCCCTCGTTCAGATCATCTTGAACATCAACCAGGCTTCTGCTGCCCCTAGCCCCGTCGCTGTTGGCCCCGCTGTCGCCCCTGAGGCCATCGTGCCCACACCCGTCCATGTTGTGGATGTTGCCCCTGAACCCGTGCACGTTGTGGAAGTCGCCCCTGAACCCGTCCAGGTCGTCGATGTCGCCCCTGCTCCTGTTGAGCCCGTCATCATCGGAGTACCAATCCTCCCTGAACCCGTCGCCGCCCTCCCTGAAGAACTCAACTAAACAGAAAGTTTAATATTAAGTATTGCTTTATGAAAAAGTAGTAAAAAAATTGTTGCATAAAAATATATCTTTTATTTTAATAGGCATAAGTTCAAAATATTAAGTTATCGGTGTGGTTGCCACTTTGGAGAAGATGCTATTTAAAATAGTGCAATGGCGTGTTAAGACACCGAATCACTAATGATTGTTGACTTCATTAGGTACCAAGCAAAGAGTCTCATTCTCAGGGTCTGTCAAATGACAGATATTAATAAATTTTAAATATGATTATGAAGTCTAAAGTCTCGTCTTAATATTTTTCCTATTACAAATAAAACATTTGTGATATTGGTGAGTCTTCAAGAGGTGCTCCTTGTCGCCTAATTTTTAATTTAAAGTTTTGCTTATAAATGCCGAAAATAGGAGTGAAAGCATTCACTAAACAATGGTAAAAATTTAGGTACGTAAGGGGTCAAATTATAATCTCCTGATAGCTGGCTCACCCTACAAAGATACGAGGTCATGGTTAGGTAATAGAATCTATTAAAATTAACTTAATTTTTGGCCAAACATTCTCATTACATTTATTTCTCTATCCAGAATATTTGAAAAATCTATATATAAAAATTAATCCCTTTTTCCTTTGGTCGCGGCATCACGCGTGAATTGCTGGACCAATTTTACTATTTCTATTTCACTTGTTTTTTGTTGTATTTGTAAATATTAGGAGAAGGTTGTACCTCTACATAACATCACGCCCTTTATCCCCGAAGGGGTAGGCAGAGGTGCACATCATACTACTGTACAATGTAACACCCACTTTTCACTATTTATGTTATGAGTCCCATGTAATAGGGGGTGAGCCTATTGCCATATACCGGGAACAGTTCCAGACTCCGTGCTACTACTGAGAATATTTAAAAAACCCAGTAATACTTTGCCCGACCCGGGAATCGAACCCGAGACCCCTTGCCCGGCAGTCGCAATTGCGACCACTCTGCCAACGAGAAGGTTGTAATGGAAGAAAAATCCTGAAAATCCTACGGGAACGGGAGAAAACGGGATTGCGAGTACGAAGTCGCGGGTAGAAGGTAGTTCTTAATAATTAGAAAGCCTCGACAAGTTCCACAGCTGAACAGTTTCCCAGCCACTGCGACATCCATATTTAACTGATCAGTAATTGCCGCTGTATTATTGAATTATTGCTATAAACGAAAATTGATTAAAATATTTATTGTTTGCAAGTAACTCACAATATGATATTGACAAATTGTATTTTGCATTTCATCTGTTGATAAAAGACAATAATAATAATAATTTCCATAGTGCATACAGGGATAGTCGCCGGTTTGTGTGTCCATTACATTTATATTAAAGTTGTCTAAAGGGCCTCTGCGCAGTTGGCTTCGGCCCCTCGTACGCCTCCCAAATGACCGGGACCCTGTGGTCCCGTGAATGGTAAAGACATACATAATAATAAGCCAAAGGAAAATAACCAATTCATAGTCCTATTATTATGCTCCTATTATTATAAGTGTGGCAGGGCCATGCTTCGCTACATTCGGCACTTAAAGCCACTGTACAATGTAACACCCACTTTTCACTATTTATGTTATGAGTCCCATGTAATAGGGGGTGAGCCTATTGCCATATTCCGGAAACAATTGCAGACTCCGTGCTACTATTGAGTTTTTTTTAAAAAGCCCAGTACTTCTTTGCCTGACCGGGGAACCAAACCCCTTGCCCGGCAGTCGCAATTGCGACCACTCGGCCAACGAGGCAGTCTTATTTATTATTTACAAAAGTTGCATAAAAGCACTTTCATTTCAAAACAATAAGTTAATATGATTGAACTACTTAAATTACATTAATGGTCTAAGATCTGATAATATAACATCAACCTTCATGAATAAAAATGACTCAATAGGTAATTACCAATTATCCTTCCTCCCCAGTCTCCCTGATCCCCGTATACCTCATAATCCTTGAATTCCCAATTCTCGAAAGGCCGGTAACGCACTCATAACGCCTCTGGTATTTCAGGTGATTGTGTGCTTACCATAAATTACGCCAAGTCATGACGTCATCAATCTAATTGGAGCATCATTAGTAATACTAATTATAGTTTTCATGACTTTATAGTGAGTTTAGGATGTCATGCCATGGTATCAACGTTATTTAGATGGGTTCGTCGAAATGCCGCCATTGTATGATGTTTATTTCTTTGCACTGCACAAAATCGTATTCAAATAAGTAAAATAAGACTTACAGTAAGACTAACGCTACATTCAAAGTTTTGGGCAAAGGTGCACTATGAAAACAAATATGGTCCCAAAATTGAGCCTTGGTGCACACCCTTGGTAAGGTAAGCTTATACAACTGTTATCGATCACGTGAGGCAAGGAAACGTAAGAGAGATGTTAAAAAACTCTTATTTTGTTAAGCTTCACTATCTACATGTTATACATGTTTTTAAGTGTGGGAGAGCCATGCTTCGGCACGAATGGGCCGGCTCGACCGGAGTGATACCATGGTCTCACCGAAAACCGAACGCTTGCGGTGTGTTTCGTCGTGTGAGTGAGGTGACCGAAGGCCCAACTACCCTCCCCTTCCCCAATCTCCCCAATTCCTGAATCCCCAACGACCCTCAAACTCCTGATCCCCAAAAGGCCGGTAACGCACTTGTAACGCCTTTGGTGTTGCAGGTGTCCAAGGGCGACGCCGATTGCTTACCATCAGGTGATCTGTCTGCTAGTTTACCGACTTACGCCATAAAAAAAATATTGTTCATCTTATCCAAGCAAACGCTACAGAGCCTCCTAAGTCACAGCATGATAGATGAACTACCTAATGTTTAGCAATTAGCACCGCTCATGGACACCCTCACATCAGAAGAGTAACAAGATAGAATTAAAATATATCCAATCACAGTTTCTGAATGAAAAATTCCTAATTCGTCCAATGCACTATGTTGATAGTGTGGACGATCGATGGTTTTCAAATTTGCAAATGTTGTCACAGAACAAGGCATGATGTCTTCATTGAATTTTAGGCGTAGTTGCGGTATGATGACGACGTTTTGTTTTATCTGTGGAGGAATTATACTACTTAAAGTGTACTATAAAAAAAAAGATTATTCAATTTATCAAAACATTAAAGTTCACGGCTCATACGTAATCTACACCCAGAAGCATTCTACAGCAAGCATTATTTTAAACTAAAGTTGATATAGGTACACAAAACACCGTTAAATAGTTCGCAGCGCTACACATCGACACTAGTATGACTACACATTATACATGTGTGGGTAATTTCATATTAATAGATATGTATAGAAACATTCGTCTATCACACACATCTTGGTATTTAAATATCATTTTTGTGTCGGTATACGTAATTATTTAGTAAATAAGTTTAAATAAAAACGAGGGTAAAGATAAAAATAACTTATAACAAACTTGGAATAAATCGAAATCAAATAATGAGCAATCGAGCCATACAATACCCATATAAATATAGTGTTTTCTCATCGTATTTTTATGTTACTGAATGGTATACAATATTTCGATGATCTCATTCACAGCGCGTTTGGCGTAATGGTTATCACCTCCAGTAAAGTGCCGCCGGATCGATTCCAGCATTCACAAATTGTTTCTAGAATTCATTTCTAAATAAATCAATATTTAAAATTTGAAACAATGTTTTAATCTTTTCTTTTTTTTTCTATCCTATTTTTCTAAATGTTAATTTTAAAAGTATATACTTTATCGCATGATATTTGCCAATTCGACTATAAGGTTTATTGGCATATTGATTAAATTATTATTTAAAGAACTTTAAGAACTTACCTGTGGTATGATAATATAGTGCACATCTTCTTTACAAAGATATTGTAAAGAGGATGGTTGACACTTCAGGTGATCGAAGGGCTGGCTTCTACCTTGGACAAAGGTTAAGCATTGCCATTCAACGTGGTAATGCTGCCAGTCATTTGGGCACCCTACCTCACGATAATGATGAGGAAAATTTTTTTTTTTGATGCCTTATTATAGCTTATTTATTTATTATTACCTTTTTTTAAGGTGTAAATATTTTAGTTCATAGTTATTTATATTTTAAGTTGTATATATTTTCATTTAGTTATAGTTAATTTTAATTGTATATATAAAACATTTCATAACTTATGAGTAATTAATAATATCAAAGAAATATACATTATTATAAATATTGAATATAAAACCACTTATTTGTATAATAAATAAATAAACTGTAATAAAAGATAGTATTGTTTTATTTACCGACTTATCTGCTTCTTTTATAGCCCGATTAAATATTTCAAAAAACAAAAAAATAAATAAGAAAAACTACATAGTAAAATAAAAAAAGAATCTTTCAGCTGGAATAGAACTCACATCATCATTGACCATTGAAAGACAATAAACGCGTGCTCATTAACCAGTCGACCACGAACACTACGTTAATACCCGTCAAAATGTCGGGTCATATCAATGATTGTAAATAGTTTTAACCTTACCCGTGAATTAAATTATAAAAATACATATACCGACACAAGAATGAAAATACCAATGTGAACGTGGTGGACGAATATTTTTATACACAGTAATGTAAAATTACCCACACATGTTCACTGTGTAAAAGATAGTAGTGTCGATGTGTGGCGCTAGTAACTAATTAGCGGTGTTTTGTGTACTAGAGGTGCACTCCAAATATTTGTAGCTTTAATAAACCGTTCAATGCTTTTTAAGTCTAGTCATAATACCAAAGTTTGACTGGGTTACATAATAAACATTACATTACAACAAAGTTGATGTACACAATACACATATTATGCTAGGCTAAAGTAATATTAGCAGAGGGCCGGTTATGTCTTCGGCTACAAAATTAGCATTGCCATCCAAGAAAGTTAGCAATGCTGCGCCAGTCTTCTGGGAACGTTCCCCAGAGACCGAATGAATTCTTCGACGTCTAAAGTAGGTGTTCTAATTTCTTTTCCACTCGTTTAATTATTATAAAAGTGAAGCTGAAAGGAAATTGCAGACCTGAATGCAGATAAATAAAGAAGGAAGATATAATGCGTGAAGAAGTATTTTAAGAAAAGAAAGCATGTGATGTGATGAAGTATCATACAGAGAGAATAGAAAACGAGAACATATTGTCACACGTTTCTTTACAATATCGGTAAAAGAATATTGATAATTGACTGATTACTGAATCCATACTTTCTCTATCTAGTGTTTGATTGTGAAGAAGTATTTTTATTCTACACTTTATTTGCTTATCTAATTGTAGCTGTAAATACAGAACCCTCTAGACTATGAAGTCACCATAAAAGATGATAATACATGAATTGCATTTATAGATTCGTAGATAAAACACAATATAAATAGTTACAGAAACCAGAAAATGCCAGTGTTTTTCACGCTTTTCACTCAGTGAGTATTCAAAGAAAATATTGTTTTTGTTGCTAAAACCTGTGCTTATAGCTATATATAGAACATAAAATACAATTGATTACTTACTAACTTTTATTATTTTGTTTCCAGTTCCATCAAGATGAAATACTTTCTAGCCATTGCCCTTTTGGTCTCCGTGGCTTCAGCCGGCATGGTGAAGCCCACTCCCGCCAGCAACGAGGTGGCTCAGATCCAGGAGATCATCGCCGCTATCTTGAACCCCAGCACTGACCCTGCCACCGCTGTCGCTCTCGAAGAGATGCTCCTCGATGTCCTCGGTGTGAAACCGGAGCCTGTTGCAATTGGACCCGCCATCATTGACTACCCCTTACCTGAGGAGGCACCTGTTGTACCTCCCAGCCCCGCTGCTGAGGTGGCTGCACCTGTAAATAAATCTCCTTTAGTCCAGATCATCGTGAATATCAACCACGCCTCTGCTGACATCAGCCCCGTCGATATTGGTCCTGCTATCATCCCAAGGCCGGTCCCTGAGCCTGGCCATATCGAGGATATTGTCCCTGAACCCGTCCACGTTGTAGACGTTGCTCCTGAACCCGTGGAGCCGGTCATCATCGGCGAACCGATCCTCCCTTCACCAGGCGTTGTCCTCCCCGATATACTGAACTAAGAAATAAAGGCATTTATAAACTGATTGCATTACATATTGAATCTATAAAATGTTTTTACATGAAATTCAATAAAAGGAATATTTTATCATGAATGTTTGTATTTTGATTGTATCAATGCAATTTAACTGTTGTATAGTAAAAATTTACTGCACAAAGATAGAAATAGTAGGTAGACCAAGACACAAGTTTGTGCGTTTACCGCTAAAAAACCCCATTCGTTGTGGCCCCTAAATTCCAAGACACTACCCTTAACATCTCCAAAAGTATAGGTATCCTTGGTGTCGACATATCTAGTGACGTCCAGTTCCGTAGTCACTTAGAAGACAAGGCCAAGCTGGCATCTAAAAAACTCGGTGTACTAAACAGAGCGAAGCGGTACTTCACGCCGGGACAAAGACTGCTTTTATATAAATCGCAAGTTCGCCCCCATATGGAGTACTGCTCTCATCTCTGGGCAGGAGCGCCTGCATACCAGCTTGGACCTTTTGACGCGGTCCAAAGGAGAGCTGTAAGACTTGTTGACGATCCTATACTTACGAGCGGTATCGAGCACTTAAGTCTAAGGAGAGATTTTGCCTCCTTGTGCGTGTTCTACCGCTTGTATAATGGGTTATGTTCTGCGGAATTATTTGATATGATGCCCACCCCCACTTTTTATCATCGCACCACTCGCCATCGACAGGGGGTTCACGCTCACTCATTGGAGCCAAAATGGTCCCGTACAGTTCGGTTCCAGAGGAATTTTCTCCCACGGACCCTCCGATTGTGGTATGAGCTCCCTGCCGTGGTTATCCCAGTGGGCTACAACATGAGGTTCCTCAAGAGGGCGGTGAATAGGTTTTTTAAGGGTCGGCAAGACGCATGTAATGTCCCAAGTGTTGCAGGCGTACATAGGCCACGGTAACCGCTTACCATCAGGTGGGCCGTGTGCTTCTTGCCACCGTCGTGGGATAAAAAAAAAAGGTATTTTCGGTACCCAAATACACTATTCAAGTACGGCTGCACTAGCTAATTAGTTACCCATTTTTAAGAGACTTCAAAAAAAAGAGGAGGTTCGCAATTCGACCGACATATATATAGTTTCTTATGTTTATTCACCGATATCTCCGTTGTTTTTGATTTTTTTTTGTTGAAAAGGAGTTAGTCCTAGAATGGTCCCATGATAAGGAAATCATGATCTGATGATGGAATACCAGGGAAACCAAGGGGAACTTTTAAAAATTATAGGGGCGTCTAGTGCGTTTGTTAACTTTTTCATTAAGTATTAAAAACCACTACAATCTCATAAATGTTTGGAGTCGATCTAATGATAGAACCGAGAGCCAGTCGAGGGAACTCCTCAATGGTTACGTTGTTCCCTCTTGTTCTTGTTGTTGTTCTTGTTCTACGGAGTTCCCTCGATAATAGCTATCTTGTGTTTGGGTCTGATTAATTGTATTGACGAGGACGTTACACTTAAGTGCGGTGTAATTATCAATAAGGGCCTGATGATGAAGTAGTACGTTAGGTGGGGGAACACCTCAACGGTTACCAGTAGCTATGTTGTGTTTGGGTTTGATAGATACTACAAATACAACAGATACGACTGACACGACAAATATGACAGATACGACAGATACGATCGACACGATATACGACCGACACGACTGACACGACAAATAGGACAGATGCGACAAACACGACAGATATGACAGATACGACCGTAACGACAGTAACGACCGACACGTCAAATACGACCGACACGACAGATACGACCTACACGACAAATAAGACCGACACGACAAATACGACAGATACGACAGATACGACAGATACGACCGACATGACAGATACGACAGATACGACCGACACGACAAATACGACAGATACAACCGACACGACAAATACGACAGATTCTACAGATACGACCGACACGACAAATACGACCGACACGACAAACACGACAAATACGACCGACACGACAAATACGCCAAATATGACCGACACGACAAACACGACAGATACGACCGACACGACAAATACGACAGATACGACAAATACGACAAATACGACCGACACGACAAATACGCCAAATACGACCGACACGACAAACACGACAGATACGACCGACACGACAAATACGACAGATACGACAAATACGACAAATACGACCGACACGACAAATACGCCAAATACGACCGACACGACAAACACGACAGACACAACAAATACGACAGATACAACCGACAAAACAAATACGACAGATACGACCGACACGACAGATACGACAGATACGATCGACACGACAGATACTACAGATACGACCGACACGACAAATACGAAAAATACGACAGACACGACCAACACGACAGATATGACAAATACGACAAATACGACCGACACAACAGATAAGACAGATACGACCGACACAACAGATACTACAGATACGACCGACACGACAAATACGACAAATACGACCGACACGACAGATAAGACAGATACGACCGACACGACAAATACGATAAATACGACAGATACGACCGACACGACAAATATGACAGATACGACCGACACGACCGTCACGATAAGACCGACACGACAAATACGACAAATACGACAGACCGATACGACAGATACAACCGACAGATACGACCGATACAATAAGTACTAACGATACGAACGACACGACCAACAGGACAAACGTAACAGGCACGACACGACAGGCACGACAAACATTTTGGTTTTTTGAAGTCGGTTATTTATCACTGAGGTATAAAACAAAGTCGCTTTCTCTGTCCCTATGTCCCTTTGTATGCTTAAATTTTTGAAACTACGCAACGGATTTTTTTAATAGATAGAGTGATTCTTAAGGAAAGTTTATATGTACCCCATAGTAGAGAAACGCTGATAAATTTAGAGGTTTCTAATTGATGTCGTAAATCAGCACGGTTTTTGCGCTTATATTGCAAACGCTGGCTGTACCCTAAGAGATTGACCAAAATAATGTACTGACCACCTTAAAACCCGCCTCACCTGGGCAGGAGTAGTCATTGGATGATTTTCCCCCCTCAAAAAAAAAGGTGTTTAAAACGATGTTTTCCTTCACCGTTTGTCAGTGGTGTCTGAATAATCTTAAAATGTACAAACAGGTAATTTATGTACCTAATTTATTATAAAATACAGATGAGAGATAGAATAGATTTATTTCCATTGACAAAACTTTCAATTACTCGGTTGCTATCATTAAATTGGCTGAGTTTATCATAGATTAAAACATATAATAAATTGTTCTGTCTACATTAATTAATAACATTCCGATATCTTACAATTGAATAAGTATTACCTTCTTTCAAATTGGAATAAGAAACTAAAGATAACTGGAGACTATAAATTCTAGATACTAAGATAATTAAAGATAAACTTGAATGAGAAAAGAATCAGGCCTCTTTGGCCGAGTGGTCGCAAGTGCGACTGTCGGGCAAAGGGTCTCGGGTTCGATTTCCGGGTAGGGCAAAGTATTACAGGGTTTTTAAAAAAATCTCAGTAGCTCAGCTCCGTGCTACGGAGCCTGGAATTGTGCCCGGTATATGGCAATAGGCTCACCCATGTCCCATGTACTAGGTACATGGGACATGGGACATAAATAGTGAAAAGTTACATTGTACAGTGGCATAATGTGCACCTCTGCCTACCGCTTCGGGGATAAAAGGCGTGATGTTATATTATGTTATGAGAATAAAGAAAGAAGATTTCCTTGATACTTTACTCGTTGCCAGAAGATTATTTTGTTGTTAGGTATTTTATTGTTATCGCCATTTTTAAAGAAACTGGACTGAGTTGGTTTTGTAGTCCTAATCCTAATTTGCGTCATAGAGGTATTATGTCGAGATAGATAAAAAAACGAGTCGCAATCGCAGTCACAGTCGCAGTCGCAAACTCAGTCAACGAGGCAGTCCAATGCCAAAAAATTCTTCTCAGAATAGTCAGTTATGAAATGCCGACTTTAAAGATCACAGATGGGGCCCAATAGGGCCGATGCCGATTTGGAGTCGCGGAGAACCTAAACGGAGAAGGAACGGGGTGGTTTTTAGTCAGTAAGAGTCTGACACTCCCTTCTGCTCCGCCTCACACAGGCGGGAGCAGCCATTCGATGATTTTCCCCCTTAAAAAAAAATGCTAAAAAACATGTCATTGGTTATGAAATCAGTTGTTAACTTATCTACTAGGTTTTGCCGTTAATGAGGTTTTAACTCCAGCAGAGGACTGTCACAGAAATGGCAATAAAGTAGAAATTGCCATGCATATGGTCGTAATAACAAAAATACCGCTTCGGTATGCTTGAGGCTGCTGCATCGGCAGCCTTGAGAATCCTTCGGCATCCTTCGTTCGCCGGCCGCCGGCTTGATTGATTAGATTTCTCTTCTTCTTGAGCAAGAGCTGCTATGAGCACTAGATTCCAGTCCACCATATTAAATACAACTCAGACAACTAGTTTATAACAACTCTGAGACTGTTATGACGAGAAATACGATATTGAGATGCTTCGGCATGCTTCAGGAGGGTGCGCCATGCTTAAGGACGCCTCGTTATTCCTAAGAACGTTCCAGCATACTAAAGCATAGTTTCCGACAGTGTGCGCTTGCATGTAAGATGCTGAAGGATCCTTTTAAGCAATCGGCGTCGCCCATAGACACCTAGAACACCAGAGGTGATACACTTGTAACACCGGCAGGTGTCACTACATTAGAAAATACTACACAGAGATCTGAAGAATGATTTGTAGATAAGAACAAAATAGCAATAGCGATTACTATTTCATAAAGCAATTGTAATTACTATTGCTTTAGTCTGTTATTTGAATTATATATATTGAAACGAAATGTAATTTCAGTTACATAATCTTGCTACCGTCTCCACTTCATATCTGAAACTGAATTTCTGCTTAACTCCAATAATGTGGAATCATCAAACAATTATCGTTTAAGTTGTAAATCAAAAATGATAGTTCGCAATAATAAAACTAATACTTGTACTTGTACAGTCATATTGGGAATACCCACATTTTAATATTTTTATCCTTAAAATTTGTTACTTATAAGACCAATTTAGCTTGACTTAAGAAGTTTTTTTTCCGGCATGAACAAATAAACGGAAAGTCGGGATATTGTCAGCTCCTGCCTACTTCATTGTAGGTGAATTCGTTTCTACTTCAATTACTGGTAATTTTTGATGGAACTAATGTATTCTAATTTCACATTACTTATTCCCTTTAATTTTCAGTTTATAATTGTTTAATTCTAAATTTCTTTCTTTTTATTTATTTTTATAAACTTATGTTTAGCTGATGTCCTTGGTATAGTAGGATCGCCTACCACAAGCATTTTCTTGCTTAACAGGTTTTTTCCTAATATTTTGTTGGTATGTACATAATAGTTGATGAAATAAATTATTTTTATTTTTTTTATTTATTTATTATACATCAAAAACTTACACGGAAACCAGAATAAATATCAAAAGTTACATAAAACAAAAAAGGTTTAAGAAAAACCGCAATAAACAGCCCAGCTTCACAGTAGTTAAGTGTCCTATGTCAAAACATAACATAACATCACGCCTTTTATCCCCGAAGGGGTAGGCAGAGGTGCACACAGAAGTGTCCTATGTCCTAACATAATTATGTATTTCGGCTTACTCACGTAATTATTTGACGAGGAACTCGACTAGTGGGTAACTCCTGGGTGTGGCAGAAGAAGCATGAAAGCAGGATAAATGCAGTGGAAATGAGAGCCCTGAGAAGTATGTGTTGACTAAAATTGAGTGATCGAGTGAAAAATAGTGTTATTAGAGAAAGGTGTGGAGTGAAATGTAATGTAGTGACAAGGATTGAAAAGGGAATGTTACGCTGATTTGAATAGTAGAGTAACGAAAGAAGTATACAGAGTGAATGTGGCCGTCGGTAGAGGGCGCCCTAGACGGACATATAGTGACGGACATATAGAGGGCCAAATTAAAAGTACCACCCTTAACCGACGAGCATGCATGAAAAGATTGATGACTGTTAATGAAGCGAAAGAGGTATTTAAATACCTCTTTCGAATCGTAGTAATTGGCGTTCCCTAGTCTCTGCCTACCCCCATGGGACACAGGCGTGAAGTTATGTATGTATGTATGTATGTATGTATGTATGTATGTATGTATGTATGTATGTATGTATGTATGTATGAACTCGACTAGTTTTAAGCCATGCTAGAGGCTCATATTCATAAGCAGCATTTCGCGACCCGCGACGCGATGTCCTTAAATATTTGTAGAATTCTAAATAACAATTTTCCCTGAGGACACGGTGGAACACACGGTGGGAGAATGCCCTTCGTGGGCTGAGCACCGCCGTGTCCTCAGGGAAGTGATCGGCGATGGCGACCTCTCGCGTCCGGGCCTAGTGCAGGCCATGATGCGGAGCGAGGGGGACTGGGATGCCGTCTCCTCCTTTTGCGAAGCAGTCATGCTAGCTAAGGAGGAGGCGGGACGCGTGAGGCAGCGAAGCGCTGCCTCCTCGCAACCCAGCCATCGCGAAGGACACACCGGGCGTCGGGGATCGCGAGACGATCTCCGGCCACCGTAAGCGCGGGCCTGCGGACGGCGAGCATGGGTGGCTCCCCGTCCGACCAGAAACAGACCCGAGCGTACGGCGCGTCGCGTTCCGCGCGCGCCTCAAAGAGCCATCAGACCACCACAGATGGGGCCCAATACGGCCGATGCCGATTCGGAGTCGCGGAGAACCTAACGGGTAACCGGGGCTCCGGCTCGACGTGCAGGAGAAGGAACGGGGTGGTTTTTAGTCAGTAAGAGTCTGACACTCCCTCCCGCCTCACCCAGGCGGGGGCAGTCATTCGATGATTTTCCCCCCTTAAAAAAAATAAAAAAAAATAACAATTTTATTCAAAATGAACCGTTACAGAAGTTGTAGTTTAAAACTGTAATCTTAATATTGTATTTTTTTACGTCGAAATATTTAAATTCCATAACCTGATCTTCTACTTTTGACCCTTATACCATTCCCATTCTTCGCTACGACCCCAGCAGTTTTCATAGAGTTTGCACTCCCTTATCTTTTTTAACCGATTTCCTAAAAAGGAGGAGGTTATCAATTCGGCTGTATATTTTTTTTTGTGTGTGTATGTTACCCGAATACTCCGGCGTTTATGGACGGTTTCTGATGACTACTTTTTGTTGGAAAGGTTATACCTCTACTCTCGGAGTGGTCCCCATTTCCACCAGGTCAGGATCTGATAATGGGATCCCATCGAAACCGAGGGGAACTTTTCAAAAATGTATGGGTGGCGAGAGCGTTTTCCGACTTCATTAAACGACTTAAAAAAAATGAAACAAGTTCCCAGTTAGACCAGAAGACATTTATGTGTATATGTTTGTGCAATTATCTCGCTATTGGCTAAACTAATTTTGATTCGGTTTTCAGAATAGTGCTCGATACACTTAGGAGTATATGGTATACTTGTAACCTATTAAACTCGCTAGTCGGTTGCACACTGATTTATTTTTTCTAGTACTTCATAGCGGTGCGGGGAAGCGGGTGCAGCCCGCATACCTTTGCATCTATACATACATACGTAACATCATGTTAATTAACAGACTTTGGAAAAGAGGGGGTTGAACTCGGTTTTTTGGACGTAGTTTATCAAAGAATTATTTTTATAGGTACAACTTAGCCCTTCTGACATTCCTCACGATGTCCACTTACCTATTCATTGATGGTACCCTTCCTTTATATTCATCCGCATTAAAATTCTGATTAGCGAACATGATGTTGAAAATTTGCATTTAAAAAATTAATAAAGTTTATGAAGCAATGTCTACTACCGGGTTAATAAAATAAATACCATATTGATCCCATCATAAAGATATAATTAACAATTGCACTGTATGTGACTGTACATCATCGAAGTATATTGGGTTATTCAGGATCCTATCTAGGTATACCTAATCTAGATTTTGATAATGACTGGTTAGTTATCTGTATAAGTAGATAGTTACCAATATAAATAGTAAACTGAAACAGAAAGCAGCAAGTCGTCTCTGACACGCGTCTTAACAAGTAAGTACTAATCACATACTACTAAGAATATTGTCAATCTTATTACTTCAGAAGACCTGCTTCAACCGTTATCCCACTGTTAAATTCTCATCACTACCCGTCACTTTCCAGATACTATCAAAATGAAATACTTCATCGCCATCTCCCTGCTCGTCGCTGTGGCTTCGGCCGGTATGGTCAAGTCTGTGGGCTCTGAGCTCGCTGAGCTCCAGGAGATCATCGCCGCCATCAACAGCCCCAGCACCGACCCCGCCACCGCCGCCGCCCTCGAAGAGATGCTCCTCGATGTTCTAGGCATCAAGCCCGAGCCTGTCGACATTGGACCCGCAATCATTGACGCTGGTCACCACCCCATTTCTATCGGCCCTGCCATCATCGACTACCCTCTGCCCGATGGTGCCCTTGCTGAGGAGCCCGTTGTCCCCGGCCCCGCTGTTGTTGCTCCCGTTCCCGCTGAGGTCGCTCCTGTTGCCCCCGCCGCTCCAGCCGCACCTCTGGTCCAAATCGTCCTCAACATCAACCAGGCCGCCGCTGAGGCAAGCCCCGTTGCTGTCGGTCCTGCTGTTGGCCCTGCCATCAACCGTCCCACGCCTGAGGCCAGCGTGCCTGCTGGTCCTGTCATCAACCGTCCCACGCCTGAGGCCAGCTTGCCTGTTCTCCCCATCGGTGTCGTCGCTCCTGGAGCCGTAAAACCCACCAAGCCAGTATTCGTCCTCCCTTAGGCTGGCGTATCCCCCGTGAGACCCGTCAAGCCTGTGCTCATCATCCCTGAAGCTGTCGGCTCTCCCGTGAAGCCCTCTAAGCCCGTCGTTGCCTAAGGTCGCTCCCCACACTTAAATAAGACGTGATCACTTTATTTTGTCTATAAAATGTTTTACATGATGATACAATAAAAGACAGTTTCAAATTTTATTTCATTTTTTATTTATAACATTACCAGTGGTTACAAAATAAGTAAAGGTATCAAAACACCATAAGGACAATAACATTTTACACAATAAGAACACGATTGATTGTATATGATATGTTACAAACTACACTTGGTATCTCAACAAATCTTGGGTTCAAATACCCCATTAGTTTTCCATTCAGTTCCAAGTCAAAAGCAATACACTCATCTCTTCTGTGATAAAAGTCGAAACTTTAAAATACCGGAAGTAATTAGTAACGACATGTGAAAGTAAGACCTAAGTGTAAATTGTGAAAAATGGACGGATCAGTGACGAGCAGAATTGAGAAACGAAGGTGAAGGAATGCAGAACAAAGAGAAGGCTTAAACCTAACAGTAGGAGATAACTTAAGATGATGACGATGATGATAAGGTATGACGTTACAATTTTAACACGTTTACACATTAAAAGTAAAAAACGCTTCCTCATTGTCGTAAAAGTTATTGGAGCTTAATGACAATGGAGTATTATGAAGATAGCTAAACTTTTACAGCATGTCATTTGATAAAGTAATATAATTGCCTAACTTGATAATGTGCACTCGTGTTATAAGGAACCTTGTTTATTTTCCTATTATATAAAAAGTAAAAATACAATCATTGAGTTTTTCATTGTATAATGTACCTACTTATTAATATCATCTTTAAGCGTTTTGATAGTATTTCTTGAGGTGGGAAAATCATCCAATGACTTATCCCGCCTACGGTGAAGTCCTACTGACCAAAAACCACCCTGTTCCTACTTCTGCTTCTAGCCGGAGCCCCGGTAACTCGCTAACGGCTAAGCCGTCCGCAACTCCCGACGTAACTACCTATACATGTCTCGTCAGCACCACCAGAGGTAATTTATAATTATGAAGACTGAATGAAATGAAATGAGTATTTGCAGGACGTTGTGGATGTATGTCCTTCTAGAAATCTGTTTAATTGCGCCATCGTTTTTGGGGAAAAGGGTCCCCGACAATGATGAATTGACGACACACAACGAATTGAGCATTCGAAACTTCCTATGGAGATAAATAAGATCGGAAAGCACAAATTGTTATTTTACAGACAAGAGAATCGAGCCTTTCCCCTATACGCTAGGCCTAGGCTATACTCCTTATTACTCTTTAATCTAGCCTGAAACCTAGTAAGTCTATGACAGTCGCCCTTGGTGAATGGTATCGTAAATCCACTCATAATGGAAGTTTCTTCAGGCAAACTGACATAATCTACGTGTCCTGATAGCCAATGATAACCAATGTGATTTATTTTGGAAAACACGCGCTTGACAATAATTTCAAGGTTTCTTACTAACGATAAACGGTAATAAATTAATGAATTAGGGTATTAAGAAGACGATTAAAATTTCCACTCACAGAAAACTTTACGTTATTACATAGAAGAGATATTTAAAAAAAAATATATCAACATCTAGGTAGAGGCCTAGTTGTATAATGACTAAACATTTACAAAGCCCTTATATAAGGTTCCTGTAGTGGAAAGTAGTTTTGTCCTGGAAATAGTCTACTTAGTTAACATTTCAAAACAATCCTCGACACGGTAGAATTTTTAGGACAAAACAGCGAGGGCAGGTATGGTTGTGTTTTTTGGTGGCAAGGGGTCCCTTGTTAGTAATCCCAATCACACCGAAGCTGAGAGAAAAATGAGTCGAATCAACGTTGAAGGAATACTACAAAGAAGTACTGAGCGAGTCGCATCAGAGTATCAATAATATAAACTTTGCACCTTAGCTCGAAGTGCAGGACTAGCAATAGGGTGGTTTTTAGTCAGTAAGAGTCTAACACTCCCTCTCGCCTCAACCGGGCAGGATTTTTGAACATTGGATGACTATCACCCTTAAAAAAGTATTCTGCTAAAATCCTGTCCTACCGCTATTTGGATGATGAAGTACAAAGATGACAGTTAAAGAAAACATTGTTTGTTTATGTGGAAAATGTTTAATGACAAAAATTACTTATCTTTGGTATCTTTGGTATACAAAGCCTTATCAAGTCGTGTAAATCAAACTAATAGTAAGATAATACCATTAATGATAGTTTGAAATTACAAAATGTACAGCCAAGCCATAAAATTATCCTTTTAGGATTATCATACCTGTGTAACATAAATTGTTTGAGACAAAATATGATTCTGCTCCTATGTCTTTCGCTACATTAGATGTTTCATTTTTACCAGCTTCATTAAGCTTTCCATCCATGCTTTTAACATTGTTTCATCGTCAACACAACATCAGTCAGATGACATTTAATGCTGAGTGGAGGTCTCTCAGCTTAAGAATTGGCTTTGTATCTGACTGTAGTTATGACCCGGGCCGGCCAGTAGTTGATACTTGGTGTGGTTTAGTTTTCGAACCAATACAATCACTTTCTTACATTTATTAACAGAATCTTCAGGGCCTACATAATATAATTATAGTGCTCTCTAAAAATTAGTAAATTACCCAGATAAATAGTTTTTGTTTCTTTTTCATTAACCTTACTTATCAGTTGCGAAATATTCCACGACTGTACATTTGAATGTTAATTACTCGGGGGCATGGCTTAGCATAATCTTAAACTGTGATAATTATCCGTAATCTTTTACAAATTTATTAGATTCGTAGCAATATAAATAGTAAACTGAAATCAAAACGAGCAAGTCGTCTTTGAAACGCGTCTTAACAAGTAAGTTTTAAACGATACAGTGCTACCTACTTCATGTTTCATTCACAATTGAATTTGAAGAAAAAATCTCATTTCTAATATTACATGTTACCTTCCAGATACTGTCAAAATGAAATACTTCATCGCCATCTCCCTACTCGTCGCTGTGGCTTCGGCCGCTATGGTCAAGCCTGTGGGCTCTGAGCTCGCTGAGCTCCAGGAGATCATCGCCGCCATCAACAGCCCCAGCACCGACCCCGCCACCGCCGCCGCCCTCGAAGAGATGCTCCTCGATGCTCTAGGCGTCAAGCCCGAGCCCGTTGATATTGGACCCGCAATCATTGACGCTGGCCACCACCCTATCTCTATCGGACCTGCCATCATTGAGTCCAACCCCATCTCTGTTGGACCCGCCCTCATTGACTTCCCTCTGCCCGATGGTGCCATCGTTGAGGAGCCCGTCGTTCCCGGCCCCGCTATTGTTGCTCCCGCTCCCGCTGAGGTCGCTCCCGTTGCTGCTGCCAGCACTCCCCTGGTTCAGATCATCCTGAACATCAACCAGGCCTCCGCTGAGGCTAGCCCCGTCGTCGTTGGCCCCGCTGTTGCCGCTGAGGAAATCATCCCTACTCCCGTCCATGTTGTTGAGGCTGCCCCTGAAGTCGCTCCTATCGCTCCTATTGCTATAAACCCCATCGGTGTGGTGGCTCCTATTGCTCCCATCGCCGTGAACCCCGTCGGTGTTGTGTCTCCCGGTGTGAAGCCCGTCAAACCCGTCCCCGTTATGGTGCGCCCCACTTACTAAGAAACCAAGTGATATAATAAATTTAATTTACCAACTATACCTTTGTCGTTATTTCACGCTCTCAGTATTTTTTCTAACCTAAATACCTAAAACATGTAGGATAATTTATACTCCTTATAGTATATTCAATGATACAGAGTAAGCGAGGATGTTCTAATGGGCTTCCTATTAAAGTGAGAAAACCAGCAGTTGGTAGAGGAAAACAATTGGGAAAACTGAATATGATAAAGAGTTCTTCAAATTATGTACAATTTTTTATTTTTGTCTCTCATGTTATGGGATAGGTCCTATAAATAAGCAAAAAGTAATGCCTATTCAGGTACATATAACAACACATCAGAAAGGAAAGAAAAAACATTTATTCGACAAATAGGCACATAAATACAAAGTATAATAAATTAAAAAATATAAAATACAAATACAGATATTTATTTAATACAAAATAATAAAATAAACTTAAAAGGGATATAAATAAAGATAATAACAAAACAACAACAAAGAATAACAACAAAAACAGATATTTTATATTAAAAAAAAGACGTTCAAATAATATTAATGTGCCCATACCAAAAGGGCTTCCATATCAGCATTAATTGTGAAATATCGTATCACGTCTAGGCTTTATGCGCAGATATAACTTGTTTATTTCGGATTTTATGATGTCATCAGACAATACTTAATTATTATCAGAAATGTAAAGACGGTCTTATGTATCTTAGTATAATCTTCGACATTGGCATTGGCAGTACTAGTGAAAGCACAGATACTTTCTTTATCAAAAGATTATAACAAAAGTATGTAATTAAGTACGTAGATAAACGATTGTAGACTGCCTCGTTGGCCGAGTGGTTGCAAATGCGACTGCAGGGCAAGGGGTCTCGGGTTCGATTCCCAGGTCGGGCAAAGTTACAGGCCTGCGGACAGCGAGGTGACTTGACGCCCGACCAGAGGCCCGAGCGTACGGCGCGTCGCGTTCCACGCGCGCCTCAAGGAGCCATCAGAACACTACAGATGGGGCCCAACAGGGCTGATGCCGATACGGAGCCACGGAAAACTTTACGGGTTGCCGGGGCTGCGGCTCGAAGTGCAGGAGTAGGAACGGGGTGGTTTTCTGTCAATAAGAGTCTGACACTGCCTTCCGCCTCACCCAGGCGAGAGAATTCATTGGATGATTTTACCCCCTCAAAAAAAAGGTCGGACAAAGTATAATGGGTTTTTAAAAGAATTTTATTTATTATTTATTTATTTTTATTTTTTATTTATTTATTTATTCATGAACAATATACATTGTGTTTGAAGTTTTCATAATATTATAATTATAAAGTAGTTACAAATTAATCCATTGGTATGTCATATATAATCAATAATCAATAAGAAAAAAAAAAAAAACACCATAATCAATCAAGAAAAAAAAAAACAAAAGTCATCATAATTAATAATAATAAAAAAAACGCATTATAATAAATTTAAAATGTCCCGATAAATGTCATTATTATTTGTTAGAAAGGTAGTAGTAGGTATAAAACTAAATAATACTTAATATATTATGAAATAATATCTAATAGGTCAAATTTTGTAGAAATATTGTTTATCTATAATTCATCCAAAGAATACAAACACTTGTCTAACAAGAACTGCTTGAGTTGTTTTATAAATTCTCGGTTATAAACTAAGATTTTTAATTCAGTAGGTAATTTATTAAATATTTTAACTGACTTGTAATAGAAACCGTGCTCGAAAATATTAAGATGAGGTGCGTGTTTAGTCTGCAAGTCTTTCCTTCTTGTATTTTCCCTTTTTTGTCTTTCTTCTTCTGTTTCAAACTCGTGTATATATTTTCGTAAGTGCGTTAGTAGTACTAAAATATATAAACTTGGGACCGTTAATATTTTCAATTCTGTGAAATGTGGTCTACACGATACCTCCTGTCGGATCCTGACTATAGTCCTAATCGCTCTTTTCTGGAAAAAAAAAATTTTGAATGTTATATGCATAACTACCACCCCAGCATAGTATGCTGTATCTTAATTTTGATTCGACTAGTGCGTAATAGACCATTTTAAGATGTTTAATGTCGACTTCATTCCTAAGACTTCTTAAAACATAGCATGCCGAGCCGATTGTCTTTTCTATATGCATAAGTTCTTGTTTCCAGTTAAAATTGCAGTCTATATAAACTCCTAAAAATTTTACCATTGGGGCCAGATTTACTACTTCTCCATTCATCACGCAGTTTATTCTATCATTTTTTCTTGTGGTTGGACTGAAAAGTATGACATTCGTTTTACTGGTATTAACTTTAAGATTGTTCACTGAGAACCAGTTGTGAAAGTTACTCAACGTTTGATTCACAATTACATTTAAATTATTTATATTATTTGCTGATACAACTGCATTTGTATCGTCAGCAAAAACTACTAGCTGGATAGATCCTGTAACTGTTTCATTCATGTGTTTTATAAGATCGTTAATAAAAATAATGAAAAATATTGGCCCCAAAATGGAGCCTTGAGGTACACCAATTCGAACTGGAACCAGTTTAGATCTGTACGTCTGTTCTAATGAACTAGTGTCACTATTATTCAATGGATCTTGTCTGTTAACTACTACGTTCATTTCTACAAACATCTTCCTGTTCGTCAAATATGACTTTAGGAGTTCTAACGCTTTACCCCTCACACCATAGTGTTCAAATTTTTCAATTAGTATTTTGTGATCTACTGTGTCAAAAGCTGAGCTTAAATCAAGGAACAGCCCGGCTACTTTTTGTTTTCCGTTTAATCTACTTAACACATCCTGTATTAAATTAATTATTGCATCTTGTGTCCCTACATTTTTCTGGTAACCATACTGTCTTCTGCTTAGTACTCCATTTGAGTTTAGGTGTCTTATTAATCGGGCTTTTATTAACTTTTCAAAGATTTTTGAGTGAGTTGGTAGCAAAGAAATGGGTCTGTACATCTTAGGATCCGTTTTGGACCCCTTCTTATGTATTGGTATTATTTTAGCTATTTTTAGCTGATCCGGAAAAATACCTTCGTCGAAACATTTATTATAAAAATCACTTAAAGGTTCTGCCAGTAAGTCAATATTATCTTTAATTACTGTAATTGGTATGTCGTCATAGCCACAAGATCTTTTTTCCTCCATGTGTCTCACGATTTTGTATACCTCGTGGGGGGTAGTTGAGACTAGAGTAAAATCACCAGTCACTCTTTTCGCATTCTTGCGTAAAAAATCTACTGCTGCATTTGGACATATTGGTGTCGTAGGGCTCAATTCAAATTGCTCAATGAAAACCTTTACAATATCTAATGGATCCGACAAAACTTCATTATTCAATTTTAAAGAAGGTATCTTGTTATTTTTTACTTTCTTGTTCCTGTGTTCATTTATTAGTTTCCAGACATCTTTTGAGATGTTCTTTGAGTTGGCTAATTTCGATTCCGCTGTTATCTTTTTGGCTATGTTTATGACTTTTCTATAAAGAGTAATATATTTATGTCTATAGTTGTTTAATGCATCACAGTGATTATTAACTTTTCCAATACAGAGAAATCGTTTCATTTTGCTAGAAACTTTTACCCCTTTTGTTATCCAATGTGTTGGTTTTTTGTTTGTTACGTGGACTTTTAATTCCTTTTTTCTGAAACAGTTCTTAAACGTGCTGTCAAATTGTTTTAGAAACGTATTTATGCCAATTCCACTCCAGTTTAAATTCAAAAGCGAGTCTCTGAACTTCTGTTTATTCTTTGCAGTAAAGAGTCTCTTTGTAACATGTAGAACAGTGCTTTTTATGTTTTTACCTAATTTATTCGTCTTAAATACAGCACTGCACAGTAATCCTGCATGTCCATCTGCCAAACCATTGTGATTAACTTCACAACTTTCTATGTTTTCATCGGGTAAGTTAGTAAATATATTATCAATACAAGATTCTGATTCATTACGAATAAAAGTAGGCGAGTTAATTAAATGTCTAAAATTGTAACATGTCAATAAATTTAATACGCAACGTTTTTTAATATTTTCGGTGCAAAAGTCAACGTTAAAATCGCCACAAATAACACAGTTCCTGTTAAAGAAGTGTTCTAACAACTTTTCAAGACTCAACATAAACGTGTCAAAATTTTTATCATATGGAGTGCGATAACAACAGCATATGGATACACCAGTTAAAACATCTTTGATACAACATACTTCAAAACTATCCATCACATAAATATTTTTAGCGATTTCCAAGTCCTTGTATTCTCTGCCTGTTTCTGCTAAAATAATAGTACCTCCTCTTAACTTATTCACTCTAGTGTTGTATGATGCGACAATGTGATTCGAAAGATTTAAAAGGGAGACTAATTCATTATTAAGGAAGTGCTCACTAATACACAAGTAATGCATAGGCTTACATAAATTTTCTAAGTAAATATCTAACATATCTTTCTTGTTGTTTAAGCCACACATGTTCTGACAAAAAATGTTTACACTATTCAATATTGATCTTTCTTCAGTATTATTTGGACATGTCAACATATTATCTACATGATGTTCATTGTGAAAACTTTGGATATTTTGGAACAGCATTTTAAATTGTTTATTTGAACCTTCGAAAGGAATTATTTTGATTATTAATGTTATCAGCATAGTTTGTTATGTCAGTGCTGTTTACTATGTCAGTGCTACAAATTATGTCAGTGTTCACTTGAGAACAGTCAACTTTTGGCCGCATTGTAATATCTAAGGTGCTTAATTCTAATACAAGTTCTTCCAAGTCTGAGATGACAATCTTAAATCCTATGTTATTTAAATTTCCATATCTTTGACTATATGTATTATATGTATAGGGCAGATTGTAATTAGAATCCAAGATGTAAGCATAGTTATATGTTTCTACATCCATATAAACTAAGTTATTGAAAGTTTCTACACGGCTATTAAAAACTACATTTACATCGTTCATGTATTTAAATGTTGGCAAACATAATATAAAGTTGGTGTGGCTCAAAGACAATAATTTCTCACGGATAAATATAACCAATTCTATATAATTATAAGTTTTTCTAAAATCTTCTTCTCCGATAAAAATAATGCAGTAATCAGACAATGTAAAGTTATGTACCTTACTATCAATACTATCTAATATGAGTTTTAGTCCACACTTTGGCTTACGGTAATGACAGATTGCGTATTTACACAATTGAGTTTTTTCAGCCATTTTATAAATTCTGTTGTTAGATTCACTACTAAGTACACATATCTTGTGCTTTGGAGGTATTGCAGGTGTTGATGGAGTAATATTTTGGTAGATCCTTTGTGTTAATTTCTCAGAATTGACAGAAATGTAGGCAATATCAGGGTCCACATTTTTATTCGGTGTTATTTTTGTTTTTTTGGAATTAACTTTAGGGTTGTTTATGCCATAAATTATGGTTGTGTTGTCAGTAGGCAGTGTCTGAGTCGATTGATCTATCATCGCGCAAGTGCCAGATTTAGGTGTTAGAGGTTGTTGTGATATGATTTTTCTAACTTTTTTCATTATCGGGGTAGAAATATTACTTGTAATATTTTCGTTAATTCCTAATTTCTTATAAATTTCTATAATCTTTGATAATTTTTCAATCTGATTCTGGAGATCATTGTTTTTCATGTTTAAAATTTCAATCTCTTCGTCTGCTGAGGCCAATTTTAGCTTTAGTGTCGATATATGATCTTCATATTCTTCAAACGTTAGGTAGTTTCTGCCAGAGATGGCGGGTAAACTTCTCACTGATGAATCCAACATTGAAATGTTCTCGACATCCATAGCTGACTCACCGAATGAATTGATTTGATCCAACCACATTGGTCTTTTTCTTTGTGTTATGTTTTCTTCACTCATTTTGTTAAATTATTTTCTAAAATGGTCGATGCACAAAAATCTTGAAGATGACAGCTTTCTACCAATTTAGAATATTTTTATTTCTCTGGTATCACTAGTATTATTTTTAATTAGCAGCAACACTGTTGATAATGTCAAATTTGTTAGGCCACTTGACAATAGATGGCGCTTAACAAAGTTTTGGAATGCAAATTATATTTTATAGACTGGCAACTCCTACCATAAATGTCAAATTTTAGTATAAGTTCTCGCCACCAGCGTCGCTAGTAGTATGTAAACATCAATATTCAAATAAGCACTTTTCTGTAACGTACGATATTGAAGTGTTTTTGGATCGTTTTCACTATTTCGTAACTATTTTAACACCACTAACAATTCGGAGAGACTTTTCTTCAGTAAATAATTGTTTGTTGCACTTGTGTAACACTAATTGTTTATTTTGAGAGTTTTTTAAACTTTTTGTTCTTATATGCTATTTTTGCAGTTTTTTCGTCTTATCTTTAGCCACAAACACTGTCACGGGAATAGTTCACTATATACATCACATTCAATTACTTTTTACGCTGTTTTATCAGTTAATTACTTATATTTCGGATTTAAATACACGATCGATGTTTACTAAGCCAGTGTTGCCACAATTTTTTTTGAATTTAGGCTCACTCCCTAAATTCAAATTCAAATTTTTATTGCATTGTATCAGGTGGACAAGGTGTTACATAATTGGGTGCAGTTTCAACAAGAAATCCGATTATGCCCTAACCGGATTTCTTGTACAACAACATATAAAGCAAAATATAATCTAATTACAGAACATAGTTCATAACTTTATACATAGTTTGTAATCATCAAACTTTATACATATTTATAAAAAACTCAGGAATGAACATACGTACTAATCGGCAATTAGGGTTAGAGCAGAGCGATGAGTCAAGCAAAGCGCTTCAAACCAAAATTCTTTAAAAAATACAATGGTACTCATAAGTCTATTAACCCCTTATACTTTGTAGATGTGGCGGAGAACCTAACGGGTCACCGGGGCTCCGGCTCAACGTGCAGGAGAAGGAACGGGGTTGTTTTTAGTCAGTAAGAGTCTGACACTCCCTCCCGCCTCACCCAGGCGGGAGCAGTCATTCATTGATATTAAAAATCCCCCCTTAAAAAAATACTTTGTAGATTATTGTTTATTCATTCTAATTTTTACACCATCATTGAAAATTGTCATGCAATCAAGTGTAATATCGAAGCCTACTGTTCTCATCATAAAAGTTGCCGTACTTAATCTATTACTTTCTATCAAGCAGTAAGATTATTTGTTTATCATGAATGGGCAATAAATTGGATACATTCCTAATTGCTGAACTTTAGACCTTACTACTGTCACGAGTAGATTGTAAACAATCAGAAGTATGTGCATCTGTCTGATAGACGAGGCATTCATGTTATTAAGATTTTAATAACAGCGACATCTATGTTCGGACACAGTGGTGTTTTGAAAAGATGCAAGCTGGACAGAACGTATGTTTAATCGACTTCAAAAAGAAAAAAAAGGAGCATTGACCTGTATATATGTTTGTGCTCGATTAACTCGCTATTGATTGAACCCAACCGAACATGGGGATTGAACCAACAAAAGCAGCAACGAACCAGTCACAAAGGCTTTCACGTCTTCATTGGTGTCATGAAATAAACATGGAACCCAGCTGACTCTTGCACTAATACAAGGTAAGTCTTCAGGCAAATCTTTAATAAGTAAAAAACTGACAGTCTTCTTTGTCTTTCCCTGATGAAAGGACTCCATAAAGACTTTCGCCTTAAGGACAAAAAAGTTCCAAGATTCGTCGTACGTCATCATACCGGCGCCTGAAAATACGAGGTTTATTATAAAATTAATCTACCAGTAATAGTCTACACGTCACGTGTCATTAATTTTTATTCTTATCAAGCGTAATATCTAAATCCACCATCAAGTATTGAAAACTTGTTTTATAGTTGGTTTATTGAAGATTCCTTTACAAATCTTGGATTATACCTCTATCTTCTGTGGTTAATCGACTCGAAAAGTGAAGAACCGTATAATGAAGCCTATGAAAGGTTTGAAAGAGGGTAAATGCTTGGAAACTAGGTACCACGAACTTATTTATATCCTTGGTAGATAAGAAAAAATGTGTTTTGATGTATATGAACTCTAATCATGAATTCATGATGCACAGGATCTAGCTGCTACAATTATTTGATTCAGCACGTATACGACTTAACTTCCAGTAGAGGTTTTTGTGGAGCAAATTATTGAACCATTTTTATTAACATTTTTGTAAACCCTTTTGTTGAAAAAGATTGTTTCATCAACAGCCTATAAGAGACCACTGCTGACCAAAAGCCTCTTTGAGAAGAGAAGAGAGAGAGAGAGAGAGAAGGAGACGGAGAAGGTTTGAGCATTAATCAGCACGCTTGCTCAATGCGGGTTGGCGAATTCAAACTTACAATTAAAAATTATAAGCCCAGGGTTCCTCACGATGCTTTCTTTTACCGTTTGTCAGCGGTGTCTAAATCTTAGAATCGAAATCCTAAAATACACAAATTGCACATTAGTAACGATAATATCGTCAACACTAAAAGCGAAGTACTTCTGCGTTTTAACTAGTATAATAATATTCCAGAAACGTCCGTTTGTACATTCATCGTTATCAGCTGTTAAATCCCTGGTTTAGTACAAATATGATTGGTTATCGATATTCTTATTAATCATTCGATTTTTTGTTTCATTACTATAATAGTTGTAAGTGCCACTACTGTTATAGCTACCACTCCGATAGACATATACCATTTGAATACTCGATAGGTGCAAAAGATAGGTAGGTTGCTTCTAGGCAGACGTGCTCCATCGTAGACCGCATCGCCACCAGGCGAGATAGTAACCAAACGTCGGCCGAACAAATATAAAAAATAAGAATACAAAAATCAATAACTAAAAGCATATGAAATTGCAATTGGCATTGAGTTGGGGCAATTTTTTATGGAATAGGAAACAAACGAGCTGATGGATCAACTCATGGTAAGCAATCAGTGCCGCCCATGGACACCCGCAACACCAAAGGAATACAATACTATTTTAACATTTTAAAAGTGCCTGTTCGCCTTAAGCCTGTCACTGCCGACAGGAAACTAAAACTATTGAAGGCAGAACCTCAGTTAAGCGTCAGTCACCAAAAACCGACGTAATGTGTTAAAATTTTGTGTACCAATATTTATGAAATCGAGAGTACACTTTTCATAATTTTCTCGTAAAATAAATACCAAATATTGATACAATAGTCACTCAATGACCACAAAACTGTTGAAATTGTGAAATTAAACCATCGATGCGCAATATCAGTGGCATAACATTACAAAAAGATATCGTCCCGATAAAACACTAAGTTATATTTATAGCCCTGTTATTTGTCGGCTCGATAAACCTATTGTTAATTCGGCAGGTATCATAAACCGCTAATAAAACGATAAATTTTGATTATATACACTTGTCTACTGTGACGTCATCACTGACTTAAACGTGATCATAATCCTTGCCTTTGTCATTTTTAACATTATTAACTTTTATTTGTTTAATAGAATGGAATCTTTTATTTTGTTCATCTTGCTCTTCATCATCATAATCAGAGTGGCAAGCACGAATAACTATCGCATTCGTAAAATAATAGTTTCGAGTACGTTCGGCGATCGGATTGGTTGGTTCTCTGGAGACGGCCAATCAGAGCGCCGTAGTCTTTAACACTGTCCACTGGTTTTACTATAAGTTTCTTCTACAGTTACCATCATCTCCTCGTCCATCACTGTTGAAGTTTTTTTTACTCTTTACACTTACTTGAAATCAGTGCATCATGTTTTATTCTGCCCCTTTCTACCTTTTCCGATCTCACTACAATCATCCATTCCTTTCATATTCCACACACAATTCAACCATATTTCTTTCCTTTCAACCGTTACAACTTTACGAATTACAGTGATTTTTATCGGCCTCAGCCTTGATATCTACTTTTGAATCTCAGCATGAAGGTGTTTTTTTTTATTTTATAAGCCGGTATACGAGCACATGGATTACCTGATGGTAAGTAATCGGCGTCACCCATGGACATCTGGAACACCAGAGGCGTTACAATTGCAGTATCGGTCTCTTAAGGATTAGGACTTTGAGGAATGTCGGCGATTTGGGGATTAGGAAAATTGGAGAAGGGGTTGAGTTGTGCCTCCCCACTCACAGTCGGTTTTCTGTGAGGCCTTGGTATCACTCCGGTTGGTCGTATTCGCCCATTGTTGATTTAAGATCTTTTTAGTTTTGACAGCTTCGTAAGAGGTTTTAACCCAAATTATGCTCATCTACAGTTGTCGAAATTCAATGACTTATAAATATAGAAAGAAAAGAATGGTCCGTTAGATTACCTCTTATGTAATTTCAATCACCATCATATCTTTAATTTAAATAAACGTATATCTAAGCAACATCTCCAACTATTTCTGTTAATTTTATATCTTATTGTCTGTTACTACTACCATGTTATTGTTTTCATAACTGCATTTATTGCACCCAATTATCTGTATCCTTTTGTATTACATTTCATTCCATTGATAAAATAAATGTATATAATAACCCAAAATGATTGATTCTTGACTAGTTGTTCTCTGAATCAGAAAACAATCAGGTACGGTGTCATTTTTTTAATTTTTTGAACTTAGATTGTGTAGACTTAGCAGTGTCTTAAGTGAAATGTACTGTGCAGTGACATAATATAATAGTTATATAACATTTTTCTTCTATTTTAATACTAATAATTAAATTTTTCATCAACAGAAACCATGAGAGTCCTGATTCTCGCTGCCCTCATCTCAGTGGCTGTAGCCCACCCAGGCCTGGTGCCAGTAGGTCCTGCTGGCCCAGTCCCTGCACCTGAACCCATCGCTATTGGCCCTGCCATCCTTGACAACTTCCACCCCATCGCCATTGGCCCTGCCGTCGTTGACAACTTACACCCCATCGCTATTGGCCCTGCCATCATTGACAATGTACACCCCATCGACATCGGACCCGCTCTTATCACAGAACCCGAAATTCTTCCTGACCCTGTTCACATTGTTCCTGAGCCCGTGGCCGTTGGTCCTGCTGTCGTCCCTGCCCCTTCTCCGTCTCCTAAAGGTCCCCTTGTGCAAATTATCATGAACATCAACTCTGCTGAGAGCGCGCCTGCACCTTCACCTGTGCCAGTTCAGCCAGTGCATGTTGTTGACGAGGTTCCCATGCCCGTTCACCCTCTGCCCGTTCACCCTCTGCCCGTTCACCCTCTGCCCGTTCATCCCTTGCCCATTCACCCTCTGCCCGTTTACCCTCTGCCTTTTCCCCCCGTGCCCGTGCACCCCGTGGATGTTGTCGATGCACCGCCCGCACCTGAACCCGTATACATTCCGCCTGCAGTCATTGGTGCGTCTGTACTCCCTGAACCAATTGTCGCACCCCTCGAGCACCACTAAGAAGACCACCGCACTGTGAACATCTATGCAACTTAAGTTTTAAACTACGAGTGTGCACTACTGAAGTTTTTATAGATTCTATAACTTATTCTATAACGATGGCCGTGTCTCCATTTCGCTGTTAATATAATTTTGAATACAAACATTAAATAACTGTTTTGATCAATATTTTACTGGTATCTTTTTCTAACTTATTTTCCCCAACTGTCTGATAATGTTAATGAAATAATGAAAATGTTATCTTATAGTAAACTAGCGGCCCGCTCCGGCTTCGCACGGGTACATACACACACACACATACACCCTTCTTTTTTGCGTCGGGTTTCAAAAAAAAGTAAAATTATAAAGGAAGTTAGAATTTTTTTTTATGAATTTTTTTTATTCATATTTTTTATTAATGTTTTTTTTTATTTTAATTTTTTTACAAATATCATATTATCTACAAAAAAACAAAAGCCATTAGTTTTAGTGAGTCAGAGCTTCCCTGTAAACAATATTTGAAGTAGTTTTATTTTGTGGCAGCAAAATAAATTGATTTTCAGGAGCTCCGACACGTGATAGGCCAACATACAGTTGGCCATGAGTGAAACAATATTTTCGTAGATCGATCCCTAATAATTCGAAGGTTTGGCTTTGGGACTTGTTAATAGTTAACGCAAAATTTAATTTGACAGGAAACTGAAGTCGTTTAAAAGGGATTGGCAGATCAGTTGGGATCATCGGTATCCTCGGTATATGAGCTAGTTGACCAGCCGGCACGTTATTTTATTACATTGGCTCAGTCCCCCCCCCCCACCGTACCCCAGTGACGCTTACATGGAGCCTACATCGCATACTGGCTAACTGAGCGCGGTGAGCGGCAACCACGCGACTTTTTTCTAATACTTGCATTTTTAAACTCGTGATATCTTCCGAATGAAATGTCCGAATTGAATAAAAAGGTATTGCAGCCGTCTTCTTGAATATAAGGTAATTTATTTTGATAAGGATTAATACCAAGGTACAAATAAAGAGCCTTTTCAAGCGGCGGCATATAAATTAAATTTTTAGAATAAAAACCGCTTACTGTGACATAACTATAATATTTAGACATGCTGTCGCGACACTTTTTGTAGATAATGATGAGTTCTGCAAAGTCCGTAGTAAATGATTTTGTTCTATCATCAATAGTTTTCGCAGCGCACGCGACGTAAGGAATTTTTCAGTTCATTTTTTTACACCTTGGGTTACATTATTGGAATTTTAGGAAAGATCCCAAATTATTTTTGAAATATAATATAGCCTATGTTACTCGGGGATAATGTAGCTTTCCAGAGATGAAAGAATTTTTGAAATCGGTCCAGTAGTTTCGGAGCCTATTCATTACAAACAAACAAACAAACAAATCTTTCCTCTTTATAATATTAGTATAGATTTATAATATCGGTTCAAGCTAATTTTAACTTAGAGGGAAGTCTATGAGGGTTTGTCACAAAGGATAAAGGAGACTGTCAGATCTTTTTTTATATCTATGGCATAAGGTAACACAGGCTCGTACCTAGTTCAGATTTTTAAATAA
The DNA here is from genome assembly GCA_038387885.1 of Spodoptera picta. Classification (NCBI taxonomy): domain Eukaryota; kingdom Metazoa; phylum Arthropoda; class Insecta; order Lepidoptera; family Noctuidae; genus Spodoptera; species Spodoptera picta. The sequence continues at coordinate 2,944,912 of JAZHFQ010000335.1, forward strand.
ATTTAGACTTGGTTTAGGTAATAAGATTTATTTTGTAATCTGGCTTTTTACACCAAATAAACATTTTATTAGTTATTCCTACTTAAGTTTATCCGGTATTTATATGGGGGTAGTAAAGAAGGCGCTAAGAATTAACTACCAATGCCGATAACATCACCTTAGGAACAATCGCAATATGTCAACAAATACATTCGTTTTATGCGTTGTGTTTCGTCGTGTGAGTGAGGTTACCGGAGGCCCAATTACCCTTCCCCAATCTCCCCAATCCCTGAATACCCAACGATCCTTAAACTCCTAATCCCCAAAAGGCCGGTAACGCACTTGTAACGCTTCTGGTGTTCCAGGTGTCCATGGGCGACGTCGATTGCTTACCATCAGGTGATCCGTCTGCTCGTTTATAAACCGTATCGTATCGTTTATAAAAAAACACAATTTAAATTAAACTATTTCTATGACGTGTGCCTCGTTGGCCGAGTGGTCGCAAGTGCGACAGGTGCGACATCTCAGTAGTAGCACGGAGTCTGGAATTGTGCCCGGTATACGGTAATAGGCTCACTCCCTATTACATGGGACCCATGAAAATGCCTTTCTGGTCTAAAGACCCTTTATTTCAACGTCTTTAGACCAGAAAGGCATTTTTGAACGTCAAACAAAATATTAAAATGTCAATCTGTCGGTCAGTCCTCTAGTGAAATAGAAGAACAAGCAAGAAACTCCATAGGTTACTCTATTGTAATTAGATTTTAAAAAGATCCCAATACGGCCGCCAGTTTACATAACAAGTCTCATATTGCTTCGTTAGTTAAATTAAATGAGATATTGGACTTGTATAGAAGACACACAGGTAAACCTACTATATCTGCTGCAAATGCTAATCTCATCGATTTATCAAAAACGTGCCTTATTGCCATTGTAAATTAGTTTTAAAGTTATTTAATATTACAATTTATTGACGTATTTTCATGCCAGGGAAATCTCTTGATACTTGTCATTGGGATTTATCATATTTTTTAACAAAACCAGATGGATATGGGCATGAGTACATACTAATGTAATAAAAATGGGTTGATTTAAATCAAAATGAACGAAAACTACGGTTTAATTAGGTAGTTTTTTAAGTAAAAACGATGTCGCGCAGCTCACTGACATCGCCGCAACCGCGCACGCTGCTCATGAGGAAGAACCCCTCTGTGGTTCGAAACTAGTAGAGCTTTTCTCAGTCATATTTACGTAAGTACCCCGCGATTTTACTTAATTTAGTATGTCTCACGATAGTTATTAAAAAAAGGTAGTTTTTTTGTAAAGACCTGTTAGATTTATACTCCCTCAGTTCCCCACTGAAATAAACATTGAACAATTTGTCATTGAATAATTAATATACTGGATATTACTAGTTGTCTATGTACCTATAATGCGTATACTTCATACATCGTGAATGCCTAATAGAAGTACGTAATTACTCGGAGTCATGAACCTAGCTGTCATAAAATAGCTTAATACATAAAACTTCCGTATAAATACTAATCACAATATTATCAACGCAAAAACATTATCTTCTAAGATTAGCAATAAAACAAAAGTTTTACCGTTTGATTCGATAACGCTTTTGTATAAATTAACGTGAATTGTAATTGATGAGCATACTTTGTATTTTGCAAGTAAACACAAGTGAGTATCAATTCATTTCACTATTGTTTATAAATTAATTCATTATTTAATTAATTACTTGCAAATTTTACTCATTTTGTCCAATTCTGTTCTCAGAAATGAAATTCCTACTATCCTTCGCTGCCGTCATCGCCGTGACCGTCGCCGTGCCTGCGCACCGCGGCCTGGTGCCCGTTGGACCCGCTGGCCCCGTGCCTGCCCCCGAGCTTGTCCCCGTCGGACCCGCCGGCCCAGTCCCTGCTCCTGAGGCCCCTGAAGTCTTCCAGCCCATTGCTATCGGACCCGCTATCATTGACTCCTTCCAGCCCATCGCCATTGGACCCGCCATCATCGACGCTGACTCCCATCCCATCTCTGTTGGACCCGCCATCATCGACTTCCCCCTCCCCGACGCTGGTGTTGTCGCTGAAGAGCCCGTTGTCCCCGGCCCCGCTATTGTTGCTCCCGCTCCCGTTGCTGAGGTCGCCAGCGGTACTCCTCTGGTCCAGATCATCCTGAACATTAACCAGGCCTCCGCTGAGGCTAGCCCCATCGCCGTTGGCCCCGCTGTCGCCCCCGAAGTTATCGTGCCTGAGCCCGTCCACGTTGTGGATGTCGCCCCTGAACCCGTCCAGGTTGTCGAGGTCGCCCCCGAGCCCGTCCAGGTCGTCGATGCCGCCCCTGTACCCGTTGAGCCCGTCGTCATCGGAGTCCCCATCCTCCCCGAAGCCGTCGTCGCCCTCCCCGAAGCTCTCAACTAAATTATAATGCCTATTAAATAATATTAAGATATCCAAGACATATTCCGAAAGAAATATTAGTTTCTACTGAAAAATGAAGAAAATTTGTAAATACTGCCTAAGATAAATAAAACTGAACATCATTTGTACAACCACTTTGTTTATATGATTTAAAAAACGTATCTACAAGAAGTTGTTAAAATAAACCCTTTACTGTGACATACGAATGGAAACGGTATACCAAAGATCGATTTTAGTGGGAGGCGCGTGGTGCGTGTCACCAAACTTCTTTGGCATGCCGTACGATTGATTGATCCTCAAAATCTTCGCCATGCCGCCGTCGGTGTGCGCTGGGTCTTAATAGCAAACTTAAGGCCTGTTTCACAATATCGGGATAACCATTATGTACCAGATAATAATGAAGGATATGTCCTTCATTATTATCTCGATCTACGAATTATGATTCGTATGAACTATCACATAGTAAGTTTATCGAGTACTTATATGGAGGTGGTGAAACAGGCGCTTAGAATTAAGAATCATCCGATCCGACGATGTCACCTTGTTGAGAACAATCATCTTCTTCACACTATCTCAACATAGTTACATAGAAATTCTAAAACTCTTGGCAGAGTGGTATCTCTGCACATCTCTAGCACCAACTGTGAAGAGCAAAATGCTGATAGATTTGTCAAAAATCAAATAGAGGGTTAACGGAGGTAGGTTAGGTTATAATAGCATCACATCTTTCGATTTCTGAAGGGATCCCGAAGGGTCACATTCACAATGATGGAAATGCTGATTTAATAGTAGAAACAGGTTATCCTGCTATGTCTCGTTTGATTACAGATGATAATCTCATCAATTTATCAGAAACTCATGTCTTACTGCAATAGGGATGATGACAGGGTTTAAAATATAAAAATGTAATTAGTCCGTCAGTTAGGTAATGAAAAAATATTAGACACGTATTTTTTTATTTTGTTGTATAATAGAATGATACTTAGATTATAACATATACATAGAAGTGACGTCACGCGACATTTCAAATCAATATATAGTCGAAACTATTCGTTTTCGTAAAAAAAATAAAAATACGTGTCTAATGTTTTTAAATAATCTACCAGACGGATATTAAAATAAAAAATTGGAGCTGGCTATCTGTTCTGCGCTACATAGACCTATGAATTAGTAGACTTTACTGTTCAACTAGAAAAGCATTCTGATAAATCATAGGACATCAGTAGTCACAACAGATGGATAAGAATATACCCTGAATACCTACAAGTTAGTAACATGTTCTGGAGTATGGACCTCGTCTAAGGGCCGATTTTTCAATCATCAGTTAAATCTTAACTGTAAAATAAAATTAACATCTGACAGTTTTAGTATCCTCTTGTCTGTTGAAACACCGGCACCTGGTATAAACACATTATGGCCGCAACTTTCAACAGACAAGAGGGTATGGAAGAATTGTCAAATAATCAAAAGTATTCCTCAGTTAAAATTTAACTGAGCATTGAAAAATCTATATCGGCCCTAATCTAACGTAGTGTATGCTGTCCTCTAGCTAGGTGGAGTAACGATATTCGCAATGAGGATGACAGTGGTTGGATACAAAAACCTGCGCTAGTAGAGAGACCTATGTAAAGCAGTGGCCGTAAACATGGCCTGACGATGATGACAACTATAAGTTACAGAAAGAATCACTTAGAACTATTCCTTTGAAAGAAATATCGTAATAGATGGCGCTCTATAGTTTTTACCAGTCATCATGTACTAAAGACATGACTTTATGATATGTGAACGATAAAATATTATACAGCCAAATATTGCTAAAGGTGCTATCCACAGAAATATAAAAAAAATATTTAATAGAGGTATATCTGTGGTGCTATCATATCTAATACGTACCTACCAATAAATCGGGTGTCATAAAGTAGCTTGACTTTAGACTAAAGTCCGTCTTATTCCATCTAATCATCGCCAAAACTATTTACACAATCAATTGTATACTTGCCATCTAGTCAAATTCAATCCTTTTTTCGAACTGTCAAAACGACAGTTTTCTATATACTTATTTCCTAAAAATTTTCTAAAAAAATACTAAAATTAAGTTGGTCATAAAGCTTTCGGCGAGACGCCACTGGACGCCCATACCTTCGCCACCAGAGACCTCCGGCTGCAGTCACATTAGTGAAATCTTTAAGCTCTTGAGGAGTTCCCTATAACTGTCCTGCTACTACACCTTTAAGACAACTAATGACCAACATTCCGGTTCTAGGTGTAAAGTGATCGCTACTATCGTGTCTCTCTGCATCATCCTAAAGTTGACTGTTAGAGAATGCCACTACCTCTAGATATTAAATCCACCATTGTATATTGTACAAAAAGTGTAAATAAGTTCTCTCTCATCAAACAAATTAATATATCTCAAAAACAAGGTATAGTTACTATAAACCCTTAGTTATCGCAGGTATTACTTAGGTGGAAAGTTCTCATCCATTCTGACAATTTTTATTTTATTGTAATGTCTGACAAATTAACCGAGCACAGGCTTAATAAACCATTGCGGAGTTCCCGTGACCATACTTCGGCACCATCATCAGATCGACTCATCGATCGATAATGTTACATTACTTCATGAAACAATTAACAAACGCACTAATCGTCCCTACACTTTTTAAAGATTCCTCAGTTTCCCTGGGATCCTATCATTAGATCCTGGCTTGGTAATTCAGAACTTTCAAAAATTGTAATTAGGACTAAGCCCTCTTGTCATTATACAAAGAAAATAATTAATGATTATTATCACTATCGTTACAAACAACAAACCAAGAAACCTTACCTTATAATGACGTTTATCTGAACCTAATTAATTACATGTCAGAGATGACCTAAGTAGTGTGTGAATTTTTCTATAAATATTTTTTTTCTCCTGATAAAAGTGCAAATGCTTGTTTCCTTTAGCTAGTAGCCAGCATGCAATCAAAGTACGTACACGAAATAAAATATCATAGTTACAGCTTTACACTTCCCTACAAGACTTGTTTCCACAATCTGATTCCCGCTAAAAGATTTCTGAAATCTGAAATCCGCTGAAATCTTTTCAACTACATGTTGTATTTCGTAGACAATTTTTTTTTTATAAAACTTTGTCCCACACTTGGATTTTCTCCTGTGTCGTGGGTGCCTTTACAAACATACAAGTTCACATATACACATGACACCCAGACCCGGAACAACAATCTGTGGATTACACAAAGAGTTGTTCTGTGCGGGAATCGAACCCGCGATACGTTGCGCGGCAGTCAGTTACCCTTTAACTTTAACATAATGAAAGAAAACAAAATATTTACATTTTAGGTCTTTTAATGTATCTCAATAATGGACATACAAGAGTTTCAAGGTGATGTTAGAAAGTCCAAGTAAATAGTTGAAACAATTTTAGATGTTACGTTGTCATGCGCAGTGGCTCGTCGGGATGGTAGGCGTTTAGTTCAGGGCTTCGGGGAGAGAGACGGCGGCTTCGGGGAGGATGGGGACTCCGATGACGACGGGCTCAACGGGTGCAGGGACGGCTTCGACGACCTGGACGGGCTCGGGGGCGACCTCGACAACCTGGACGGGTTCGGGGGCAACATCCACAACGTGGACGGGTGTGGGCACGATAGCCTCAGGGGCGACAGCGGGACCAACAGCGACGGGGCTAGGGGCAGCAGAAGCCTGGTTGATGTTCATGATGATCTGAACGAGGGGAGTTGCAGAAGCAACTTCAGAGGACACGGGGCCGGGGAGGACAGCTACGGGAGAGGGCTCAACGGGGGCAGAGGCAGCACCACCGTCGGGAAGGGGGAAGTCAATCCATGCGGGTCCGACAGCAACGGGCTCTGGGCTCTCAATGATGGCGGGTCCGATGGCGATGGGTTCGGGGGCGTCAACCCAGGCAGGTCCAACGGCAATGGGTTCGGGAGATGGAATAATAGCAGGTCCGATAACCACGGACTCGAAAGAGCCAATGATAGCGGGTCCGATAGCGATGGGCTGGAAGACCTCAGGGGCCTCAGGAGCAGGCACGGGGCCAGCGGGTCCAACGGGTACCAGGCCGCGGTGCGCAGGCACGGCGACGGCCATGGCGATGACGGCAGCGAAAGACAGCAAGAATTTCATTTCTGGAAACAGGAGTTATTGTCATACCATTACAATTTTTTTTTAAAGTCTTTGCATTTCATTAGGTCACAATCTATTCAAAATTAGAAAGGTAGTCCTGCTAATGTTATTTTCGGTATTTCGAGGGTTTTAGGACACTTTTGGTTATTTATGCTAAATTAAGTTCAAGTAATAACGGAGCAGAACAATAACATAAATTCTGTAACATGACAAGAAGTATTCATGCATGATAGAGATTTCAGAAGACAGAAGAGCGGAGAAATGAAATAAATTAGAAATAGAATAATTGCAATTTACTTACTTATATGTTGCTTGTTATAGCTGCGAGATACAAAGTATCTATTGAATTTCTTTTTCATTTCGTGACATTTTATACTAAAATTTTATCTGACAAGACGATAAAACGATAATATAATAATTTATTGTTAGTTAACGGGATTGCTTTGTTCCTGTCTGCAGCCTAAATACGTTTATGACAACTTCTGATTATTGTGGAACTACGATCTAAATTTCTTTTTTTTATTTTCTTAGTACAGAATCCGTCTAAATATTTCTTTTGCATTATATCCACCCAATGGTTGTCTGGTAGACATCACTTTGAATGTTAAGACCGGATTTGTGCCCATTATTACTTTTTACTAGGTTACCCGGCAAACTTCGTATCGCCTAAAAAATTTTTCTCACCTTTTAAACCTTTCCTGGACTTTCACGAACATTTCAAGGCCAAAATTAGCCAAATCGGTTCAGCCGTCCTCAAGTTTTAGCGGGACTAACGAACAACATTTCATTTTTATTTATATAGATTTAAGTTTATCATTTCCTTTTTCTTTATGTACTTTATTATATTCTACTCTATTCAGCAGCTGTAGCCATGCCATTTAGCGCTTGTCTACATGTAGAATAGAAAACCAAATTATATGGAATTGACGTAAATTTTCACACTTGGAAGTGCCATCCCCATACATTTAGTTTTCTACTCTCTCGGTAGACAAGCGCTAAAGGCACTGGTCTGTCCTGTTCTGTTCTGTTCTGTTCTGTAGTGTTCTGTTCTAAATATTATATAGGTACTTATATTATACAGAAGCAAGGAATGTTTACTTATAGAAGTTGTACTGATTCCATCGGACTCGTGTTTTCTGATCTTCCTGTTAAATTTATGTATCATCCACGAGGTATTGTGTTACGCTTTCTATTTTATATTTTCTGTAGCATCTATCACAGAATCTAGAAATGAGCCCTGTGGGGCATGTGACACTCAAACACTGGATTCTGTATTCAAAATGTTTGCGTCTGCCTTCGAGTAACGAGTGTGTAATGCCTGTCCTGAATGTTACTTTTCGGGTTTATGAGTCAGTAATTTCCATAGCTGGGCATGAACTCGTTAATCCGTTAATCGTTAATTAACGAAGTTAACGTTTTGATTAACGGTTTAACTTTTAAAAATGTTAACGGACACATTAACTTCCTTTAAAATGCAGAAGTCCGTTAATCGTTAATCCAATGCCTACTATTTACCGCACGGCACCGCGGCGCAACGCTAAAAACAGGTTCAGACAAGTATGTAATGCCAAAAGCCGGGCGGCGCGTGCGAGTGCGTGCGAGAATATAGAACTCTAAAATTTAAATTACACATTTGAATTAGAGGTATATAAGTATTTTGTTTTATTCATAACCTGTTAACTTCCAGAACCTAAACCAATAAGTTTTTTTAAGTTCACTAACGCAACGATATAAAAATGAAATTTTACACATATTAACGGATTAACGATTAACGTTAACTTGCGTTAATTCTTCCGAAACGTAACGCTTAATAACGTTTAACAAAGCTAACTTTTTTTGTAGCGGATTAACGATTAACGAAGTTAACTATTTGATTAACGGTGCCCAGCGGTAATTTCATAGTTCTAGATATTCTTCTCACATTCATTTCTATCATCATAACTGCAGTTGTCATCTATACAGATTAATAAAATTTGAGTGTCCGTTTGTAATATTAAAATAACCGTTACATGCATACGAATATACATACGATACTATACCAACTACCGACTACCTCATTGACCGAGATGTCGCAAGGGCGACTACCTCGGTCTCAGGTTCGATTCCCAGGTCGAGCAAAGTACTACTGGGTTTTCTTTTAATTCTCAGTAGTAGCACGGATTCTGGTATTGTGCCCGGTATATGGCAATAGGCTCACCTCCTATTACATGGGACTTATAAAATAAATAGTGAAAAGTGGGTGTTACATTGTACAGTAGCATTAAGTGCCGTAATGTGCACCTCTGCCTATTCCTCCACCCTTCGGGGTTAAAAGGAGTGAGGTTATGTTATGTAAGAACATTTTTTCATTATTTTGCTACCAAAACAGTACTCATGTAAGGTACTGCGCTAGACATCACTATCAGTTATAAATGATATCTTTGTATTGTTGTTATAAATCTACAGTATCGTGGCAGAACTATAAATGTTCCGGCAACACGTTTCTTTGATAGGCTTTGTTTATTTATGATTCGATATTCGGCACGTTGGTTTCATATCAATAAGTCTTAGAATATTTAATCCGTTTTCCAACACTGTTGCGTCGTGAATAAAGTGCATAAACATTATTTGCCTGCTTTTATTTATCGGTATTTATTTTTCAAAAGAAAATAACTAAATACTTACCTACTTGGTTACATTTCTATATCCTGAAGTAGAAAACGAGCTTACGGTTCTTACGGTCCGGTTGCCAGAATACAGTTACCGTAACCTAAATATGCGTGCAATCCCAAATATGCCGCCGGCATTAATGACTATAAATACCTTACCTATATGATTGGCAGTCTTCGGATCCCTAATTCTAAAGATGATAAAGAAGAATTTGTAGTAGAAGTCTGATGGTGAATTTGTTTGAAAGCCTTCATCGTCCATGCTCCTGTGTTGTAGTCCTAGGATAACACTAGAGGATTACCAGTTAGTTTTTTAGCATCTAATACGGCATGCAGTATACAAGGTTCTTAAATCTAAGGATTGTTAAATTTGTCATCTTTGTAAAGATTACATATTGATACTTTACTTTTAGAATGTAGAATGAAATTTCACTTAATGAAGCAGCATCCTGTGGTTCGCTTAAGTTTGGTAGAAAGAACATTTTGCGACGCACCTTAATAAAGTTTGAATTCATTGTGCAATCAGTATAAAATCGAATTATCATAATGATGTGATAATAAAGATCATATAAGTAATCTAGTAGAATAAATTTTATTTTTGTAATAATTATTACATCATACATAGATTAGAATACTCTGTAGTTATAGCCTCGTGATCTACAGTTAATATCGTATAATATGGTGTACATACATAACAGCAGATTCCATTAGGTATATATTTATCCAATTTATCTGCCTGAAAGTCACCATAGCAATGTCTAGAATGTTATTTTCGTGATATTTCGTTCTTTTTAACGTTCGAGATGTTGTCCATAGCAATGAAGTTCCTGCTTTCTTTCGCTGTCGTCCTCGCAGTGGCTGTCGCTGTGCCTGCGTACCGCGGCCTGGTGGACCCTGGCCCTGCTGGCCATCATCAACTCCTTCGAACCGGTTGCCATTGGACCCGCCATCGTTTTGAACTGAGCCCATCGCTGTCGGTCCGGCATGGATTGACTTTACCGTTCCCGACGGTGGTGCCGCCTCTGCAACCGTTGCGCCCTCTACCGTGGCTGTTATCCCCGGCCCCGTATCCTCAGAGGGTGTTCCTAGTTCACCTCTTGTTCAGATCATTCTAAACATTAACCATGTTTCCGCCGTGTCTTATCCCATTGCTGTCTGCCCCGCCATCGTTGCTGAGCCTGCCCACGTTGAGGAGATCGTCTCTGAACCCGTGCAGCAAGTGGAAGCCGCTCCTGAACCCGTGCAGGTTGTGGAGTCTACAAATACAAATATATTTATTTCCATTTTGTTCACATTTACTTAATTTAAGCTTAATAAATTACTCTAGTACATTATAATGCCTGTATAGAATTAAATCTGTGCCACAGCCCCCCCCCCCCCACCATCGACATAAACTAATAATTTTATCAGTTATATTAACAATTCATACTCGTTCTTGTAATACACCATATAGCAGACAATATTACAGGGGACAACACATTAAAAGCATGTAGTACATACATGGTACATAAGTACTGCATATCCCTTAAGGGATTTCTTCCTGCAGACCTGCGATAGAAAAAGGAATATAAACATAAGACACAGTGTAAAGGTTACATGCAATAAATACAAAAGAAATCTAACTTTAATATTCAAACCGCCTAAAAATTTTAGTTGAGCAAAATGTCTAGTAGCACTTTAGATGATAAAATTTTAGCTACTTGCTATGTTGGTTTAAATTAAATATGTAAAGCGGTAAAACAACGTACATTGGAGAACTATTTAGTCTATCCCCAGAGTGTATGTATGTCACAACCCCTCTGGGGATAAAAAGGCGTGATGTTATCTTATGTTAAAAAGTATTTCTTCCTAAACGCCTTTTGATAAACCCAGTTAGTCAGCTATGGACACCAAAATTAACTTAAAATAAAAATTTATTACAAAACTTCAACAACAATATACCTATTTGAACATCAATAACGCTCGAATTTATAAATTCCGTTAGATGACAATCGGTGTAGAGATACACATTCAGTTGGTCCAGTTGTTTAGTTGAGCTCATCAGGCAGGACAGCGGGTTGGGAGACTGGGCATTGATTTAAGCTCACAACAAGCTCGGGCTTATCATCAACGACCTCGGTGCTTAGGTACTCTTGAAACCAATCTCAATATCAATGCAATTTCAATTCAATAAAATCTCAATAATTATTCAATTCCAACACTCTACAACCCGAATCGTAGCTGTCAAAGCTTTGACAGCTCCGATTCGTTAGTGTTAATAGCATTCAGTTTACGGAATTTAAAGCTAAACTCAAAACAATTTAGTTCATTCAATATCCACGCAATCCGGATGCAATGGGCGCTAGTGTTGCAACTCAAGGTAGGTACGAATTTTTATAATACCAATGTCGATCGCTCGGAATTAGATTCAAGAGTAAGCTCGACTTCAACATTGATGTTAACGGGCTCAGATTTAGGCTCAATAACGGGAGCAACGGGAACAGGCTCAGGTTTTGAAGTCTGGTTGATTTTCACGATAATCGGGACAAGAGGAGAAGGAGCACCTTCAAGGACAGGTTCAACCACGACAGGGGAGAGGACAACGTTGTTAGTGACGGCACCGAAGTCAGGTTCGGGGACATCCAGCACTAATTCTTCAGCTGGTTCTGATACTGGTTCTGGAACGATTGCAAGTCCAATATTAACAGGGCTGACGGCACTGATGATCTCTAAGAGCTGTTGCTCCAGGAGTGCAACGGTGGCGGGGTGTGCGGTGCGCGTAACTATAGTTCTGTCACTATTAGTTCTGTATAAAATGACAAAGACGGCACGATATTTAAGTAGTACAACAAAATTTGAGTAGTCTTTCAGTATTCGGGCGTTAACTTACTAGTTTAACGTAATCTAGTGTAATAAAGATTTTTTTTAAATTAAACTGTCAAACACCGCGCGGTCACCGATGACCGCAACCTATTGTTCTATAATTGTGTCTATAATGGCGGTACTCGACGAGTTAATAACATCACGCCTTTTATCCCCGAAGGGCAGAGGTGCACCTTATGGCATTTAATGTCACTGTACAATGTAACACTCACTTTTTACTATTCATGTTATGAGTCCCATGTAATAGGGGGTGAGCCTATTATCTATCCTGGCAGGATCGCCATGCAATGTACTGCATATCTGCAATGAGGGAGACGTGTTGTTGTTACGAATATCTTTAATTAAGTGTCTTAATAACTAACTTACACTACTTACTTATAGGGCGAGGTGTCACACATACTACATCATATACCGGGCACAATTCCAGACTCCGTGCTACCATTGAGATTTTTTTTTAAACCCTATAGTACTTTGCTCGACCCGGGAAACGAACCCGGCAGTCGCGCTTGCGACCACTCGGCCAACGAGGCAGTCTAATAAAGACAGTGTAGCGTCTGAATTTGCTAAAAGATACATTTGGTAGATATAAATTTGTAATAGGTACATACGTAGTAAACATTTATCTAAGTTCAACTATTTAGAATTGTAGGTAACCGTGATAGATAATTCTCGATCTTTGTTTTATTGGAGAACATAGTAATGTTATCTGAATAACAAACTTTTGACCTTTTCTGAGACCCGTAACGGCTAACGTACAGACAGACCAAGTAAGTACCTATATATGGATTAAGATTTTTAACACATGTATGTTATAAATCGATCTTTAGCCTGTGACTGCCTATAGAATACTGTTGGAGACAAATCCCTCGCTAACGTATCGCGTCGGTCATACCTTACGTGACCACTTATTTTTCGACTCAAAACGGGACATTCGTTTATCTATCAGGCATCATTCGTTATTCAATCAGGCATCTAGTAACTAGACCTTTAAGAAGCTATGGGGATATACCTAACGTGACCAGACGTTCCGTTTCTAAACGGGACTATCCCTTTTTATAATTACAAGTCCCGTTGTCCCAGAAATAAACTCTGAGACGCTAAATTGTCCCCTATGCGATGACCGTTCGGACCGCTCGAGTGGTGTGCGAGAGCCATACAGTATCATACATAACATAAATGTTTAACGAAGTACAGTCGTTAAAACTTTAAATACCTTTTCTTTTAAGGGGGGAAAATCATCGAATGACTGCTCCCGCCTGGGTGAGGCGGGAGCAGTCAGTGTCAGACTCTTACTTACTAAAAACCCCGTTCCTACTCCTGCACTTCGAGCCGGAGCACCGGTAATCCGTTAGTTTCTCCGCGACAACTTTAAATACCTACATTTTCGTTCAGTTAATAATGTTAACCTCTTTGTTGTGGACACAAATTTTGTGTTTACAGGTTCTATAATAGGATAATAGGATCTAGCTACTAAATGCCTGACTGAATCTAACTAAACAAACGTGTCGGTTTGAGTCAAAAAATAAATGGTCATGTTCGTCATATACATGTAAGTATTCATAGTTCGTACAACAGATAATATTTTCATTCACAGAATGTTCTAGCGATATACAGAAGCAATTAAACAAAAATAAGATTAAAAGTACTTCTAATAATACCCGACTTGAGATAATGGAGATATTATTGAAGCAGGTGTTTTAATATGTGTTAATGATAGGTTGCATCGAATGCAATAAATTATAGATAGATTACCATTAATCCCAACTTTTTAAAGTACTTAGGTACTGGTACCTAAGTCAGAAGTCTATTCGTGAATTGATCCTTTCGCAATAGGACTGGTCTTCTCTTTTTTTTTTGGGATTGCGCCATAGGACTGGTTTTTTGTTTTTTATGGCAAGCCGGTAAACGAGCAGATGGATCACCTGATGGTAAGCAATCGGCGTCGCCCATGGACACCTGGAACACCAGAGGCGTTACAAGTGTGTTACTGGCCGTTTGGGATTTGAGGATTGTTGGGGATTCAGAGATTGGGAAAGGGGGAGGAGGTGTAATTGGGCCTCCGGTAACCTCACTCACACGACGAAACACAATGCAAGCGTTGTTTCACGTCGATCTTCTGTGAGGCCGTAATATCACTCAGGTCGAATCACCCATTCGTGCCGAAGCATGTATTTTATAGAATAAGCTATAGATTTTTTACTTAAATTCCGTACGAAAATGTGATAGTCAAATTCCCATTACTTTGCGCAACGATCTCCGGCCGCCGCGCACCGGCGCCGTAAGTCTTATTGTGATAATAAGAGTCTGACACTCCCTTTCGCCTAACCCAAGGCGGGAGAAGAAATTGGATCTATTTTCCCCTTAAAAAAATCCATCGGCAGATAGGACCTTGTGACTGCAGCCTTATTTAAGTACAATTCGTTTTAAAACTAGTTACTTTTCCATCAGTTTCGAAATAAGCTTTTGTATCGTCCAGGCCTCTTATGACTGCGGCATCATCCCATATTCCTCCATAACTGTAAATATTAAAAATGCTTGCATTGTGATTGTGTACAAATATTTCGTGTGACAATAGGGTAGTTTCCTTAATTTTATTTAAGGTCCGTCTGGTACATTCATTTAAAACTTTAACAACGTACTTTTTCTTTTCTCACAAAATTAAATACTTTCGACGATATATTAATATCGTGTGACGTCACAGCGTGCCACATTTTGTAGCACGTTATGACGTAACGACCTAACTTAGCGCCATTTTATCTAAGTATTGCAACTTAATATGAGAAAATAAAAATACGTGTCTAGTATTTTTTCATCATCTAACTGACGGACTAATTTTTAATTTTGATACCCTGGAAACTACCTAATTTTGGACCACTAAGCGGTTCATGTCAATAACCCAGTTGATTTTACTTACTTAGATACGCATATCACATCGCCTGATTCTATTTGCTAATTTGCTATATTAATATAGGTAGGTACTTACACCTACCTATCAAAGTTAAATGTAGGTATTTATGTACCTATGTTTATTGTTCAACCATTCTCAATAGTTCAAATAAGGTAACGTACCTATCTGTAGTTGTAGGGTAGATGACTAATTTTTATTTTAATGTCCGTCTGGTAGATCATTTTAAAATATTAGACATGTATTTTTATTTCCTTACTTTAATAAATACTTTCGACGATATATTGATTTAACTCCTGTGAGCCAGGCCAGACCACGAGGCCAAGACCAAGACACATCTACTACTTATCTACTAATATAAGAATGCGAAAGAGTGTACCTATGTTTGTTTGTAACTCATTCACATCAAAACGGCTGAAGGGATCGCGATGAAAGGAATAGGGCTAGATTTTGGTCTGGCATCCGCATAACACACAGGCTACATTGTCCAAGGAATCGCGGAGAAGCCGCTGTCAGAAGCGAATGTGTGTCATAAAGAAACATCATGTCATGTTTACAACCATTTACAACGATCCAATAAATACAAAAAAATAACAAAGAAATCGTATTATTCATTACTCCAAATTAGGTTCATGACCCCGTGTGAATGAAGTTTTATTTTATACAGTCTTTAGTTACTCGTTATACATTTTATAGCACTTATACTTTTTTAATATATTATCTACAAAGACTATAAAATGCGTGTTTTTATTTTGTAAACAATAAAATTAAATTCAGTCTGGCAGGGTCAGACGTTGGGCAATAATCAAAACAATACAACAACTGGCTTTTGACCCCTGAGTACGACAGAACCCAATTATTCAACGATATTGCAGACACCAGCACCAGAACTTATCCTAAACTGCCAAATTCCTGCAAAAGATATTCTACTTTATCACTTTAGGCATAAAGTTGAAAACTGTACTAGTTAGAGTGTAGCTTGACCTGCGGCCGCTTGTACTTTACACAATCTCAAGCTATTAGCCGCATTATGACGTCACTGCAACACGGACATAATCCGATAAAAGCAAATATTTGATTTCGATAAAGAAATCCATTATTTATAAGCCAGTTAATGGCCATTTATATTGGTATGTATTATTATCGGAACTGCAATAAGTGTTTAGATACGTAGGCGAAGGTGCCTAACAAGGAATATAACTTATATAATGATGTTAGTTTCGGTTCTGTCTTAATTTTAAGTGTAGCATGTTGGTTTCTTCAGGGCACGGGACGACCTATCGGGTACCCGTTAGGAGAAGGCATGAGGTGGTTTTTAGTCAATAAGTCAGAGATTCTGTGATAAAAGTCTGTAACTTCCTCTGGACTCAGACTCACCCAAGGCAGCAGAAGATATTGGATGGTTATCTCCCAAAAAAAATTAAACGTGACAGAAGTTATAGCAATGCGTAGCGATTTACTTTTCCCACACAGTATTTTTTTAACGTTGGCCTACACTAGGATTATCTCCTGTGGGTGCGTTTACAAACATACAATATTACATACGCAACAACACTCAGACCCGAAACAACAATTTGTGGATCACACAAAGTGTTGTTCCGTGCTGGAATCGAACCTGCGACACGTTGCACGGCAGCCGGTTGCCCAGCCACCGCACCAACCATGCAGTCAATTGAGTACAATCAGCCAAGTTATTTGATATGCAACCATGCATGCAGGGAAGATAATGAACATTGAATAAGTAGCGTAAAGCTGCACCTCTGGTCCTCTGCCTATGTTCGGCATTCAGGGATTTAAATATGTAGGTACCTACCTATACATATTGTAGCCGCACCGCACGACTACATACCTACCAGTTACCTGTACCACCGAATACCTTACCATATACCTTCCACAATACCTTTACCAAAGTTTTAGACTTACTCCGTTTTAGAAACAAGAAACAAATTGTCTTGAAAAAGACAGTTTACGTTTTGACTCCGTTTTTAGAAACAAGAAACCAATTGTCTTGAAAAAGACAGTTTACGACTCTATCGCATAGAAACAATAATAATCACTGCGGCAACAGCGTTATCACACCGTGCCGCGAGCGATCGCTTCGAAAGAAGCGGTTTTGTTAAGCAAGCAGCCAAGCAGCGCAAGCGGAGCCGGAGCCGGAGCACTTGCATTCGTCGTATCTTCATTGGTTCATCTGTAGGTAGTCTTCAGTCTTCACTCGACGCCGGCGCTCGGAGAAATGCGCGCGCTCGCGCCGCGCGGTCATACTTATACGGAAGGAGCCGATAGTGCCGTGTGCAAAGCGGCGCCCCGCACCCCGCGCGCCGCGCGCACGCCGGCGCGCCGCTATTGGTCGAAACTATCACCTAACTATATCTGATATTGTCTAATTGTAAATATGTAAATAGAAATATAAGTAGCGTAGTTTGGTGAATTAAATCATTCTAGTCCACACCTCTCATCGGAGTTTCACTACTACTAGAAGAAAAGAAGAAACCTCCTCTAGGACACTAGGCTCTCCTACCTAGCTCCTAAAATATACTAGAATAATAAACATGTCAAAAACGAAACAAACAGAAAAGTACTCTTCAACAACCTATTTCAATTTCAATACTTTTCACCGACGTCAAAAAAAGAAGATAATACGTTCTATATTTGGTATAGCTTCGTCACATCCTGTTTTTATTACTAGAGAGGGACTTAGGCACAATGGGAACACTAATAAAGGCCCACTTATCTTGATAACCTGGCTTTGTATTGGATCATTGTAAAGATTATTTTTCAAAGATAAGGCTTCTGAAGCGTGCAATAATCAGTCCCGGTCATCAAAGTCATTTGCTGACGCGACCCCACGCAACACGGTAGCGTTTTCATCTTTATTTTTATATCTACACAATTTTTTTTTGTTCATTTCTTGATAAATATTTTCTAACACAAATATTTTATTAAATTGGTAACGTATGTCGTGTTTAGTTACCATTATAATGAGAGCGTTTCGTTGGAAAAAGGAATAATCCTCGTTAAAGTTTATAGACATAACATAATATAACATCACGCCTATTATCTCCGAAGGGGTAGGCAGAGATACACACATTATGCTACTGTACAATGTAACACCCACTTTTCACTATTTATGTTACGTGTCCCATGTAATAGGGGGTGAGCCTATTGCCATATACCGGGCACAATTCACAATTCCAGACTCCGTTGTAGTGTGTAGTGTATATCCTATAGTTCTAAGTTTGCATATATCAATGTATCTTACTCGTGTATTTAAATATCAAGCTTTATTAATAAAGAGTCAGTATTCAATCAGCAGTCAGAGTGTTTTACTCAATACCAATCCGTGCTACTACTGAGATTTTTTTTAAAACCCAGTAATACTTTGCCCGACCCGGGAATCGCACCCGAGACCCGTTACCCAACGAAGCAAGAAGTTTATAGAGAGTTCGATAAAATTAAAAAAAACGCCAGTGGCTCCGTCCCTCTGCCCCCAAGTGTATTTTCTATATTAAAAACTTGCTTCTGCTATTGGATTTGCTCTCGTCATCATGATTAAAGACCTAGGTAATATAAATATCCTGACTGTAATATTCTAACTCGTTTGTGAATTATTTGTGAACTCAACCAGTTTTAAGCCACACCGGGACCCTTTCTCGTGATTTACAGATTTTGAGAGACAGGGCAGGTAATAAAGAGAAATTTAGCTGTTGCATTTTCTAATTTCCTACGTTTTCTTTTTAGTTTTTAGTAAGATATTAATTTGAACTGCCTCGTTGGCAAAGTGTTCGTAAGTACGACGTACGACTGCGGGGCAAGGGGTCTTGGATTCGATTCCCGGGTGGAGCAAAGTACTACTAGGTTTTTAAAAAAAATCTCAGTAGTAGCACGAAGCCCGGAATTTTGCCCGGGGTATGGCATGCTATGGAAGGCTCACCCCCCATTACATGGAACTCATAACATAAATAATAAAATGTGGGTGTTACATATTACAGTGGCATTAAGTACCATAATGTGCACCTTTGTCTACCCTTTCGGGGATAAACGGCGTAATATTATGTTATGTTATTAATTTGCAACTAAGTAAATGCTTTTCAAATTCAGTTTCTTGTAATTTTGATTCAGCTGTCCTTAGCTGTAGCCAAATGCCATTTAGCGCTTGTCTGCATGTAGAATAGAAAACCAAATTATATGGAATTGACGTAAATTTTGACACTTGTCAGTGTCATCTCCATACATTTAGTTTTCTACTCTCTCTGTACTAGACAAGCGCTAAAGTGGCGTTTGGCTCGGAGTCGCGGAGAACCTAACGGGTAACCGGGGCTCCGGCTCGACGTGCAGGAGAAGGAACGGGGTAGTTTTTAGTCAGTAAGAGTCTGACACTCCCTCCCGCCTCACCCAGGCGGGAGCAGTCATTCGATGATTTCCCCCCTTAAAAAAAAAGTGACGTTGGGCTAAAGGCACTGACGTGACGTCTATTTAAATTTTTGTCTATTTTTATTTACTACGCGAATGTAAATTCTATCTCTGTTGTTATTGTACAATATTACTAAATGGCCTTCGAATGTTTGTTTGATTAATTATCACATTAATCACGTCCAGACAGATACATTACCGGGCAGATTTTCTTGCGGACTTTGGAAATAAGAATAATATATCTATGAAATTACTAAATTAGGTATAACTTTGGTTATATTAAGTTGAAAATTAATAAATAAAGTAATCGAAACAAAACCGCGTTCGACGCCCTGATTGGTTGTTTCATTGGAGCCGGCCAATCAGAGCGCAGAACGCGGTTTTCATTTCGATTACTTTATTTATTTATTTTCAACTTCATACAACAAGTGTGAACAGGTGGACTTAATGCCTTGCCATTATCTCCTAGTCAACCTTTAAGCAGTGCAGAGATGAAAGTAGAACTTTAACCGTACTAAGCCCTCAGGTGGATAGTGGGTATCCAGAACATTACATGTGAAGCGGGAATAAGAAATTAATAACTTCTTCACTTAAGTAAGAAGTGCGTTATATTACTGGTAGCAATAAAACTGATTTCTGCTAATTCTGCAACATATTTAAAGGTTATCAAATAGAGCATACTTAGGCCACATGTGTAAGTAGGCAGATTATACATATAGTAACAGAGACATATAATTAATATACTTATAGTTTTTGATTGATCATACTGTTTCCTTGTGACCCTATGAATGATTACTTAAGAATTACGTTGTAAGTATCTATAATTATTCTAATATTTTCTGCTGTATCGTGGGTGAGTGCATTTAAAATCTAAAAAATTCTCAAAAAAAATTCAAAAGCATTTCAATTAAACTGTCAAACACCGCGAGGACACCGGTGACCGCAACCTATTGTTCTTTAATTGTGTCTATAATGACGGTTGGTACTTTAGAGACGTCAAAAAATATATGTTTTTTATATATTTGATGGGCCGATATTTGTCCACTATCTCGTCTGGTGGTAGCGATGAAATGCGGTCAACGATGGAAGCACATCGACCCATAAGCAACCTATTCACTCGATATTTATAATTATATTAAAATAAATAATAGTATGTCAGTCTGTAGTCTTTCACATACACAGACACACAGATTCCACCCAGAACAGAAACTGAACACAAAGATACCGTAATAGAATCGAACCTGCAAAAGTTACACAGCACACAGCAGCCAATCGCAACCACGCAGTAAATACCCACTACCTATTACAAAATCTGTATCATTATTAATAGCCACACCACTACCGTAGATACCACAAATCCACCAATCAAACTCAAACTCAAAAGCATTTATTTCAATTAAACCATAATTTGGTACTTTTGAAACGTCAATAAATATGAAATAAATAATAGTCTGTCAGTCTGTCCGTCAGTGAAGCTAGGCGCTCGTTCCAAAACGTCGATTCGAGTGGAGAAGAACGAGCAAGAAACTTTATTCGTTACTCTTTTAAAAAAAAATCTGTTTTACAGTTAAATTTAACCAGGGGCTTAGAAAACAAGTCTGTAAGTTCGTGTCAATAATTGGAATGTCGAATGATATTGATAGTCTAATCATGCGGGCTCACCTGTACTCTGTACACCTACACGCTGCGAGCATGCATCAGTTTAAAGTATAAAGTATCGCCTTTATAGTCGTTAAAATAGTTTTAAATTAGGTACACGTAAGTAGCTACGTTGTTATTTCTTGAAATCATTATAGGAAAGTACTACTGTATCTAACACGCAAACCTAATTCGTTCCATAATTTCTCGCCAGGCAGGATTTATACGTAAATCTAATATACCTACTGTTTATTTTTTTTTTTTTTGTTATATAAAGCTGTTTGAACGCGCCAATCTAGAACGAAAGAAAGAAATCTGATTCGAATAATTCTTTTTATGTTTCATAGTTCATTTATTGAGGCAGAGTGGGTGAAACAGCGTGGAAGGGGCTAATTATTTTATATATAGGGTAGGGTGGGTAGTTCTTACGTTAGTAGTACCTAAATTCTCTTCCTTTTGTATTAGGATTCAATAAAAATTAACCCAGGATTTTTTTTTATGAACTTACTAAACATTTAACGTAATAGACAATGATAATTATCTTTTGTTATGTTGTTTAATTACAGTAATTTAGGTATGCTATGCATGAAAAATTATAAGTAGATTATCTTGAATTCATTAATTTGTAGCCTACCTCTATAATATTTTGACCTGGCCTGTTTCCTGTTTGTAATATCCATGAAAAATTTGAAGTAAATCTATACCTACAGTACCTACTTTTTGAGTTTACCCTGGACATATATACGGACAAACGGACAAAAATTCCAAAAACTATATTTTTGGTTTCTGTATCGATTGTAGATTATGCACCAACTATTCTTTTAAAAAAATGTTGAAACCACAGAAATATTACTTTATTATATCTGGGGTTGACACGCTCTGCTCAGCTCCTATTTGTCGTAGCGTGATGTTTTATAGCCTATAGCCAACCTCGATAAATGCGCTATCCAACACAAAAAGAATTATTCAAATCAGACTTGTAGTTAAGATTAGCGCGTTTAAACAAACAAACAAAAAAACAAACAAACTCTTCCGCTTTATATAATAAGTATTTTTTTTTTTAAGGGGGGAAATCATCGAATGACTGCTCCCGCCTGGGTGAGGCGGGAGGGAGTGTCAGACTCTTACTGACTAAAAACCACCCCGTTCCTTCTCCTGCACGTCGAGCCCCGGTTACCCGTTAGGTTCTCCGCGACTCCGAATCGGCATCGGCCGTATTGGGCCCCATCTGTGGTGGTCTGATGGCTCTTTGAGGCGCGCGCGGAACGCGACGCGCCGTACGCTCGGGTCTGTTTCTGGTCGGACGGGGAGCCACCCATGCTCGCCGTCCGCAGGCCCGCGCTTACGGTGGCCGGAGATCGTCTCGCGATCCCCGACGCCCGATGTGTCCTTCGCGATGGCTGGGTTGCGAGGAGGCAGCGCTTCGCTGCCTCACGCGTCCCGCCTCCTCCTTAGCTAGCATGACTGCTTCGCAAAAGGAGGAGACGGCATCCCAGTCCCCCTCGCTCCGCATCATGGCCCGCACTAGGCCCGGACGCGAGAGGTCGCCATCGCCGATCACTTCCCTGAGGACACGGCGGTGCTCAGCCCACGAAGGGCATTCTCCCACCGTGTGTTCCACCGTGTCCTCAGGGCGGTCCTCGCAGTGATGACACCCGGGCGTTTCCTCCCGCCCCATCAGACACAGGTACCTCCCGAAACTTCCATGTCCGGTGAGGACCTGCGTCAGGCGGTAGGTGAGGACGCCGTAGCGTCTCTCAAGCCACTCCTCAAAGAGGGGACTTACCGCTGCGATGGCAGCGAGCCCAGCCCTCGGTTGCGACAGTCGTTGCTGCCATTCCGCCATGAGATCGCGCCGGAGCTCATCCCGCCACGCACCTATTTGGCGCGGCAGCGGGGTTTCGCCCCGGCGACGTGCCTCCGCGCGCATGCTGTACACGCGCGCGAGCACCTTCGTCTCCAGATCCCACGGCGGTAATCTGGCAAGGAGGTTCGCCGACTCCCCAGAGATCGTGCGGTATCCGCGGATCATTCGGATCGCCATGACCCTCTGTGCCATGAGCAGCGTCCGAGCGGGACGCCGCAACAGGTTTGGCGCCCAAACAGGGGCGCCGTAGAGGGCCATGGACCGCACGACCCCGGCGTATAACCTCCGGCAGGAGGCGTTTGGCCCCCCGAGGTTGGGGAGGATGCGTTTAAACGCAGCCCCCGTCCTCTCCAACTTTGGAGCCAAACGTCGGAAGTGTTCTATGAAGTTCCACCGACTGTCGAGGACGAGTCCTAGGTACTTCATCGTCGTCTCGACGCCGATGGTAACTCCTCCCGCCGTTATTTGGGACCCACCCGGAGGTGGCGCGTTCCCGCGGCCATGAAAACACATGGCCTCGGACTTGTGGAGCGCCACCTCGAGTCCCAACTGCCGGATCTCTCAACGACTGTCGCAACCGCTGTCGCCATTAAGTCGGCCGCCGCCTGGTGCGACCTCCCGTGCGCTAGCACCAGCGTGTCGTCGGCGTAGCATATTGTGCTAACGCCGTTCGGGAGGTCGGTGCGCAGCACCCAGTCATAACCGATGTTCCACAGGAGCGGCCCCAGAACCGAACCCTGTGGAACACCGCGTGACATCTCTCGCCGGTTCCACTCGCCCCGGATATAATAAGTATAAGATAAGAAGTACCTATAAGATAAGATATAAGATTATGTATAGATGAACGATGTTATGTCAAAACCTATTATGAAGCTGAATAGTTTGTAGCGCTTTCAAGACCAAATCTGCGGAACTGCTGGTTCGAATTTCATAGGTAAATTCTTTTTATGTCTGATAGTACCTATATTATCGAGGAAGGCTAAAAACCTATAAAACTATAAAACATCACGCAACAGTCGATATGAGCCGAGGAGCGAGTGAAGTCGACGAGTGTAGCTAGTAAATAAATATGTATAGCTATACACCTTATAAGAAAACATCACGCCTTTTATCCCTAAAGGGATAGGCAGAGGTGCAGATTACGGCAATTAGTGCCACTGTACAATGTAACACTCACTTTTCACAATTTGTTATACGAGTCCCATGTAATAGGAGGTGAGCCTATTGCCAAATACCGGGCACAATTCCAGACTCCGTGCTTCTACTGAGAAAAACCCAGTAATAGTTTGCCCGACTCGGGAATCGACCCCGAGTCGCACTTGCGACCACTCGACCAACGAGGCGAGGCAGCTTACACATGTTGCGTAATTTTGATAAAAAGGTAGGTAAACTATTTTGTTACCGGTTGTATTAAATTGTAGCCATAGCAACATGAGATAAAAAGGCTAATAATAAAAATAATAAATTACTGACAATGTACTTTTAAAATCTCAATTTGATAATTAATTCTTGAATCGATAACAGTAAATTATGTTCGTAACTTTTGTCTGTTAATTTCTCGTGTTTAACATGAGTATTGACTACATAAGAATATTTAAATGCAAGAGAGCCATACTTCGTCACGATCGGAGTGAAGCCACGACCTCACGGATAATCGACGTGAAACAACGGTTGCATTGTGTTACGTCGTGTGAGTGAGGTTACCGGAGGCCATTCTCCCCAATTCCTGAATCCCCAACAATCCCCAAAAGGCCGGTAACGATAGCGCCCGGTTTCCACGGGCGACGCCGATTGCTTACCATCAGGTGATCCGTCTGCGGCGTCTGCTCGTACACTATTTACCGGCGGTTTATTATTTAATTATCTTTTTTATGTAATTAAACCGCAAATTACAGCAGATTCCATTTATGTTAATTACTCAGCTATTTCAGTTCAACACAACTTGACCTGAAACAATTACTTTAACACCACAACACAGTAGACAATAAAACGATAATTTTAATTCACAAAAGTTTATTGACAATATGAATAATAAATGGTCCATTTCATGGAATCTATTTTACATTTTTCAAAATAATATTTTATCAATTGCACTAATATGAAATACCAACTTATATAAATATAATTAATTGCTTAAGAAATTATTAAAACATCAACATTTTCATGATAGATTAAATCCTATTTAGCTTTGGTGTGATGCAAAATAAATTTGTTTACATTTGAGCTTGGCCAATCCAATAAATAAAAAATAACTTACTGAAATTGATTAATTTAATTATGTTGAATAAAACATCAAAAACTTAACACATGCTTTACAATATAAACATTTTTCATATACCCCTTACACACCATTTAAATATAGCCATATAAAAATTCAAACCGTCACAATTCATAACTACCTCTACATTTTGTATTCAAAATACATAAATAATGGCAGAGATATTAACACTGTAATGTCCATTCATATTTATTGATTTTGTGTGCAAATATACAGTGTAAAGTACACTCTCTTCCTGAAGCTAATGTCTTATTACGAGGTGAATAGGTCGCAGTTATATAAACAATGTTAATTAGCTTGGAGACGCGTGTTTCATAAACAGCAAACTAGATAGATAACAGTCTTAATTTCTAATAATTCTACAATTAATCAGTTTCAAACAAAACAACCAAATACCTCCTGCACCAATTCACACAAAATTAATCTAAAATAAAGATTTGCCTCAAACTTTTCTTTCATAAAAACGTCTTCTAAGATCATCGATGTTGACAAGGTAGTATGTGCCGGGGAACAAAATGTCTACTGAACCTGACGGTTGGTAGGGAGCAGTGTGGTAGTTCTTAGTTCTTACATCCATAATATCAGAAAACTTGCTAGGTTCCACACTCTGTCGCTCATTCAATAAAGACACAGTATCATTCAGTGAACTCAGTAACTTGGCCAAATTTGACCCCACACTCATGTCATTGCACATGTTTATCGAGTACATTGTTGAAGCAAGACCTGATCCATAAGAAAATAATGCAAACTTTTTCCCAATCAATTGCTCAGGAGATTTACTGATAAGGTATGACGCAAGCCCACCATACAATGATGGTGTGTACATGTTGCCTACATTCTTTGCAATATACAGTGAAGGCTTAGTTTTTTCATCAAAGAGAGCTTGGCTATATGTCATGAATGCTTTCTCAACATCTCTATCAAAGTATGTGTCTTCCAATTTGTAAGAACTGAATTTAGATAAGCCTGGGAACTGTTCTTCACGTTGTTCTGGGGATGCATTTAGGAAATCATTGAAACAAACCCTAGCTAGAGACTTCTGAACTAATTTACTATATGGGCAGTGGAACAACATACCATCTAAACTCAACAAACCTTTGAAGTCAGGCTCAACTTTCCTCATCTTCTTACAATACAAATTGTAACAATTATCTAAAGCACTGAGGTAGCATTGGATTGATAGTTTCCCATCCACAAATGGGAATTCTGAGGCCAGATCTGGCTTGTAGAAGTCATAGGCGTGCGTCATGTATGAAGCACGGACACCACAGTCCAGCACCAATGGTGCTTTGGGACCTATAAGCATAGCCACAGCTCCTGCACCACCTGTGGGCCGTGCCGGGCCCTTGCCATATACTGCTATATCACCTGCCACCACTATGGCCTTCCTACCATCCCACGATGAAGACTCTACCCAGTTCACAGCATTAAACAGAGCTGCAGTTCCACCATAACAAGCATTAGTTGTGTCTATACCTTCAATATCAGTGGCTCCTTCCTCAGCAAACAAGGTCATGAGGTAAGTCTTCACACTCTTACTTTTATCTATGATTGTCTCAGTGCCAACCTCCAGTCTCCCTATATCATGGAGATTGATATTGTTCTTCTCTATAAGTCTGTGTAACGCTGTCATACAGATAGAGTTTATGTCTTCCCTGTCTGAACAGAATCCCATTTTGTGCTGGCCCAGTCCGACCGTGTATTTGCCGGTAGATACTTCGTCGAATTTTTCCAGTTCCGTTTGATCGACGTATTGTGAAGGGAAGTACAGCTCCATAGCGAGGATACCGACATTTTCTACTCTTCCGCCCATCTTTGTATATTTGTAGGTAACTTTCACGTTGTTCGTCGACCGTTAGTTAGTCGGGACGTGTTAACCGAGCGATGTAACCGGCGCAAACTGATGGCCGCGGGCCCGCACCCGCCGCGTCTCGTACTGTGCCGACGTCAGCACCCAGCCTCACGTTACCCGCACGCATACACCATTGACCTAATACCAATAACCAGCTTTCTTTCGCTCTTATGCGAACATACGATAACAGTATTTACGTTGCGCACTACCGATTAGTATGCACTTGTAGCAATGTCACGATCAACTTATTTGTTTAGTATTTACATTCATTTTTAGTTATCCATAAAACCCTAGTTAATTATTTTATAATAATTTATGCCGCAAGCGTTTTCTTCCGAAATTCACATTTCTAATTTGACACAAATTTGACTTTTGACAGCCAGCAAGCAAAATCATATGTTGTCAAATCGTGTCGGTAAATGGCAGCGTTCGGGAATCGGGAATACCTAAAAAAATTAATTAAACACAATAATGCGTACAAATTACAATAGTGTGCTCTGATATACAATAATAATAAAACTAATGGAATGTAGTAATGTTTTGATGAAACTCCAAACTTTCGCTAAAAATGTTGAGATAACGGTAACCCAGAAACATACCTCAGAAAACAGGTTTCAAAATAAGACTATGGTTTACATAAATAATATCAAAATATTGTTCAAGTCGAGTAATGAACTCAAATTAGGCTATCACACATTCAGTACATTATTGTTAGCGTTATCTGTGTTGTAAAATGATTTGTAAAATCTTATTTAACTTGAAGTGGTGATTTCTGCATTAATGATTAAGATTAAGAAGTCTACGTTATGAAAAAAACTACTGGCAATGTATTATCAAAACGATTAGTATGTTTGGTATGCGCATCTAATTTCTATGCAGTAAAATAAGGTGTAGACAAATATTCATACCTACTTGAATGTTTTTTTAATTTAATTTAATTTAATAGGCTCGCTTTCGTTTTAATCCGGTTTAGTCCACGCAGTTGCCAAGGAGCCTTGACCTTAACCAACAACTTTTGGAAACGGCATCTTACAGGCTGTATTATTTCTACTTATAACGGCTAGCCAATCTGCTATAGGTAGACCTATGTAACTTAAATATTTACGTAGGTAATTTTAACATAAATTTAAACCTGTTTCAAAATACTATCTTTAGATATTAGTCAAGTCTACCGACAAATAAGACAATAAGACAACCCGTTAGACACAATGCCTAAAAAAACCATTTGACGTATTATCTATACAGCTAGGTATCTTCTACTTGTTATCTATGACTTTTATTCTCGTAATAAACTTTGATTTAATAGGTAATTACGCACGTAATTACGTTAAAGTACCTACATATATGTATACTTACCGATTAGCTACACAGGCAACATGCTTCCTTACAATAACTAGTAAAAACCGACAATTCAATATAACCGGCAGTTTAAAACAAGATATTAAGTGAACTGAAGATACCTAGCATTAATAACATCGATGTCTTATCCTAGTACCTACGCGTCGATGGCCAATAATAATAATGAATGCTTATATCTACTTGATTGGATTATTATTCCAAAAACCTAAAATAATCATAATTTATGTATCACACCAAGAGTTGTTCGAGTATGGCCACTATTCCAGACTAAGGGCTTGTACACAAAACTGCGATGCGACGTCGCAGCGCAAAAATGTGCGAGTTCCCTCTGTGCATCGCAAGAACTTGCGAATTGATGATCGCGCATCAAAATCTTACCTTCCCAAAATCATCTTTATTTCTTTTTCCTGTATCTCCTAAGCAATAACAGAAGTGCACACTTCTTTTTACGATCCATGTCACGACCTAGTTTTCAATTTAAAATGCAAGGTAGCACTTTTACACGTCCATTTTTTTAAGCGAACGACGGATTACCTACCTACTGCCATAGCCTATCTATAACCTATCAATTTTCGAAAAGATATATAATAGCTCAGCTCCGACCTCCAGCTGTACCGAATACAGTATAAAAACCCCGAATCAGATCCAAGAACCGTCGTCCCGCGACCACTGGAGGAATTCGAGGTTATTTAATTTACATGTTAAATAAGAACAACTATGCCAATAAATTAAATAGGTACCCATGTACTATGTCGTTTGAGGCCCTAACTATAGAAATTCCACAAAACCTGTATTTTATTCACATTAAAACAATGGTAGTCACTACGGTTTTATATGACTTTATATTTTTGCTATTTTTAGTAAGTAGCATAAATTATTGAATTTCCATTTACACTACCTAGATGTCGTACATTATAGCAAAATGCACCGTAAACTATCCTAAAAGTAATTGGGTACTTGCCAACCAGTCAAATTCAATACTTTTTCGAACTGTACAAAATTGTCAAAAACCACAGTTTTCTATGAATTTTTTACGATATTGTGTATTGTGACGTCACGTTATTTTAGCGTCAAACAGCATACTTATTTCACAAAAAAATGCTGGAAACATACTAAAATTAAGTTGATCATAAAATCAATTAATGAAAGCGTGATTATTTTTTTAATATTTTATTATATTGAACAGTCGAAATAATTTATTCTTGATTAAGGAAAGACCCAATTGTAAATAATTTAAATCTATTTAGGTACCAACTGGCCATTTTTACATAAATACAAGTTTACTGTAAGGCTTTTGATAAGTATACGGACCGCATTTCAACTGCAATCCAGTCGCAAACTGCAATTCGAATGTAGTTCGAATGCAGTTGACATGACTGCAATTGAACTGCAAACCAAACGTGCAGTTATATAATTGCAGTCGTGACCAACGTTTGCAAGTTAATAAGTAGGTACCTAATAATTGTGTAATTATATGGTTTGTAATGTATGTACAGTATTTATAATTTTTTTATGTATTAGTTTATAGAGGTAGTATTCGATGTAGGCCTATGCGGCCTGAAATACAATAAAATAAATAAAATAAAAAGCAAATGTGTGTTGCAAGCTAACTAATAAATAAATAGAGGTAAATTTGGATATTTTATAGCTGTTGTGAATGTCTTTTTTTAAGGGGGCAAAATCATCGAATGACTGCATCCAGGCGGTGAGGCGGAAGGGAGTGTCAGACTCTTACTGACTAAAAACCACCCCGTTCCTTCTCCTGCACGTCGAGCCGGAGCCCCGGTTACCCGTTTGTCTAGGTTGATGTTGATGACAATTCATGACAAACTACCCACATTGTAAGAATTAAATAACAAATCATGCCATAATATTAGTTATATCTTTGTAGTCACCTAAAACATAATTTTGATATTAATCGATCTATCATAAAAGAATGACAATTTGTTTTATTACAAATGTAATATAAGATTATTATGTATTAACATGTCAGTAATTTGAACAACGAGGATAGCTGGCTCGTTGGTCTAGGGGTATGATTTTCGCTTAGGGTGCGAGAGGTCCCGGGTTCAAATCCCGGACGAGCCCAAACTTTTGTTTCATAAAAACAAAATATTCGTCTGAATTTTTTATTCAATTTAGAACTACTTGGCACGAATTCAAATGTTAATTTTATTTTAGGTCATAATTTATAATAACGAAAATGTTTTTTAAACGGTTTTTTTTATCTTTTAATGTGAAACGACCGTACATAAGTTATTATTCATTGTTCGTTTTTGACTGCCTCGTTATTCGAACGGTCTTACGCAGTTTCAATTACAATTTTTGATTCTAATTCAAACTAAGACTTAGGTATTGGTGGGATTTCTAATAGCAAACAAAATAATACTATCCTGGACGAAGGATATTAAAAAAACAGCGGACGGCCGTATTGGGCCCCATCTGTGGTGGTCTGATGGCTCTTTGAGGCGCGCGCGGAACGCGACGCGCCGTACGCTCGGGTCTGTTTCTGGTCGGACGGGGAGCCACCCATGCTCGCCGTCCGCAGGCCCGCGCTTACGGTGGCCGGAGATCGTCTCTCGATCCCCGACGCCCGGTGTGTCCTTCGCGATGGCTGGGTTGCGAGGAGGCAGCGCTTCGCTGCCTCACGCGTCCCGCCTCCTCCTTAGCTAGCATGACTGCTTCGCAAAAGGAGGAGACGGCATCCCAATCCCCCTCGCTCCGCATCATGGCCTGCACTAGGCCCGGACGCGAGAGGTCGCCATCGCCGATCACTTCCCTGAGGGCACGGCGGTGCTCAGCCCACGCGGGGCATTCTCCCACCGTGTGTTCCACCGTGTCCTCAGGGCGGTCCTCGCAGTGATGACACCCGGGCGTTTCCTCCCGCCCCATCAGACACAGGTACCTCCCGAAACTTCCATGTCCGGTGAGGACCTGCGTCAGGCGGTAGGTGAGGACGCCGTAGCGTCTCTCAAGCGACGCCTCAAAGAGGGGACTTACCGCTGCAATGGCAGCGAGCCCAGCCCCCGGTTGCGACAGTCGTTGCTGCCATTCCGCCATGAGATCGCGCCGGAGCTCATCCCGCCACGCACTTATCTGGCGCGGCAGCGGAGTTTCGCCCCGGCGACGTGCCTCCGCGCGCATGTTATACACGCGCGCGAGCACCTTCGCCTCCAGATCCCACGGCGGTAATCCGGCAAGGAGGTTCGCCGACTCCCCGGAGATCGTGCGGTATCCGCGGATCATTCGGATCGCCATGACCCTCTGTGACATGAGCAGCGTCCGAGCAGGACGCCGCAACAAGTTCGGCGCCCAAACAGGGGCGCCGTAGAGGGCCATGGACCGCACGCGCGCTGCGCTGGATGCGCTTAAACGCAGCACGTAACGTCACTTAGATGATTGAAGTCCCAAAATGTAAGTGGTGTAATAAATTATTAATGTTTGCGTGTATTTGCAACACCGTAATGTATTAAGTGTAACATGGAGGTATTATCCAAACCTCATAATATGGACAATACCTCCATGAAGTGTAATGACGGGCCCACAGACCATACTAAGAAAATATGACGGGCCATGTCACGCGCCAGACGTCCTTCGTGTCAAAGCGTGTGTATTCTGCGTGTAAGTCTATAGACTTACTACGACTACTATAGTACACAGGTGCCACAGTCGTTGGTTCAAGACTATGTCCGTCTTTTTCTCAACGTCCTTGTCCTGCATACCCAACAGGAATATCCTCTTGCGCGCCTCTCGTACACACGGGTAAACGCGCGTCTCGTACACACGGATACATATTTTAATAGAAAGCGAATGAACTATTCTGTTCAATCAAATAAAGAACGGGTTGCAAACTCAAAAATATACATCACAGAAATATATCCAATCGTTTCTCGTACACCCGTGACAATTGCACAATGGGCAGTCAACTCTCTCGTACATCCGTGTGTACGAGAAACGCGCGAGAGGATTTAATAAAACATATTTAAGATTCAATAGAAATAAAACTCTTTCATAAACAACCTTTTTTATTCTTACCAACTAAATTATGTACTTAGGTAACTAGTTATTCTATTTTTAAACTAAAAACTAACTGTTGTTCATCAATACGTTAACGATTGCATCTGATACGAAACCGCTGTCAGACTTGATCACATCACTCGACTCACGAGGTATAAACTTGTAGAATTTCACACCTGGAGAAGAAAAACAAATGATTATTTATGTGTTTAGGATTTTCTAGAAGGAACATGAGTTTAATTCAAAAGATCGCTGTGAGATGTTTGTATTCGTAAACAAAACATCATTATGTAGTATAGAGGTATATGTTACTACTTATTTCGTTGAATAGTAAAATATTTTTGTCTATGTGTAATATTCTTTCTTAGTTTCTTATTCGATTCGATGACAGTTATGAGTGATACCAAAAGGATAGGCACACAAAATTACTGTTTGATCCAGCTGATGCTTCCAAATATTATGAATACAAAAGTTTGTGTGTATGATTGTTAAATCATATCTATATCATAAAAGGCTGAAAGTATTGAGATGTAATTGAGAAACAGGGGTTTTTTTTTAAGGGGGGAAAATCATCGAATCACTTTTCCCGCCTGGGTGAGGCGGGAGGGAGTGTCAGACTCTTACTGACTAAAAACCACCCCGTTCCTTCTCCTGCACGTCGAGCCGGAGCCCCGGTTACCCGTTAGGTTCTCCGCGACTCCGAATCGGCATCGGCCGTATTGGGCCCCATCTGTGGTGGTCTGATGGCTCTTTGAGGCGCGCGCGGAACGCGGAACAGTCCCCCTCGCTCCGCATCATGGCCTGCACTAGGCCCGGACGCGAGAGGTCGCCATCGCCGATCACTTCCCTGAGGACACGGCGGTGCTCAGCCCACGAAGGGCATTCTCCCACCGTGTGTTCCACCGTGTCCTCAGGGCGGTCCTCGCAGTGATGACACCCGGGCGTTTCCTCCCGCCCCATCAGATACAGGTACCTCCCGAAACTTCCATGTCCGGTGAGGACCTGCGTCAGGCGGTAGGTGAGGACGCCGTAGCGTCTCTCAAGCCACTACTCAAAGAGGGGACTTACCGCTGCGATGGCAGCGAGCCCAGCCCTCGGTTGCGACAGTCGTTGCTGCCATTCCGCCATGAGATCGCGCCGGAGCTCATCCCGCCACGCACCTATTTGGCGCGGCAGCGGGGTTTCGCCCCGGCGACGTGCCTCCGCGCGCATGCTGTACACGCGCGCGAGCACCTTCGCCTCCAGATCCCACGGCGGTAATCCGGCAAGGAGGTTCGCCGACTCCCCAGAGATCGTGCGGTATCCGCGGATCATTCGGATCGCCATGACCCTCTGTGCCATGAGCAGCGTCCGAGCGGGACGCCGCAACAGGTTTGGCGCCCAAACAGGGGCGCCGTAGAGGGCCATGGACCGCAAAGGGGTAGATTATGGTCTAGAATTAAACAAAGGCTAGTTTCTATGTCGAAAGCTAGGCAGAAGGTAGTATTAAGTAATTAATTTATATCAAACCTGATGGATTAACTCGAACTTCAAATTTGTCTTCACTGTTCCACTGTCGAACTCCTTCATCTTTGTACAAATCCTGAATAAAAAACAAATTAGATTAATATTGTAGCGACACTAATGTGTTGACATTTTTTATATGTTTAATGCGTAGCTGCGCCTGCGACCCTATAGCGTTAGCACGCCAGTCGGCTCCCAGCTTTTGTGTTAACCAGTATTATTTTGTAATATTATAGATTAGTTGTGAATTGTATATTTCTTAGAACAATAGAAACACAAAGTTTTACCTATTTTATTTTGGACTTTCATTAAACACACGAACTATTCTGGAGTCAAGTGAATAAGAATACACACCACATTCTAAATTTGTGACCCCGATGTGACAATTTATTTATAATAAATTACATTTTGTTAATATCTATAACAATTTATTTATTATAAATAACATTTCTGATGAGTATTAAAAATTATTTTCCCAATCTCAATCTGACAAAAATATGTTTTAACATAATTCTACATATTGCTCAAATAATTATAACAGGCGCTGACATACTGGGTACTTGAATTATTTTCTAATTATGATTTTTATTTACATAACATAAAATCACGCCTTTTATCTTCGAAAGCGTTTTTAAGGGGGGAAAATCATCGAATGACTTCTCCCGCCTGGGTGAGGCGGGAGGAAGTGTCAGACTCCTACTGACTAAAAACCACCCCGTTCTTCTCCTGCACTTCGAGCCGGAGCCCCGGTCACCCGTTAGATTCTCCGCGGCATCTCCGAAGGGGTAGGCAGAGGTGAACACCCACTTTTCACTATTTTATGTTATGAGTCGCATGTAATAGGGGGTTAGCCTATTGCCTATTATACTGAGCGCAATTCCAGACTCCGTGCTACTACTGAGATTAAAAAAAAACCAATAATACTTTGTCCGACCCGGGAATCGAACCCGAGACCCCTTGCGTATTTGCGACCACTTAGCCAAAAAGGCAATTATGATTAATATATTTATATATTTATTTCACAATATTCTCTACTTACTTTAACTTCATATTCTCCCTTAGGCAGTTGCATTTCATCGTAAGTGAAGCTGGCAGCGTAGGGGATGCCGTCATCTCGTTGGCTCACGAAGGCCAGTGCGAATGTATCATCGTACAATTTGCGGTTCCAAATCTCCAGGCGGGATCTCTGATGAAAGAAATGAGATAATGATTTAATAATCTGTTTAAGCTTTGGCTTTTAGTAGACATGATCATAAATCCTTCTCAAACTCCTAACCCTATCAAAGTAAAGCTGATAAAATATGGGAGTGTCAAAAAGCCTTCAGTAAAAGTGCAAAAGTTAGTTCGAAAAGCTAGACTTTACTATTAGTATAGAAAAAAAAATAGTTTTCGAGGACGCTCGATAGTTTTCGAGGACTCTCAATTGTTTTCGAGGACCCTCAATTGTTTTCGAGGACGCTCGATTGTTTTCAAGCACGCTCGATTGATTTCGAGGACGCTCGACAGCTTTCGAGGACGCTCGATATATTTCGAGAACTCTCGATTGTTTTCGAGCACGCTCGATACTTATCAAGTACTCTCGATTGTTTTCGAGCACGCTCGATAGTTTTCGAGGACGCTCGATAGTTTTCGAGGACGCTCGATTGTTTTCGAGGACGCTCGATAGTTTTCGAGGACGCTCGATCGATTTCGAGCACACTCGATTAATTTCGAGGACGCTCGATAGTTTTCGAGGACGCTCGATAGATTTCGAGGACTCTCGATTGTTTTCGAGCACGCTGGATAGATTTCGAGGACTCTCAATTGTTTTCGAGCACGCTCGATTAATTTCGAGGACGCTCGATTGTTTTCGAGGACGCTCGATTGTTTTGGAGCACGCACGATAGATTTCGAGGACGCTCGATAGTTTTCGCGGACTCTCGATTGCTTTCGAGGACGCTCGATTGTTTTCGAGCACGCTCGATAGATTTCGAGGACGCTCGATAGTTTTCGAGGACTCTCGATTGTTTTCGAGCACGCTCGATAGTTTTCGAGCACGCTCGATCGATATCGAGGACGCTCGATTGATTTCGAGGACGCTCGATAGTTTTCGAGGACGCTCGATAAATTTCGAGGACGCTCGACAGTTTTCGCGAACTCTCGATTGTTTTCGAGCACGCTCGATAGTTTTCGAGCACGCTCGATAGTTATCGAGGACTCTCGATTGTTTTCGAGCACGCTGGATAGATTTCGAGGACTCTCAATTGTTTTCGAGCACGCTCGA
This sequence comes from Spodoptera picta, assembly GCA_038387885.1. Classification (NCBI taxonomy): domain Eukaryota; kingdom Metazoa; phylum Arthropoda; class Insecta; order Lepidoptera; family Noctuidae; genus Spodoptera; species Spodoptera picta. The sequence goes on from JAZHFQ010000335.1 coordinate 2,981,074, forward strand.
TAGATTTCGAGGACGCTCGATTGATTTCGAGGACGCTCGATAGATTTCGAGGACTCTCAATTGTTTTCGAGCACGCTCGATAGATTTCGAGGACACTCGATTAATTTCGAGGACGCTCGATTGTTTTCGAGGACGCTCGATTGTTTTGGAGCACGCACGATAGATTTCGAGGACGCTCGATAGTTTTCGAGGACGCTCGATCGATTCGAGCACACTCGATTAATTTCGAGGACGCTCGATAGTTTTCGAGGACGCTCGATAGATTTCGAGGACGCTCGACAGTTTTCGCGAACTCTCGATTGCTTTCGAGCACGCTCGATAGTTTTCGAGCACGCTCGATAGATTTCGAGGACTCTCAATTGTTTTCGAGCACGCTCGATAGATTTCGAGGACGCTCGATTGATTTCGAGGACGCTCGATAGTTTTCGAGGACTCTCGATTGTTTTCGAGCACGCTCGATAGTTTTCGAGCACGCTCGATCGATATCGAGGACGCTCGATTGATTTCGAGGACGCTCGATAGTTTTCGAGGACGCTCGATAAATTTCGAGGACGCTCGACAGTTTTCGCGAACTCTCGATTGTTTTCGAGCACGCTCGATAGTTTTCGAGCACGCTCGATAGTTTTGGAGCACGCACGATTGCTTTCGAGGACGCTCGATTGTTTTCGAGCACGCTCGATAGATTTCGAGGCCGCTCGATAGTTTTCGCGGACTCTCGATTGTTTTCGAGCACGCTCGATAGTTTTCGAGGACTCTCGATTGTTTTCGAGCATGCTCGATAGATTTCGAGGACTCTCGATTGTTTTCGAGCACGCTCGATAGTTTTCGAGGACTCTCGATTGTTTTCGAGGACGCTCGATAGTTTTCGAGGACTCTCGATTGTTTTCGAGCATGCTCGATAGATTTCGAGGACTCTCGACAGCTTTCGAGGACGCTCGATATATTTCGAGAACTCTCGATATACTCGATTGTTGTCGAGCACGCTCGATAGATTTCGAGGACTCTCAATTGTTTTCGAGCACGCTCGATAGATTTCGAGGACGCTCGATTGATTTCGAGGACGCTCGATAGTTTTCGAGGACTCTCGATTGTTTTCGAGCACGCTCGATAGTTTTCGAGCACGCTCGATCGATATCGAGGACGCTCGATTGTATTCGAGCACGCTCGATAGTTTTCGAGCATGCTCGATAGATTTCGAGGACTCTCGATTGTTTTCGAGCACGCTCGATAGTTTTCGAGGACTCTCGATTGTTTTCGAGGACTCTCAATTGTTTTCGAGCACGCTCGATAGGTTTCGAGGACGCTCGATCGATTTCGAGCACTCTCGATTAATTTCGAGGACGCTCGATTGTTTTCGAGGACGCTCGATTGTTTTGGAGCACGCACGATAGATTTCGAGGACGCTCGATAGTTTTCGCGGACCCTCGATTGCTTTCGAGGACGCTCGATAGTTTTCGAGGACGCTCGATAGCTTTCGAGGACGCTCGACAGTTTTCGCGAACTCTCGATTGTTTTCGAGCACGCTCGATAGTTTTCGAGCACGCTCGATAGTTATCGAGGACTCTCGATTGTTTTCGAGCACGCTGGATAGATTTCGAGGACTCTCAATTGTTTTCGAGCACGCTCGATAGATTTCGAGGACGCTCGATTGATTTCGAGGACGCTCGATAGATTTCGAGGACTCTCAATTGTTTTCGAGCACGCTCGATAGATTTTGAGGACACTCGATTAATTTCGAGGACGCTCGATTGTTTTCGAGCACGCTCGATAGATTTCGAGGCCGCTCGATAGTTTTCGCGGACTCTCGATTGTTTTCGAGCACGCTCGATAGTTTTCGAGGACTCTCGATTGTTTTCGAGCATGCTCGATAGATTTCGAGGACTCTCGATTGTTTTCGAGCACGCTCGATAGTTTTCGAGGACCCTCGATTGTTTTCGAGGACTCTCAATTATTTTCGAGCACGCTCGATAGGTTTCGAGGACGCTCGATCGATTTCGAGCACTCTCGATTAATTTCGAGGACGCTCGATTGTTTTCGAGGACGCTCGATTGTTTTGGAGCACGCACGATAGATTTCGAGGACGCTCGATAGTTTTCGCGGACTCTCGATTGCTTTCGAGGACGCTCGATAGTTTTCGAGGACTCTCAATTGTTTTCGAGCACGCTCGATAGGTTTCGAGGACGCTCGATAGTTTTCGCGGACTCTCGATTGTTTTCGAGCACGCTCGATAGTTTTCGAGGACTCTCGATTGTTTTCGAGCACACTCGATAGATTTCGAGGACGCTCGATAGTTTTCGCGGACTCTCGATTGCTTTCGAGCACGCTCGATAGATTTCGAGGACGCTCGATAGTTTTCGCGGACTCTCGATTGTTTTCGAACACGCTCGATAGTTTTCGAGGACGCTCGATCGATTTCGAGCACTCTCGATTAATTTCGAGGACGCTCGATAGTTTTCGAGGACGCTCGATTGTTTTCGAGGACGCTCGATTGTTTTCGAGGACGCTCGATTGTATACGAGGACGCTCGATTGTTTTCGAGAACACTCGATAGATTTCGAGGACGCTCGATAGTTTTCGCGGACTCTCGATTGCTTTCGAGCACGCTCGATAGATTTCGAGGACGCTCGATAGTTTTCGAGGACGCTCGATAGTTTTCGAGGACGCTCGATCGGTTTCGAGCACTCTCGATTAATTTCGAGGACTCTCGATTGTTTTCGAGCACGCTCGATTGATTTCGAAGACGCTCGATAGTTTTCGAGGACTCTCTATTGTTTTCGAGCACGCTCGGTAGATTTCGAGGACGCTCGATGCCATGCCATGTGCCGATGATGTCATGCCATATCCAACTGGTATAATAACATAACATCACGCCTTTTATCCCCGAAGGGGTAGGCAGAGGTGCACATTCTACCATAGTACAATGTAACACCCACTTTTCACTAGTTGTTATGAGTCCCATGTAATAGGGGGTGAGCCTATTATATACCGGGCACATTTCCAGACTCCGTGCTACTACTGAGAATTTTAAAAAACCCAGTAATACTGGTATAATAATAATAATTATTATATAAAAACCCTCCACAACAGTGAAGTATGCAGTCTCCGGAAGTATTTTTTGAAAATGGACGTCTGAATGCCCAGAGATGTCGCTGTGGACAAAGGGCTTACTCCGCTCTCCTTGACTATCGAGAACTGTAGAGAGTTAAGTACAGATTTCTTAGCGTCCGTATCCTGGCTACGTTTCAGTAACTTATTTGGAGAAACGGAAGGTTTTGTTTATGCAATTATGGACGAAGTTATGTCGACGAACAACTATCGAAGATAAATTATAAGGGATAGAACTGTTGACATTTGTCATCGTCCCAGGGAATCCATCTGGTATATAATTTCGGGTTGTTCTCACCTAGCTAATGGAGAATACTTGCATAGACATAGTCTTGTAGCAACGATTATTCATCAATAACTTGCTTTGAAATTATAAACTTGTAGAATCTGAAGTGCCGTATTATAAGTACCGTTTAATAATAACATAACATCGCGCCTTTTAGCCCCTATGATAGACAGAGGGTGCACAATACACATTATGGTATTTAATGCCACTGTACAATGTAATAGGGGGTGAGCCTATTGAGACTGGTCATAATTGCAAAGTCTGTGATACTACTGAGTAATTTTTAAAAACCCCAGTATCTAATATGCCCGAACCCAAAACCCCTTGCCCGGCAGTCGCACTTGGACCACTCGGCCAACGACACAGTTAGTCAATAGTATAGATTTTATGTAGGTAAAATTCAATTGTTTTCTATTACCGAAATGTGCTTTATAAGTTACTAGCGACCCGCCCCGGCTTCTCACGGGTGCAATATGCATGTATTATACATGTTTAGGGGTAACGGGCTATTTGGTTTAAGCGACATTTTGGGCGATATTGAGTTATATATATATATATATATATATATATTCGGAATCAGCGAATTTTTCTCCGTCGATTGATGCCGGTTTCATTAAAATCGGAGCACTTTTTTGGCGTTTCAAACAATTCTATTTTCGTGTTGTTTCCTAAGTGACAGTGTATTAAACGACATGGATTTCGCATTATTTATTAAATTATGTACTTTAACCATACCATCATATTAATAACCGAGACATAAACCAGTCACCCTATCTCTAATTAAAAAGTCAATATGAGTATAAAAATTAGAAACAGGAAAAACGCTTTACGTTTTTCCTGTTTCTAATTTTTACTAGCAAGTAACTTGAATCATTTTGACTTCCCACTAATCACACGGTGTAATGTCGCTTAAAACATTTATCCGTCACCCAAATATAACATGGTTCGTTCGTAGCTGCCGCTAGAAGTGTTTAAGAGAGAATAGAGGCATCTATTTTCCACGCAGGGTGCTACTTAAACCAAATAGTCGTTTTTTGTTCAGATATTTTGTTTAGTCATAAACCATTTAGCCCTCCATTTTTTTAAAATGCATGTCGTTTTATACAGATGATAACATTAATAATGAATATTGAAACATTTTGCCAGTATTCATAAAAATACGAGTCGGTCTTTCAATCACTAAATTTTAATATGGTACATTTCAATCATGTCATATTATAAACCTTCCTTAAGAATCATTCTATCTATTTAAAAAACCGCATCAAAATCCGTTGCGTAGTTTAAAAGATCTAAGCATACATAGGGACAGACAGACGGTGGATAGCGACTTTGTTTTATACTATGTAGTGATAGTGATAGTGATACATTACCTAAGAAGACGACAAAGCCAGAATCAAATATACAAATATCGGACAGTTCTAAAATAGCTTGCAGTTTTATGATATCACACTACTAACAGCAACTAGTAATCGAACTCACCACTCCACGATCAGTCTTCTTCCACACCCTCAATCCTTGCTTGCCAAGTGGGTCCTGGTTCACAGCAATGATGTCCTTATTCAGCAGGATCGCCTTGAACTCCGGCTTGATGGTAGCCAGGTCTACGCTCATGAGGAGAGGGGCAGCCAATATCGACCACACTGCCATCTGCACGCGAGCCTGGTCTTCTGTTAGACCGAAGTTTCCAATCAGCAACTGTGGATGAAGAGGTGTTTTCCTCTATAAGAAAGTATTCCGTTGATTTGTTTTAAGTGTGGGAGAGCCATGCTCCGGCACGAATGGGCCGCCTCGACCGGAGTGATACCACAGCCTCGCAGAAAACCGACGTGAAGCAACGCTTACGTTGTGTTTCGTCGTGTGAGTAAGGTTATTGGAGGCCCAATTACCCTCCCCTTCCCCAATCTCCCCAATCCCTGAATCCCCAAGAATCCTCAAACTCCTAATCCTCAAAAGGCCGGTAACGCACTTGAACCCCTCTGGGGTTCCAGGTGTCCATGGGCGACGACGCCGATTTACCATCAGGTTTACCGGCTTAAGCCATAAAATAAAAAAAAATGAAGAATTTAGACGTACCATATCCACTTTGAAATAAGCTACGTCCAGTTTAAGAACCAATATTACTTGTAATCTAGCTTTTGTATTTATAGACGAAAAATGAAAACCAGAAGCTTCTCCACTTTCTTATTACGGGATCTCCTAACATACTTTTGGTTCAAAACGGTACTCTAAACAGTGTGACTCAATGTTTGTGACCAATATTTTACCAACATAGGTATACCAACATATAAAACTATTAGTTATAGAAAATTATTTTTAGAGAACAGAGAGTAGAGTTCCCTAAAGGAGGCCATACACGCTAGGTTATGCATGATGGTTATAACTTTGCATGCAAAACCGACAAGCATAACCGAGTTTCATACCACGCATACAGATACACGTTAGTTTTGCATGTACATGCACCGATAACTGTACAGTTTAATCACAAACACGCTAGGGCTTGCGGGCTTGCCTATCGGTTATGCATGCACGGCTAAAGCCATCATTCAAAACCTAGCGTGTATGGCCTCCTTAAGATCGAAAAAGGAGGATCCTCCAACCAGTCGAGTTGTTCGTGCCTGGCGGGCTTTCTGCCCAACAGAGCTGTTTGTTGGGATTTTCTATCCGAGTTAATTCGCATGTAAACTTCACATGTGCGATGTAGGATTTTTGTGACGTCATCCGTTGATTTGTTTTCATCGATACTCATAATGCGTGAATTGTCATTTATGTGTCGCCACAGATTCAAGCCCACCTACACGTATTAATGGACACAAATTGAAATATTGTCCAAGCTATAAACGTTAATTCATCTTCCCTCACCATATCAGGGTCATTCCAGTGTCCAGGGCCCGCGTGCTGCGCCAGCCTGTCCTGGTTATCTCCGAACCAGTTCATGATCTTGGTAAGTGAGGCCCACGAGTCCTCGATGTCGTCCCAGTTGCGCCACATGTTGCAGTGCTCAGCTATTGAGGAGTAGTCGGGCTATAAAGGTATAAAGGACTGATATTAGAAATGTATAAAATGTTAGACAGTCTATAAAATTTTACAGGTATTGTTTATAATTCTCGTGAGGTACTCCCACACATAGATTTGACTCTGAAGCGATAACACTAAATCTACATAAAAAGTTATAGAAAAAGTACATATTTGTTCCACCTTAAGTATATTACTTTTCTGTTACTATATTACTTTTCTGTTGACTTCTCATTCGAAATCTATTATTTATTTATTTATTTACATTAAAATGAAAATTTACAGCGAGAGCCAAAATACTTACATTCTAGGATACAAAAAAGAAATTTAAACCTATTACAATATTAATCACTTAGATAGTTCCTATATTATTGAGATTTATATTTAAAAATTATTCATTAATTTCCGTATAATATACTAAGTACTTATCATGGAACACATCTAATTCTGGGTGCTGCGCTATCATCGAGTTCAAGAGACCCATCGCTATTAACAGTGACAATGAAGAAAACCGATACATATAGAACGTTAGAAGGTTAAAAATAAGAATTTACTTAAGGTCCAAGGAGACAGGAAAGGTTGGCATGTCATTGGAGGTCATTTATCTTAGCGAATTTGACTTACAAGCATTTTAGCATCTTCTTGGTAAGCCGGCCAACTGCAGGAATAAAGAATCTGTCGACCTGTGTCATTCAACATTTTTCCGAATGCAGGATACCCTGAAAATACAGAATTTTAATTTAGTTTAAATTAAATGGCAGTGTATTTAGCCAATCTATTTGAGCTGGGTAGATATAAGTGCCATGCAACAGAGAGTGAGTTCTCTACTATAAAATATGGAGCATAATTTAAGACTAGTTATAGGTACGTAGAATAATAGAGTTGAAAAATTCGACAATACTTAATCAAAGGTTGAGAAACTAACTCTGACCTACAGTCGACCATGGTTACTGAAAATAATTAGAAATAGTATAGTTTTACTCACCAGCATCCATGGCGGTAGGGTTGATGTAACATCCATCGAGTTTGAGGTAGTCTATCTCCCAGTCCACGAAGGTTTGTATGTCCAGACGCTCGTTGCCAAGCACACCAGGGTATCCAGCACATGTCAGGTTGCCATAGTCTTCGTACATGCCGAATTTCAAACCCTTGCTGTGGATCTGGAAAATAGACGGTGCTGCAGGTCAGGTTTCATACTTCCATAAACAAATTTACTTTTTTGTCCCAAAAGAGTTAGCATACACTACAGAACGCCAAGACACCACTATAATCCCTACATCCTTTATCGGTTTCCATCGCATTCACGCATTTGGTCGAGACCTTTCTCCAGAATTGAATTTTTTTTCCCCTATCAGCATCATTGTTCACCATATCATCCTGTCTCGTTTGTTTAATATTTTCTATAGATAAATCAGTACCTATCTGTTTCATGCAAGACACTTACATAGTCAGCAACAGCCTTCATTCCATTAGGGAACCTCTCTTTGTCGGGCACCATGCGTCCATCAGGGCCTCGCTTCTTCTCCAGCCAGCAGTCATCGATGCCCAGGTACTCATACCCAGCGTCAAGGTAGCCTTCATTCACCATGAGATCTGCCGTCCTCTTGATTAAGTTCTCACTGGAATTTGCAACATCATGGCTAAGATTCTTTTGTTAAAGAAAAAGGGTGTAATTAAATTATTTAGGTATATTTACGGACGTCTGCAATACTATGGTTATTTAATTGTACAAAGATTTTATAAACTTAGGGATACAATGATCCTATATTCTCGATTAAGGTAATTTGCCAACCCTCCTCCCCATTCCTAAGCCCCAAATCCACAAAATTCCGACAATGCACTTGTAATATTTTTTTCCTTAAAAGACGATACTGTATTTTGATGTCTTTAATTAATTCAGGTATAGTTTCCAATTTCCAGAGTCTGTGTAGCTCGAGGAATATAAATGTAGGTAACGGCATATGCAGAGCAGATCATGCATAAACATGGAAGCTAACTGTAGAACGAATCTCTTTAGCATAGCCACAACAAAATCTAAACTAAACTATGTCGTCCAGTTCACACTGATTATCATAATTTGCTCTGTTTTCAAGCAAATAGTCTACTATACAATAATTGTTTACCTAATTATACAATACGTACAATCTGTTACGAAGACCTTCGATTTGGTTTGCCAAGGGAACTAATTTTTTTTTTTTTGTAATAGGAGGCAAACGAGCAGACGGATCACCTGATAGTAAGCGATCAGCGCCGCCCATGGACACCCGCAACACCAGATGAGTCACAGGTGCGTTGCCGGCTCTTTAAAAAGGAGTACGCTCTTCTCTTGAAGGTTTGAAGGTCGTATCGGTTCGGAAATACCGCCGACGACAGATCATTCCACAGTTTTGCTGTGCGAGGCAGGAAGCTACGTGAGAACCGCACAGTTGTGGCCTGCCAACCATCTATATGATGGGGATGCATATGCTGTCGTGAGGGTCGATGGCGAAAAGATGCGGCAGGTATCAGGTCAAACAATTCCTCAGAGCACTCGCCGTGGTATAAGCGGTAGAAAATGCACAATGAAGCTACATCTCTACGCATTGCCAAAGTGTCGAGCCGGTTTGAAACATCCGGACATCCAACAATCCGAACGGCACGCCGCTGAATGCGGTCCAGAGGAAGAAGCTGGTACTGGGGTGCCCCCGCCCAAAGATGAGAACAGTATTCCATGTGGGGCCGCACCTGTGCCTTATATAGAAGCAGGCGGTGGGTCGGGGTGAAATACTGCCTCGATCTATTGAGCACACCAAGCTTCCTCGAGGCTAATTTGGCCTTATCCTCTAAATGACCGCAAAACTGGACGTCGCGTCGCTCGAAATGTTGACACCAAGTAATCCAATACCGGCTGAGGCAGTTAGGGGGGTGCTTTGAAACTAAGGAGAGACGACCAACGGCAGTTTCTTAGCGGTAAACACGCAGACTTGTGTCTTAGTGGGGTTAAATTGGACCAAATTAAGTCCACCCCAATCAGAGATTCTCCCTAAAGAGGTTTCGATTTCAGACACGAGTCTGTTTCGGCTCTCTATGACGTTTTCCCGAGAAATGTTAACGCGGCCGGTGTAGTAGGCATCGCCTGTGCTGTCATCCGCATAACAATGAATGCCGCTGATTTGCAGCATGTCATTGATATGGAGGAGGAACAATGTAGGCGATAGCACGCAGCCTTGAGGGACACCTGCATTTACAGACATCAAGTCAGAGCATTCACCGTCGACGACGACTTTAATGCTTCTGTCTGCAAGGAAGTAGGAGACCCATTTGCATAATTTCTCGGGAAGTCCGTAGGAAGGAAGCTTCGAAAGAAGCGCTCTATGCCAAACCCGATCGAAGGCCTTCGCCACGTCTAAACTTACTGCCAACGCTTCCCCCTTAGACTCGATCGCCTGTGCCCACCGATGCGTTAGGTAAACAAGGAGATCACCAGCAGACCGACCTTTACGAAAACCGTATTGCTGGTCACTGAGCAGCTGATGATCCTATAAGTAACGCAGGAGCTGGCAGTTAATAATGGACTCCATTATTTTCGAGAAGAGGGAAGTTATGGCTATCGGTCTGTAGTTAGACGGGTTAGATCGATCACCTTTTTTAGGGATTGGGTGGACTAAAGCTGTCTTCCAGGACGTCGGAACTACGCCTGAGGAATAAGAGAGCCGAAAAAGACGTGTTAGAACTGGGGCCAACTCGGGGGCGCACATTTTCAAAACAATGGGTGGGATCCCATCAGGCCCGCTCGACTTATGGACGTCAAGGGATAAAAGCGCCAAACGTACCGTGCGCTGGTGGAACCGCACATCCGTCATATACCTTCCGCACCAAGGCACAACAGGAGGCTCGCGCCCACCGTCATCCAGTGTCGAGTTGGACGCACAGATTTTCGCCAAAAGTTGAGCCTTATCCCTTGCGTTATGCGTGGAAATGACGGCCTGCAGAAATTGCCCTCGATAGCTTTGGTGAGCGACCAGAATGAACGAGTTCCTGAAGGGAGGCGCTCCAGCCTCTCACCAATTCTACCGATGTGCTGCGACTTGGCACCCGCAATAGCTCTTTTGAAGGACTTGGAGGCAAAGTTATACTCCTTTTTTAGTGCACTGGTGTTTACATCCCGTGCCACCGCCGCATCGACCCAGGCTTGGTAGGCCCCCTGCTTTCTGCGTGAGGCCTTTCTGGTAGAAGCATCAAACCAGGGCCGATATCTGCCACCGATGGAGACCAGAGAAGATGGGACGAAAAGCTCCATCACCTGCAGCACCACATCAGCAACAGAATTGGCAGCGGCGTCATTCTCGGATCATCCTGCAAGAAGCAAGCCCGCCTCCAAGGGTAGGATGCAATTATTAATTAATTACCTAGGTACTAATTAGTTACATTTTCTTAATATTACTTCCGTATCTCGAACGTCAGAGCACGTTGACTGCTGAAAAATGGCCTCCCCTGTAAGATGGATTAATGTACCAAAACGCAACAGGAAAGGAGAAGAAGCTAGGCAGACGATGAGTTAAGCCACCAAGTTAGTTAGCTGCTCGCGGTTTTAGAACTTTACGGGTTCATAACTCCAGCTTATACCATCAACAACATTTTGTTTCCGACCACTGTTGGACAGAGGCTACAACAATAGCATGACAACGCCACTCAGCTCTTAGTATCTTATCCCTTATACCATCTTTTGCTCGACCGGAGTGATACCACGGCCTCACAGAAAACCGACGTGAAGCAACACTTGGGTTGTGTTTCCTCGTGTGAGTGAGGTTACCGGAGGCCCAATTACCCTCCCCTTCCCCAATCTCCCCAATTCCTGAATCCCCAACGATCCTCAAACTCCTAATCCCCAAAAGGCCGGTAACGCACTTGTAACGCCTCTCCAGGTGTCCATGGACGACGCCGATTGCTTACCAATAGGTGATCCGTCTGCTCGTTTACCGGCTTATGCCATAAAAAAACCTTATATGACCATCTATTGGACTTTATCACTTAAAAATATTTTAAAATTAGTTTCAGAAAAGATATGTGACCTCTTTTTGCTTCTTACCTGATACATTCATTAGGGTACTTCTTGCAGTCTGTGATGCAGCGGAACCGCTCCCAGGTGAGCCAGCCCATGGGAGGAGTGAGGGCCAGCCCATTGTCCAGCGCCAGGCTCGAAGACACCCCCACAAGAAATATTGATGTCACCAGCATCTGAAGATCACGTTGACCCTTTTATTAGGAGGAAATTCAGACGTAGGTTTATACATATAGAAAAAGAGTTAAGAAAGTAGTAATTTAAATTGTTAAACAAATGTGACTCCTCTGGTGTTCTCGGAGTCTAATGTCCATATAATTGGTGGCGCTGATTGCTTATCATCAGGCAAGAAGTGATGTGTCGGTTACCTTATCCGCGATTCCATGAAATATAATAATATGTGCAACTCTACCTTCACCTTTCGAACAGGCATTATTTTATACGAAGTTTAGAATTTCAAATTGCTACTATAAAAGGCCTTGAAATCTGAATAGACTGTGGTCAATAACCTAAGTTCAATAGTTTCTGCTAAACAAAATAGCTACATTTATTGTAAACGGCTCCACAATACATACATACATGTAATTAATTTAAACTTAAAATACACTAGTTCGTACCCGCGGCTTTGAGTGAATGGTTAAAAATTATGTCTTATACTCTAAAGCCTTTTATCATCAGACGCACTATAAAATCATATCAGAGAAATGCGTTGCGACTCGAGAAAAATAAACAAACAGACTCTTACCTGAAATACAATATAGGTAGTATATGTATATGTAACTATGTTAGATAATTATGGAGTTCGATGTCGAAAAATTGATAAAATGCAGTCGCAAAACTTCCAGGAAACCACTTCGAGAAATGTCCTGAACTAACATTCTCTTTATTTAAATATTCTTGGTTTCGACTTTACTAGTCTGTGCGGTAGACTTTTATTATACAACAATCTGAATAACAAACAGCGCCATTTCTCGAACTCGCATAAAACACTATAATCAATTTGAAGTCATTGACCGCAGCAACATAAGTTTACGTGCATAGACAGTGTCAACCAACTCATTACGAAATAACCAGTATAGAAACTAAAATATTATATTATTGAAACTGTAGCTACTAAAATAAATAGGTATATGTTCATTTTTTTTAAATGTTTGTTTAAAAATAAACATAAAAGTGGTAACTTTTATTTAAAGTGTTAAAATTGACTGTCTACTTTATTTAAATTTCATCTTCATCATCCACTGGACATGGGACTTTTTTTAAGGGGGAAAATCATCAAATGACTGCTCCCGCCTGGGTGAGGCGGGAGGGAGCGTCAGACTCTTACTGACTAAAAACCACCCCGTTCCTTCTCCAGCGCTTCGAGCCGGAGCCCCGGTAACCCGTTAGGTTCTCCGCGACTGGGTCTAAGACATATTCCTTAAAGCCAAGGATATAGTAGGGGATAAATGTCCTGCGACACGTGTCGCCTGCGACGTTGGGTGAAATAGTGCGACGTTACCGGACTTTGGTCGACTATCTGGCAACATCAACGTCACTGTAGACCACAGATATATTAAATCTGTGCTGTAGACATAAGGCGCGCGTTGTCACCTTGCTCGAAATTGGAATCGGCCGGCTTCGCTTGACATGTCGCCGATACATGTAGTGATCTGGGGCATTTGTCCCCTAGTGTAACCTTGAATTGAATTCACAGAGCGGAGGTGATGTGAATACTATGAGAATAACCATCATCTTATATATATAGAGATAAATCTCGTGTCACAATGTTTGTCCTCAATGGACTCCTAAACCACTTAACCGATTATAATAAAATTCGCACACCATGTGTAGTTCGATCCAACTTGAGAGATAGGATAGTCTATTTTTCATTAGGGTACAGTAGAGTAGGGTAGAGTACGGTAAAGCAGGGTAGAGTAGGGTAGAGTGGGATAGAGTAAGTTAAAGTATTACGCGGTACGAAGTTCGCCGGGTCAGCTAGTAATAATATAAATTGCGAAAATACTATAACTTTTCAAGCACTTATTTGAGTATTTATTGCATACATGATGTACACAACAATTAAATACTTTATGGACCTAACTATAGAGGTAATTTTAAGTAGACGCAACTATAGCAACTACCACAAGCGTCTAACTATTTTTTTTTATAATAATTTCCCCAAGATGTGCTGTAAACACATAAATATTAAAAAGGATGCGACATAGGTTGCTACCCTAAATACGTCCTTATTTATAGACAAACCTACTGCTTAACAGAAGTGTTATAAAAAAACAATACAAATGAAATATGTATGTACCTATAAGGTAACTCATTAACTTTCTCACGTTTGAACTAGAGGTAGAATGTCAATATCAATATAAAAACAGCATAAGCAAATACGTGAGTTTATTTGTCAATTACGAAGGTCAGGAACTGATCAATAGATACAATTAGTCAATGTAATATTATTATGTCTGAAGTTATCGAATGAAATGATGTTGAATTTGCATAGGTGAATTTACTTTAGGTGATTGTAACACTGAAGTTTGTATCTGTTTCATGTAATCTAAAATTAGAACTAGTGTGAACAATTCTTGGTGAACCAATGAACAAAAATAATACCCTTTCAAACAAAACAAGAATTTTGGAAATCGGTTCACAAATGGCGGAGTAAAAACGAAAAAAAAGAAACAATCAGCCGAACACAGTAACTCCTCCTTTTTTTGAAGTCGGTAAAAATAAACATCATCGCATTACGAAGTTTTTCGGGTTTTTTCGTTTCGTTCATTCATTCGGGTACCTAAATGTGGTTTCGCCATCCCACGGTTATTTTATAAGGCATACTGTAACCGAAAACTGAGACAAAATTTTAATAAATGAACACTTAAGCAAAATATCTCTAAGAAATTGATTTAAAGTTAAGAGTTCAAGTTTCCTTGTGCGTACTGCTAAGGAGACGAATTCTTTGCCAGAGTCTATATTTCCTGAAGGGTATAACCTGGGTGTCTTCAAGGCCCGAGTGAATAGGTTGCTTATGGGACGACGTGCTCCATCGTAGACCGCATCATCGCTTACCACCAGGCGAGATATAGTGATCAAACGTCGGCCCATCAAATATATATAAAAAGTTACCTAGGCAGATACACCTACATAGATGTACCTAGATAACTCTTAATTTTACTCAACCTATGTGAGTAAATTACACTACCATACCGCTAGACAATATACTTACATAAACTTACATTACACAAACTACACAATAATTTTAATGAACGACAAAATCCAGTTAATTAACTAACATTATGACATCCGTACAAGTATCTTATTTTTGCGTCTATCAAAATACTTGGAATTCTTCGTCTCAATCTCAAACAAATAATGAGTACCTATTATGATATCCTCATTATTAATCGTACCCTAATATGCAAAAAAATTGTAATGTCACAATTTTTAATGAATTTTACAATATAAGTAGGTGAAATATTTGTATATGTACTTGAAATAGCGTTTTATAACTTGAAATAATTTCGAATTTGGGACATTCAACGTGCAAATAAATATTGATCTACGTCAAACCTACTCATATTATAAACTAGCTATGTACTTCCGCGCGGTTTCAGACGCTCTGCTCAGCTACTATTGGTCATAGCGTGATGTTTTATAGCCTATAGCCATCCTCGATAAATGCGGTATATATCACAAAAATTATTATTCAAATCAGACTTGTAGTTACGGAGATTAGCGCGTTCAAACAAACAAACACAAAACAAACTCTTCCGCTTTATCTAATAGTATAAGAAGTATAAGATATAAGATATATTTTTGTTTGTTCCTCCTACAATTCAAAACGGCTGAAGGGATCGAGATGAATTTTGGAACAGGGGTTGGTCTAGAATAACATAGGCCACTATTTATTCCACGGAAGGCGGGCGAATCCGCTGAAACCGCAGAAGCTAATTCTAAATAAAAGGTACCATCAATATTAAAATGGGTACAAATACCTATAACGTAGGTAGGTTTTTTCTGAGGGGGCGAAATCATCCAATGGCTTCTCCTGCCTGGGTGACGCGAGAGTGAGTGTTAGACTCTTACGGACTAAAAACCACCCCGTTCCTACTCCTGCACTGCACATACATATAACCGAAGCCCCGGCAACCCTCCGCGGTTCCATGATGTAGGTAAGTAGTCTTCTATTTACTAATTAGATCGTTATTCGTTTCATACTTTTAATTTTTTAGACCTATTTACTGATTTTGCCTGCGCTAAGTACTAGACACATACCTCACACACTGGTAGGTGTAAATCTAAATCTAAATCATTAAACAGTCTGAATAATAATAAAACGATAAGAATATGCCGCATGTAAATAAATGTTTTAATTGTATTTTAAACACTAACACTTCTTATTGATTTATAAATTTAACGCTAAAATGCGTACAAACAGAACAAACGCCCGAAGTTTCGATGCAAAGTTTTCAAGTTGTTTTTTATTTTTTAACAGAAAAACAGATAGGTAAGGCTTAATGAAAGCTTCCCTTGTCGAAATAATTTTTATCAAATAGTAAAAATATCCTCAATAGTTAATATTATATTTTAATTTTAATAATGTTCAATCATTTAAACAACAATAAAAAACAAATGCGAAGTCACATTATATTACTTACCGCGCCAAATTCAAATGAAGATCACGTTCGAATTTTTGAAATTGAATTGTCTCTTATTTTTTTTTTATATTCACAGGCACAGAAATAATTACATTAAATTGACGTCGACCTGGAGAGCTAAGTGTCGATAGTCGCGTCTGTACGGTGCGCGGACCTAACAAGGTTTGATCGTCAAATGATAAGGATAATATTGTTGACACACTATATTCATATATATGGCGAACTGTGCACGTTATCTTGTCCATAGAATATCACATAAGTTTTTCAAAATAAACAGCTTCGCATAAAAGATGAAAGAAAAGTTAATTTAGTGTGTAAAATTCGTTTTTGTACATACAGCGTAACGAAATAATAATAATATTGGTGACAAAAGCGAAAGGTTTTGTTGTAATATAATAAGTAGTCAGTTATAATGCAAAACAGTAGTTTCGATTGTTTTTATAGTAAGCATCATAAGACATCCTGAATTAACTAAAACAAAACCGAATTAAGAAAAAAAAGGAGATGAAGAACACAATATCACACCTTTATCCCTGAAGGGGTAGGCAGAGGTGCACATTACGGCACTTAATACCACTGTACAACGTAACACCCACTTTTCACTATTTATGTTATCAGTCCCATGTAATAGGAGGTAAGCCTATTGCCATATACCGGGCACAATTCCAGACTCCGTGCTACCACTAAGAATTTTTAAACGGTTTTATTTAGCTCAGTAACACAGTAGTACCTACTTTGCTCGACCCGGGAATCGAACCCGAGACCCCTTGCCCGGCAGTCGCACTTGCAACCACTCGGCCAATGAGGCAGTCAAAGAGATGAAGAAGAGGCCATAAATATTGTAATTTTTTATCTTGCACCGTAAAGGACAATGCTATCGACTCACATTTTGACACAAACACTTCAAATCTTAGACAGAGTACCTAAAATATTAGATAAAAATATCAATATAACCTAGTTGAATATTTTCTTAAAGTTACCATATATCGATACCTCGGTACTTGACATACATACAAATCGGTTTGTTTAGATACATTAGTACAACAACAACGTATACCTATCTTATCTGTACTTATTAAAAAAAAACAACACCCATTTATTTTGACAGCAAACGTCACTTAAGGTTTTAAGTTCAATCGGACGGATAATACCAATTTCTAGTTTTGTAATGGCACTACGCTACTGTATTTCTGTTGTCCATGTGGCAGGTATCCCTGTAATGTTTTCCTTCACCATATTCCAGCGACGTCTATATTTATAAACTTGAAAAAAGTCACATTGAGGCCCTGCAAAGCTTCGAAACAGGCACCCCGGACCATCACGATCATTTCATATTCACTCAACATTCAAATATTTTACAATATAATATTAATTACCTTTGAATCCAAGAAAGAGAGTAAAACAACAAATTCCTACACTTTATACTAACTAAATAAAACATATTTCCAAAAACAATCCTAAGCCCCCATTCCCTTAGGAAATAATTAGAAACATAACGGTTTCTCAGTTAGTGGCCTGTTAAACAATATTAGATGGAGCGTTCACCCCGACTGGTTCTGATTAGATTGGTTTATTGATAAATTGGTTCTTTCGCCTCGAACTGACCGACAAAACTGGTTCAACTCACTACTACCTCTATATAGCTTTTGTATTATTTTGTTATATTATAAAGGAGTTTAGGAATCTTTGAAGTATTTTAAAGAAAGCTATTATTTTTGTTATGGTGTTGTCACGCGACGCGCAACCTGCTATGTTGTTATTGTTGACAGTTGATTGTGGTATTAAAAAGATAAGACTTTGACATTACTAGATACTTATTTGAATTAGCGAATTTTTATATTTTTCGTTAATATCTTTGTTTGCGTGTTAGTTGATGCTAGGACTTTCTCCTAGGTCGTACGTGTGTTTAGAGACATAATTATAATTACACATCACAGCCAGATTCAGATTAAAAAAAAGCCAGGTTCAGAACAGCAATTTGTGCACATAATATAGGTACCGTGTGAGAGTCAAACCCACGACACTTTGCCACTGCACCGACCTTGCTATCATACTGTCAGTACAGCACTAAGAGAAAATATTAGAAAAGTTGACAAATAGTACCCAGGCGAACCGGGGATGGGCAACTAGTTACATAATATAATTTTAAGTAGTTAAGTATTACCTAAGTTTATCAGCCCGCATATTTCAAAATACAGACTTTGACAAATGTAGTAGATAAAGAAAACAATGATTTATAGGCATTACCTAATTATTGTATGTATTGACATGCTTGTAGTATTATAATTTATTTGTTTCATATAAGTACTGACATTGCTGAGTTCATGTTTAAGGTAAATTCTATAAATGAATACATAAATAAAATTACTCAAAGAATTTTAAGGTATTTTTATTATAACTTATTTAATGTGACAGTACCGGGGTAATGTACTTATGTATAGGCAATTTTATATACAAAATATTATAAAACATAAATAAATATTAATTTATAGGCTAACCACTACCTATACAAATAAATACTCATGGGGGTGCCTACCACTCCAGAGACTATGGAACGCCAATTGCTACGATACAAATACCACTGTACCTCTATAATTCTTCTTCAACGCATTAGCATAATATGATTGCAATTTTTATTTAAGTTTCTGTCATTTCATTTTCACTGACTTCGTCAGCGTCAGTTCCACCCTCTTTAGGCATAAACTTGTAGAATTTAACCCCTGAAAAAAAGTTACAATAAAAAATAAAAAGGTATTACTATAGGCAACAAGAGATCCACAAAGAAAACAAACCTGTTGCATTAATTCGTACTTTGAAATCATCATTTCTGTTCAGTA